>VTPC01000870.1:0-36397 GCA_011009095.1 Ignelater luminosus
CTCCTAAATAAACCTTATTACAAAGTTTTTCACCACTGTGAAATGATGCGTCGAACCTTTCACTACTGTGAAAGAATATCACAAGGTTTTTCACCAATGTGAAGCGATGTTACAGTAACGTGAATCTTAGGTTACTTTTATCCAAAGCAACTGGTGATGAGACGATGAAATACAGGTACGTTAGCAAACAACTACATTCGCAGTTGACGAGCTTGATGAGCCAACGTTAGCTTCTTCACAAGATACAAATATTTACCGTAATACTGGAACTATTCAATCGAGATCCAAATCTATGGCACAAATCACACTCAATTCACTGCACTGGTTTACACAAGATTTCTCTTATGATTAATACATTAAGTTTTCCAGGGATGGACGACATTCACATACATTCTTAGATTGAAGGTAGATGTTGACTGTCTCTAATTGTATTTAGAGAACGAAGTAGTAACTTGTAGAGATTCGACAGAACGATACAGGTACAAGCAACACGATAACAACGCTAGTTGCTTCAGAAGAATTGAAATAATAAGAGAGATGGTACGGTAATTCAACTGCGAGTTCGGTGTGAATTTAGTTTGGTAGGTCCGCCGATAAGGCGAGATTTGATTTACACACTAACGCTAGTGATATCTGGTACATTCCAGGGATTGTCAATAATTATTTAACGATGACAGAAATAATTCGCGTCGTGCTGTTTTTCACTTTTTCTCTCTAGGGAAAAAACACAGGACGGCAGCTTATTTCTGGCAACGGTAATGAAATAAGGATGAAAAAAGAGGTCACGAGTACTTAAGTCGTTTTTATTTATCTGCGCTAATAAGAAAGTAACCCATTTAATCCCATCGAAATTGGATCACACTGTACAGCAAAGGTACATTATTAGACGTTGCGTTTTCAAGCCTTAGATAGCTGAATGATGAGAAACCTAGGAAATCGCTATTCACGAGCTAGCACTTTGTATCAGAAAGGCTTATATGAAATCAATGACATCTTTTAATGTCTGCCGAGGGTTACAATCAAACCGTTTTTAGTAATATACAGTGTGTCCACATTTCGCTGCTTACTATTGGGATCTCGGAAATTGTAAGAGATACGAAGTCGGCTAAATTAGAAAAGTTTTGGCTATTTTGGAGATCAGTTTATGTATGCTTTTGTTTTTTCAAAAAAGTCCACGGCTTACTAGATATTTGCTAAAAACGAAATTATCTTATTTTTTTTTAAGTAAAATATCCCAGGAAGGAGCAAAGATAGAAAAGAACAGCAAAGAGGGTGTTTTAGAAAATTTACTCCGAAACACAAAAAAATTATTTTCGCAATTGTCTTTTGTTTTACTTCGGCGGTGAAACGTAAACCCAAATTTTTTCTAATGGAACGTCTACTTGATTTCCGTATTACTAAACTGCAGGCCTTAAATGCTATTCGGTGATACATGGTTTGACATAGCTATTCTTTTGTTTTACCGAGTTATGAAGTGAAAATCATTTTTCATCATAGTGTGCCATGACATCTAACACACAAAGTCGTGGAGTTTTATCAAAGAAATTAATTTGTTATGCAGAAATTGCTAAAACAAAATAAATACGCTTTTATGGGGCATTAGGTGCTTATTTGATGCCGGGGAGACACAGAACACTAGAGCCTAAGCCTGGGTCTAGAAATAGAAGTGTCGAAAGGACAGATCAATGATACGATCAATGGTCCTAAGAAAAAACATTAAAAGGGGATCAAACAAAGGAGAATCTGTGCTGCTTAATTTTCAGAATAAGAAAAATAAAATTTATTATGTTCGATGTCGAAAAATCGCCAGTTTCGATCTCGATTATCTCGAGAACTATTTGCGATATCGAAATACCGATTATGTATCTGTAATCAAAAGAGCATTCTAAGTTGATTTCATATATAACATGTCGTGTAAAGTTACTGGAACATGGCAACACACCAACAAACTGTGTCGAAAAAATCGCCATTTTCGATATCGATTATCTCGAGAACTATTCGGGATATCCAAATTCCGATTAGGTATGTGTAACCAGAAGAGTATTCTAAGTTGATTTCATATACAGCATGTCCTGTAATGTTACGAGAACATGCCAACAAAGCAATAGACAGACCATATAAAAAAATCGCCATTTTTATCTCGACTATATCGAGAACTATTCGAGATATGGAAATACCGATTAGGTATCTGTAATCAGGAGACGATTTTAAGTTGATTTAATATACAACATGTCCTGTAAAGTTACGAGAAAATGGCAACAAGCTAGCAGACAGACTATGTCAAAAAATCGCTATTTTCGATTTCAATTATCTCGAGAACTATTCGAGATTTCAAAATACCGAGTATGTATCAGAAATCAGAAGAAAATGCTAAGTTGGTCTCATATATAACGTATTCTGTTAAGTTACGCGAACATAGCAACAAACCAACAGACATACTATGTCAAAGAATCGCAATTTTCGATTTCGATTATCTCGAGAACTATTTGCGATATCGAAATACCGATTAAGTATCTGTAATCAGAAGAGCATTCTAAGTTGATTTCATATATAACATGTCGTGTAAAGTTACTGGAACATGGCAACACACCAACAAACTGTGTCGAAAAATCGCCATTTTCGATCTCGATTATCTCGAGAACTATTCGAGATATCAAAATATCGATTATGTATCTGTAATCAGGAAGGAAGTCCAAGTTGAATATACATATAACATGCCCTGTAAAGTAAAGAATGAAAAAAGTTTTCTATTCAGTGGTATCAAAATCAGGTATGTATTTAAAGAAAATCTAAGTTTACTTGTGTAATTCTCTTTGCTTTTTTCTCTTCGATATTTGGCTTCAAAGATTTTCGTGTTTAGTGAATATTCAAGTTTGTCCTACTGCTAAGTCTTATTATCCCATTGAAGCGACGAGCAATTTTACATCCTTTAATGGCATTCTTTATAGTTTGATCTACGTCCCTAAATAAATTAATTGATGTTCGTGAACAACTAGTACGCAATAAAGAGGTCCGGTCAAAACTGTTGAGTTTTTCGAATTTAATTTTAAAATAAAAACTTGAAAAATGTATTGAATTAATATTATCCATGACTACAGTCACTTCGTGGTCAAAAACAAAAAGGATTTTCATACATCAATAAAAAGATTAGATTCCTCTTTCACTTAGTCTTAGCCGTTTTTGCATTAAATGTTCACGAAATGATCACTTTCGAAGATCTTGTTTCAAGAGGGGGCTTTAGGAAATCTGTTCATTGTGTCTAATCAAAATTGTTTTCGTCCTAAAATCTACAAGAATATTTCTTTCTCTTTAAAAATAAAAATTAAATAAAAATATTTCATTTGTTTTTGAAATTAACATTTCAATTAACCTGTTCTGACTATAACAATAATTTCAGAGCCACCAAAAAAAAGTTTAAAATACTCTAACCTAACGTAAGAAATTGATCGCTCGTGTTGATTAGGGTATAAATTAAATGACCCACGAAGTCTTATTTAATTATTTATAGAATATTCAATAAAGGAATTTCTAAAGTTACAAATTAACCTTAAAAAAATCTTTAAAATAAGACAAAAATAATTTTTATTGACTTACAGGAATTCTATTAGTACTTCATCTCTATTGTCGCTACCACATAACGAAGTCATCTTAATAGAACTGATGCATATATTATTTCTAAAATACAAAAACGGATGTTTGTTTAATTTATTAAGCTTGAAATGTTGTTGCAGAAATTCCTTGCAGCTGCTGTTGACCTGTAAAGGTCAAGTTCATGTTTTCACTTAAATTGCTAATGATGTAATATTCCACAGGATTTTCCAGTTTTTTCCTCTTAAAAATTGGAAACTCGAAAGAAAGATTTTGTGTGCGAACTCTTCCAACGCAACCAACCCTATTTTTAGGGTGTGCCCACATAACCTACCCCACTATAATCCTCATCGCCTGATATATATCGACATGAAGCACACACACGGACAAAAGAAGAAAAAAAAGGAAAAATACATATAAAAATGTCGAACAAAAAATCCCATCATCTAATTGGCAATTCCCATAAGGAAGTGATTATCAGGAAAATGTTGATGTAGGTGGTTTTTAAGCCAAAAAGCATTTTAAAGATGAAAAGAGGAAAAGGAGAAAAATGAAAGAAGGAAAATGCTGCTTTATAGTGGGAGGAGTGTTGTAGGCGCAAAGATCTCAATCTTAAAGTCGGTCTTCCTGTTTACGGTCCTCTGCAGAGAGCGCAAACGAGTCTGTTGCGCACAACGAGGGCGAAATAAACAGGCGGCACATGAAAATCGGTTCTGTAATTGATTAAAGCGGAAGCACGCTATCGACCGGATGGGCAGGAAGACCAGCGATGCCATCTGACGGCGCGTGCCGGGGCGCCGCTGCAGACATTGCGGCGCCACCGTCTCGACGTGTTCCTGCTGCCCCACCGCCCTAAATTTTACCAAAAGATGTGTTTGCGTCCTTGTCTTTCAGAATTTCATTTCTCGCTCGGTTTTTCGAGCAGGAAGAAGTGCAGAGGAAAGAAGAAAAAAATCGGTTCGCGTGCTCCAACTGATAAAAAAGGATAATTTCTGACTAATTAAGGTTCATTTTTCATTGAGGGTGAATTATATTTAACAAGCTTAAAATAATCTTGAGATCTGGTTATGTTGATAAAATATATTTTGTTAATTCGAGGTACTTACACTTAATTTTTAGAACCTAATCAACGTTAATCTTGTGTGCTGGGCGAAACTTACCTGAAACAAAAAATTATTTTTAATTAGCTAATTGGAATAAAAACACGTTTTATTGCGTTATTAATAGATATAGGCACATTTTAACTTGAATTTTTAATAATAAAAGAAAACAAGATAAAAACAAAAGGTGGAAACAAAACAAAATTGTGGTTATCATATAAAAATTATTTCTGAAACCTTGCGAGAGTTTACCATAATGTGACGTCAAGAAACAAATAAAATAAAAAATAAATGAAAGTAAATCTAAGAGATTTTCAATTTTCTTTTCTTCCTGAGAAGACCAGATTAAAGTCTTCTAAACATTCTGTACAGTTTTCGAAATCTTTAAATTAATAAATAACGATCAGAAATCGTGTAGATTACACCCATCTTGTAGTGTTTTTAATTCCGTAATAAAACCATTTCTCAAATTACCTATTATGTGTTAATAAGAGAAAGTTAAATAATAAACTCAGTCTAAATTAACTGAACCTGAGTAAACATAACCTCATCCTATCAAATTAATTAATTAAATTAGCCTTTTAATTCGGTAATTTATTTTACTTCGTTTAATTTACATTGAACAGATTTATTTTAGTCCTCGTGTCTTTCAAAGTCGTATTATTTCATAACTCCATTATTAATAAAGACAAAAATTCGAAAACAATTGCTTTTGATATTAAATACTCTTATTACATAATTTTGTCTTTAACTATTACAATTATACAGGGTGATTAATAGAATATGCCTAGTAGACGTTGAATATGCTCTTCTCTGTCATGTATTGCAGTATCCGTCTTCAACAAACAGGGTTGCTATACAGTGTTCACAATGTTTCTGGGTCGTATACAGTGTGTTCCAATTTCGATGGTCACTATTGGGATCTCGGAAATTGTAAGAGATACGAAGTCGGTTCAATTAGAAAAGATTTGGCTATTTTGGAGATCAGTTCACTCATGCTTTTGTTTTTTCAAAAAAGTTCACGGCTTACTAGAAATTTGCTAAAACCGAAATTATCTTATTTTTTTAAGTAAAATATCTCAGGAACGAGCAAAGATAGAAAAGAACAGCAAAGAAGGTGTTTTCGAGAATTTACTCCGAAACACAAAAAGATTATTTTCGCAATTGTCTTTTGTTTTACTTCGGCGGTGAAACGTAAATCTAAATTGTTTCTAATGGAACGCCTACATGATTTCCACATTACTGAACTGCACGCCTTAAATGCTTTTCAGTGATACATGGTTTGACATAGCTATTCTTTCGTTTTACCGAGTTATAAAGTGAAAATCATTTTTCATCATAGTGTACCATGACATCTAACACGCAAAGTCGTGGAGTTTTATCAAAGAAATTAATTTGTTATGCAGAAATTGCTAAAACAAAATAAATACGCTTTTATGGGGCATGAGCTGCTTATTTGATGCTATCTGTAAATGCTTAGTAAAGTATCTTAAAAGCGTCTTTTGTTTTGTTTTAGCAGTTGTTACATAACAAATGTAATTTATCTGACAAAAATCAATGATTTTCATAGGTTTAAAGCCATGGCACACTAAGTGGGAAATGCTTTTTATTTAAAAAAAATAAGAGAATTTTCTTTTCAGCAAATATCTAGCAAGCCGTGAAATTTTTTGAAAAAACAAGCATAAGTAAACTGATCTCCAAAATAGCCAAAACTTTTCTAATTTAACCGACTTCGTATCTCTTACAATTTCGGAGATCCTAATAGTGAGCATCGAAATTGGGACACACTGTATGGCTGTAGAAGAATGACAGTTTAAGTATTGTAAACCGGGCTGTTTATCTATTAACTCGGCTTGTAAAATTGTATTGACGCTTAACGTGCTTTAAGGTTATGAATTCATGACAGTTTAACCTCACGCTGTTGTCTTTTGTTTGTAACTCTGTAAATATAAGGAAAACTTGGTTTATTTTTAACAAAACAAAACGAATCGGTACTAAACGTTTATGCTTAATTTCTAATCGTGCAACAGTACCAAATACAACCGCAGGTACGACAATTTTCAGAAAAAAAAGAAGAAAACACTTCCAACCTAACAAAATGAAAGCATGGCCTGTTACGACCCAGAAACATCGTGAACACAAAATCGGTTAATCAAAGAGAAGAGATTTGGCCTTAAAAGTGTGCTTATCTTTTATGATTCTCGTAGGGTTTAAAATTAGTAACCCAACTTTACCGTAGAGCTTTGTCGAACGTTCATGGTTCAAAAAGAACACACGGGCCAAAATACTTGCAGTCCAAAATTCCGAAGAAAAAGAATAAGAACTTCCTAAGTCATGATAGTATTTCAGCGCACCAGGCTCTTTGGCTTTGATTCTTTTAGAATCTTCAGTAGAAAATTATTTGATCTCAACTCATTGGGTATACGTACTACGAGTCAGCTTTTTTTTTTTTATAAACGATGACAATATGAAATGCCGAAACTCATATTGAACTAAAACTCTGAGTAAAGTCTACTGTTCCTCTGAAATGGAATGCAGCTCTGTCAGCAAATCCTATTATCACGTTTCCGAAGGCTATTTCCCGCGCAACTACTGGATACATGGACGCACAATGATTGTGCATTATGTAACACACAAGAAAGGATAAAAGGCGGGTTTTTGGTCCCTAAAAACTAAAACAAATCGGCTAAGAGAGACAACCCCAACAGAAAATCAGGCCAACCCCACCACTTGCCTTATCCAGCTACAGACAGGTATCCTCTACTGAAGAAACTTTAAAACACTCGAAATCTTCACAAAGTAAAGCCGGATTGACCCGTACGAAGACGAACTAGGCCTAACAAGGATAAACGATTTGGAATAAATGATATGATCCAGATAGTGACATGGAATGTAAGAGGATTAGGAAACAAAGAGTTAGAATATTGAAAAAACAAATAGTAGCCATTGTGGTCATAACTGAAACTAAGAAAAAACTGATAGGAACCAAAGACTTAGACGACTACATAATAGCTTACAGCAGAGTACCGCAAAATAAAAGAGTATCAACGAAAGAATAAGAATAATAACAGTAAGATTCAAAATAGACAGAGGACACCTAAGTACCATAGGAGTGTATGCGCTAGAAGAAGGAGGAAAAGAAAACGCAGCTACGTTCTACGATAAACTACAAAAAACAATCAATAAAATCCGCGGAGATCTGAATGCCCGCGTTGGAAATCTGCCAATACCAGGAGTGGTAGCAACTTTTGGACAAAATCGAATAAAGACAACGGATAAGAACTCAGATAATTCGCAACATTTATTAATCTAAAACAAACCAAAACCTTCTTCCAAAAGAAACATATTGATTAGTTCACATGGAGCGCGAGAGGCCAGAGATCGCTCATAGATTATATTATAACAAATGAAACAATGAAGAACCTGATCCAAGATGCGAGAGTTCACAGAGGCAGTGACATTTATATTCTGACCACTACCTCAATAAAAAAACGCAGAGAATTAAATCTCGAAACCCACATCGCTTTCACAGACTTTCAAAGAGCCTTCGATCAAGCCAATCAAAGCAATTTATGGGCAATAATGAACAACAGTGGCTACCCACAACATCTCATATGGGCGATTAAAAGCTTATACAGTGTGCTGATAAAGTATGGAACAAATTCAATAACTCGCAAAATATTAATATGTCGAAAAAAACAAAAAGGAGTGTAACGATTTAAATTGTTGGGCATCTTTTAATAGTATGCACAAATCAATGACGTCATAATTATTTGACCAATGACGTCATCGATATATTTTTTTAAATGGCAACCCCAAAATTGCAGATTATTATTCGCTATTGAATTCTGTGTACAATGATCTTCAAATTTTTCGAATTTGTTCACGCTTTTCGGAGATATTATTTTTTTTTTGTTTAGACAATTTAAAACATTCTAAACGGTATTTCAACTCTTTAAATCTAGTAGGCTTGATTTAAATTAAATTAAAAAATCAAGTACACATCAACTTGATTTTACCTTATGTGCTTTAGTTAGATTTCTGCCATTTACTATTTGAATCTCGATATTATTATTTGTTGTAAATACCGAAATTTTTAACAAACAAGGATGATGCGTTTAACAGAGAAGGAGAGAATAGAAATACTGATGGACAAAAGCGAACTTGATTTTTTAATTTAATTTAAATCAAGCCTACTAGATTTAAAGAGTTGAAATACCACTTAGAATGTTTTATCTTTTCTAAATAAAAAAAAAAATAATATCTCCGAAAAGCGTGAACAAATTCGAAAAATTTAAAGATCATTGTACACAGAATTCAATGGCAAATAATAATCTGCAAAACTATTTTGGGGTTGCTTAAGTTCACTATTATTTGCGGATCACAAAGCAATAATACAAGAAAGTGAAGATACAGGACTCTTAACTATAAAACTCGCAAAGATACAACAATAAAATTTTACAAGACCATGGCGACGCCGTTGTTGATGTACGGAAGCGAAAGTTGGGTAAATAGAAAGAAATACGACAGTAAAACACAAGCAGCAGAGATGAGATTCCTAAGAAGAGTGAAAAACTGTACAAGAAAAGATATAATTAGAAATGAAGACATACGGAATGGAGACAGCATGTGAACAGAATGACAAACGAAAGATTACCCAAGAAAATCCTCAGCTATAATACAAAAGGATGGAGAAAAGAAGAGAAATAGACCGATCAAGAAAACGGTGTTCATAAATATATTTTGTGAAAACGGAACAGGCTGTTGAAAAGAAGGATGCCAAAAATAATTATTTATGAGACCCAAACAACCCGTAAAGGCAGTTTTTGATCACAACTGGCATATGTGAAGACACCATCAAAATTCTTGAAAGGTCACTTTGAAAAACCAAAACGTCGCTTATAGAAATACATACACCTATAGTGTTTCATAATTCGTTTTCAAAGCTTACTATACTTCTACCCAGCTAACATGGTGACAGACAGATGACGTCGATATCTAGTCATGTTTGGTAATATACGTCATAATGACGTGAATATTACGTCGCCACGGAGTCCACTTAATAACGTCACAAAGATTACGTCATTTTCACGTTACAAATACGTCGATCTATGTAATGTTTAATTTTTAAAATATTAAATATTGGTACAGTCTTGTTTTGTGAATGTAGTGCATAAGTGCATAAGTATAGCAGAGTGAGTGATAACATTACACCATTTGTAAGTGAAAAAGCGTTGGTAGAAACTTTAATTTGTTATTGGTAAAACTGTCAATTAATTCCTGATGTTTTCAAATCATGTTAGGTACCATATTTCTACTATCTTTAATATCAATATATTTTTTTTGTATTAAAATTCTTAATTAGAAGTTTTCACACAGATAATACCATATAAATCTGCTTGCAGCATAGTTGTTTATTGATTAAACGGATTATTAGAAATGAAGTCGCCTGCGTCTGTTAATCAGCCATTCAGTGCCCTAATTAAATAATTAACAAATTGACCATTTACTAAATGAACCGATTAAATAATTTCTGACTTCAAGTTTGAATAATTGTTTAATCAATTCAATTGCTTACATTATTATTTAAGGTTTGTGTGTTTTAGTCTCATCTAGGATGTCGTAATTTACAACATTTTTTGCTTTTTGCTTTAGTTGCAGAACTAATTCATGGTTTTTCTCTCTGGTCGTCCTCGCCCGAGCTCTCCGGTTCCGGATACAAAGATGCAGACAGTTTTGCTTTGTTTTTGTTCTTTGCGCTTTGTCAGAAATTGCATTGTTTTTGTACTACTCAGTCTAGCTACAACTAAAAATATCCGTAACTCTGTGAATACTGAAAACAGCCAAAATGACCACTCTCTGTTTTGGACTTGTAACGAGCTAAATTGCACTGATGAAATATCAAGCGTATGTCATGGGACACCCTGTATAAGTATTTCTAAATTGTCAATGTGACAAATACAAAAAATAAAAAGATCATCAATGCCGGAATCTTCAGGCCCGGCTCGGACCGATCTGACCCGACTGAGATTAAGCTTGACACGGCTCAGAAAAAACCCGGTAACTTTTTGATCGACCCGAAAAGCCCGAGAGTCTCGAACGACACGAGACCCCTCAACGAGTGGGGAAGCCCGAACGACTCGACAGGACCGGGAAACTTGACAGTTCTGAGACGATTCGATAGAGCCGAATGACCCGACAGGGCCGGGAGATCTGACAGGCCCTAGAGGCTTCACAAGACCAGACAACCTGATAGGTTCGGGAGATTTTTTAAAAACTGAGGTCTGATTCGATCTAAACTCAAGCTTTGGGCAGGGCCGCACGAAGATCCATGCAGATTTCTACAGTACAGTACAAAACTTTTCCACTTCGGTTCAGTGTAAAAATAATGCCTGCCTCAGTCCGTAGGCCCATAAAGCCCGATAAATTGTTAAAATGAGGATCGGCCCGATTCAAACTCGAGTTTCGGGCCGAGCCGCGCAAAGGTCCGACTAAAACATCTGGCCCATGCATTTGGGTATATGGCACTGTCTTGGTGTAATACGAAAACTTTTGAACTTGTGGGTTGGAGGTCCTTTTACAGTACGGCTACATAGTCGTCTAGTATATAACATATCAGAGCCGTTTGTGCTGTCTTTTGTCTAAATTTGTTTGTCATTCACTCAGAAAGAATGTACGGTACAGAATTTCTAAATATTTTACAAAGTAAACATTCTTTTACGTTTACCATCTGATGTTGACCGGTATGGACCTGTAGTTAGATAGATTTTTAGCTTTTCCTTTCGAAAATTATTTAGGACACGTAAAACTCCTTTTAAAGAATGGGAAATGTCCATTGCAACAGGTTGCTCGAAGAATAATGGAATCAAACTTTCATTTATTGACAATAAAATTATCAGAAAAATCTTACCAACTACAGCATTTTCTTGGACCATTAGAAGAAGTATACAATAATTGTAGACAATTTAAGAAATTTTATTGAACTTAAGAACAATGTACATTTGATATTCAGATTGTTACTGCATGACAATTACTAACACAGTTATTAAACTGCATAAAATATACGTTTTAACAACGTCATATCTGTCACTAAAATCATTTGTAATGATACTGACGTCATAATTCCGTCTAAAAAGTGACGTCGTAGAAATCTGTCATATTTTCATCTTTTTAAACGTAACTATCACTTCAAACTTCAGAATTGAAGTGAAAATGACGAATACGTTGACCTAGAAAAGACTGTTAACTGGGTTCAATTATATAAAAGACTTTACCTGAGTAAAAATTTCTAGACCAGGCCGTGATAATCCCTAAATGCCAGACCAGATCAAAAAATACAGCGCAATAATTTGTCCTTTTATTTATAATTTTTAATTTCTTAAAAGACCTTAAAAACCCATTAACAATATATCAAGTAAATGCTAATAAGAAAAGCTTTGCAACTCCGAAAAAACTTGGTTGACACTGCAATTAAGGAATTCTTATTAAAACAACTTATATTCCTGGGGAGTTCTCTTTGTAAATGCAGACTTACACATTTTCTAACGATAATCTTACTTTTTTATTTCAAGGCCCGGAACAAATTTTCTCGATAAGAATATAATTATGTATCGCAATCTTCAAAAATATGTACTAAACATGTACCTCTAGTTAGCAGCCAATACTATGGTTTGCAGGTTGCAATACTAAAAGGCTTAGTTTGCAAGGCGTGTGCAAACCGAACAGTTACATTTGAAGCTGAATTTAATAAACTCGTTGGCAGTTTATTAACTTTTTACAGTTGACGTTCTGAATGGCTTGCGCATACGTAATAGCCGCATTATTGTTATAAATTACTCATTTTGCTTCATACTTTTTATTGTCTTATGAGTCAATATTTCATCTGAGTATACTATTTCAACAATATCAACAGATTACATACATATAAATTATGTAAATAGCAGAGAGATAGTATCACATAAACTAGTTTCCTATTCTACCAACAATAAGCTATGACGCTAGTGAAAAATCGTTGCTGCGATCGCTACAGCTGCTATCAACATCGAAACTGGGTTAACGGCAACATCAGTGGAGTGTTTTATGAATTGGCCACTTTAAAGTTGTCTCACGAGGGTACATGTAATGACATCTTTCTTGATTCGCTGTCACAACTAAGACTGACGGTTCGTACTGGTACGTAAGCTCGCGGTGCACTGTGGTTTGCACGTCGAATGCAAACCATCTATTATATGTAGCTTTGTACTGACACCTATAAATGCTACAACCTCTACATTTTTGCACCACAAGCCGCTACTTACAATACAGGGATAAATTAGAGAGCCATTCCCACTTCGGAATTTTTGTTGTTCTTTTTGAATCTTTTGGTAATCTGTCCACGATGGATTACTTTTAAAGAAATGTGACATTCAGAAAACAACTTAAGGCCATTGGTTCATTGATCAATTAATCTATTCCTTCACAAACTTCCAGATTTATGTATGTGCATAGAATGTTTCAAATTTACCTGCTTGGGTGTTAGGGCGAAAAAATGTCCGACCTTATATAGCAAGTCACGCTTTTAATCTGTGAGCTTTGGGCCATCCCGGGGGCTATTGATGATAGATAAGAGCTCCTCAGCATTGATTGATAATTCGCAACACTGCATGTTCGATTTTTATAAGAATGGTTGTTAGAAACAAAAGTAGATTTAGTCAGTCCTCTTGACTTTAAAGTAGGCACATTTGCCTACAACTAAAAACTTAGTAAATATCAAAAGTCTCATATTTTCTGAAAGGCATTTGTTCACTTCTTTGACATGTCCTTTTAATTTTCAAAAATTTATTGGCATCCCGTTTAGAATAGATGAGTGTTTGCACATAATTAAAAAAAAATAACCTCCAAATCTAGAGTTTAGTGTTTACGAATAGAATTACATTTCTAAGGCTTTTATTTAATAATAGTATTCTAGGGTACGATAATTATCAAGACTGCCATGTAAATATCAAAATAAGTGACTGAAAATAAAATAAGATTTCGAAAAACACGTAAAAGAAAAACCAAAATTCCAAACAAATATTTTCTACAAATTCCGAATTATCTGAACGAACCTCAAAATTATTCTGCAATTCGAAAAGTAGGAAACCAGCCTATCGGAAAAAACTTATTTTAAAAGAAAAATTCGTATGTTTCAGTCAATAACAAAGTTATTCTTTCGTATTCTTGATATAAAGATCCGTAAAGCAGACTATAAGAAACACTGTTCTAGACAACCAGAAAATTAATTTCGTGCTGCATCTGCAAACTGTGATTAACGAGATATTTTCTTTCTGATACTAAGAAAATGTTTTTTTCCGAAATAACTTGATTTTTTTTATGAAAGGAACAACAAGGCCATTAAAAAAACATTCGTAAAATTTTATTGTTGCTACTAAAATCACGATACATATCAGAAATTAGTAAAATGTGTGTATTTGCAAGAATAAATTTATTTCCGCAAAGTTAGCCATGATAAACAAAAACAAAAAACGTAACATCACCATAGGAATAAAAGTTAACAAATGAATTCCAGTTAGTGTGATTTGAAACTATTTTTTTGTATAATCATAGTAAAAGCTTATCAAAGAATGAATTTACGCTTGAAATTTTTGTTTTTATTATGACCAACTCAATAAATAAAATTAATTTATTACCACCAATACGATTTATTTATTTAATTCATCCAAAACTACCCTAATCGTTTCCTGTGAAATAAATGCTTTTGTTCTGTTTTTTAAATCTTGGTGACTTTCTGACTTATTTGCGTAAACTATATTCGTACTTTCTAAGTCATGGCGATCTATCCAAAAGACGACGATTTCCTTCATCTGGATATGCTTTGGCTAATTCTGGAATGTACAAATTGTCTAAAATTTTAGGTTAACTTTTGTGGTTCAACAGTATAACTATGTAAAAGCAACAAAAACGGAGAACATCTTCAACTATTAAATTTGTACTTTGTAAAACCCCATGTTACTTTAACATTATCTTAGAACGATTCAAGCTTACGTGAAACCAAGCAAATTTTTCTAACTAGTATCAATGATGCTGTATATACAGAATTTCTTGCTTTTCTGAGAAAGTCTCGCATAGCTAAATTACAGTGTCAGTTTGTATTGTAAAAATGCGAGGGTTAGCAGTTTTCGTAGTGATCAAAGAAAGGTATATATCATAGCTGGTTTGTATTCGACTTGCAAACTACGGGTATCTTAAGGTGCGTAATAACTGTACAAGGATGCCTCGTGCGGCACATTTCTACCTGTGCATAATAAATCAAATTTGAAACTGTCACCTGTCAATAACATTGATCTGTTTCTCCAGATTTCATAATTCATTACTCTTTATTAGTTTTAAACTACAATTTTAAATAAGCATTTAAAAGGGAAACAGATTTTATAATTCCTATTAGCCCATTAAGTCCAGAAAAAACAAAATTCTAATTCATGTTAGACACTTCTAAACGACTATAAATTTAAAAAATAAATATTTCCTAACACCAGGAATTCTGGACAACAGAGTACGGCAAGCTCGAGAGTCAGCACGAGTCATCAGTGTCAGTCCACTCAACGCAGGCGTCATTGAACATGTTCCCAAAATCGACAAATCAAAAATCGCCAATACGCAGACGCATAATGCAACCATCCGGTTTGCACACGCCTTGCAAACCAAGTCCTATGCTTATTCAGCTTATGAAGGCACATTCACGTGTTACATCGGTAATGTGTACTTGTGATATCGTAAAAGGCTTGTGGTTGTGTAAACCTGCAAACCACAGTACAGTACAATTATGACAAAAATCGAGGAATATTCAAAATCTTGAATAGCATTGAAGTATAAACTACAAATCTTTCTTTGTGCTCCACAGAATCTAGATCTGGATATTCAGCAGGCCATGGTAACACGTTTATATTGTATTTAATTTATTAAATTTTTAAAAATATTTTTAGACTTTTGCTTTTGTTATTAGTAAGGATTTTAAAGTAATTTCTATGGGATGTATGATGTTACCTATGTAGCAAGGATTCCTTATTTGATTGATTCTTTGTCGTCAATTTAAAAATCCAGAATAATCAACGTTCTATACGGAATGACGATGTCCTTTGCTTCCTATCAAATGCACCTGTCAAAACTTCAAACTAGAACCGTTTCTAAAGTTCGTAAAAGTGTGAAAAATGATACTAATCTACTAATTTAATCTAAACTAGTGTTGTTCAATCTTTGTTGTAGTTTACAAATTGTGACTTTTTTTCTGTTGAGGTCACTTGTTCATTAAATAATTTAATAGATTGCTTCTAACAGCCGCGTTAAGTTTTCAATAAGTCGCATTAAGCTTTTTCCTGATGGGGTATGCGGCAAACAAAAGCAGAAAGCTCAAACGTGCCGACCAACAGAATCGATTTATATCAAACTCACAATGATCCCCCTAACATGAGTTAAAGAAAGATACATATACTCGATGCCAGCAACCAATAAGAGACCGTGAAGGCTTTTACTGAGCTCAACTCAACCTATATTATGGAATTCTAAAAAGAAAAAGCTTTAGTTTGATGCCTTTTCATTTCTTAACTCAGTACGTCAATTCTTAAGATAAACATTCGAAATCGTTTTTGTAAGACCAAAATGTTTTTCTTGTATTATCAATTATGTCATTTTGGTATCTTCTAAAATGTTTCTCTGTATTTGTAGATGGCATGCATTTTGGGACCAATTTGTCTTTTCGAATCTTGTAAACCCTGAATATCAAGCTATCAGTATGTATGTTTGTTGTGTTGCTTAACAAGACTGTAAGGTGAAGTTTTTCGAACGAGTTCAAAGGAGACACTCTACACTTCAGTTAGGTATATGCAATATTTTTTGCACGACCGTATTTTAAAGAAGATAATAAAGAGAAACCTTTGACGGTAGATTAAAAATTGAA
Organism: Ignelater luminosus; assembly: GCA_011009095.1. Lineage (NCBI taxonomy): Eukaryota > Metazoa > Arthropoda > Insecta > Coleoptera > Elateridae > Ignelater > Ignelater luminosus. Next base: position 16,621 of record VTPC01000870.1, read on the forward strand.
GTTTGACAAAATCGTAAGTGCATTATGAATTCATTATAGCATCGCCACTTCAACTTTATTGCAAATGTTTTTAATTGTCAAGAGTTGTAAAACGCCAACATTACAGGCAGTTGCGCAAAAAGAAATTAACAGTTCAGTAAGTGCGGTCAAATATAAGCTGCTCTTCCATTTAACCCTAATAAACATATTATAACTAAAAAAAAGAAAAACAATAAACAATAAAAGTAGAGTGTTTCTGTAGTATCAATAGATTTCTAAGACAGCAGCAGCAGGAGGAAAGTAAACTGTGTACGAATTCACGAAATCTTGGGGAGCCATTAAGTAACATCGAAGCTGTAACCTAAGATTTCATTTATATTGATATTAACCAAAAACTCTCCTCTACCAAACAGTATCGAACTTTTATCATTGAGCTGCTTTTTCGAAATGCCAAATAGATCAAGATTTACAGAATTAAAAACATTTAAGATCTCGTCAGGTTCAAAGGATTAGTGCAACTGAGAATCATAAATTTTAAAAATTTACATAATAGAGGTCCTACGATCGATCCCTGAGGTACACTTTTGTTAATTGAAAGAGAAATAAATGTTACATTTATTCATAGCAACGATTTCTTATAGGAAATTACATAATGTTAACATCTGAAATCAATTTCGTCTACTTTGTAGGAAAACGATGGTTTTTAAAAATGAGATAGATCTCTAATTATAGATAGAATGCCTTAATATTGTTTTATTATTATGTCATTTTGCTAATGGGTAAAGCGTGGACACATTTTTTCAATGTTATTTTTGAAAAATAGTCGTATGTTTGTCAACTAACCTTAGATTTCGATATGAACGTCATTTTAGCCATGGGCGTACCCTGCTAAGTATGTCTTTTGGACAATTTTTGTTTTCTTATTAAAGTAGTTTTAACCTCCACAAATTTTATTTATATTTGAAGTACAGTTAATTCTGATTGATCTAGTCTCGGCCCAACAAACATGGCAAAAAATGTATTTAGCTTTTTTATTCAGATTTTCATGTAGATTCACGTAGGGTACAGATTATCCGCCATTAAGGACACACCCTGTATAGTAACCGTAACAAATCCGGCATTGGCAGCCTTAGCTCGGCCAGCCATTGGCGAACGTGTTCTCCGGCCTCAACATGCAGCGACTCTTCAGGGCCTTTCAGACGCTTGATCGGAATCTCTGCGAGGCCTCGGGCCTCGTCGAGATGGTGACAGCGGCGGTCGCATTCATTCAAGACATCACGGCTCTCTGGAGAGCCTAGAAGAGCCACCTACCATAATCAGCAAATTATCGAGCGACGTAGCGCGCTTCCAGCACTACGCTCGCATTTGGAAGGTCCGGGCGTTCCTCAGGCCGCCTGTTCTCACCAGGGTTTTCTGTGGTTTTCCTTAGTAGTGAAGGCAAATGCCGGAACAGTATTTTTCACGCCCCTTCCCACCTTCCAATCCCGCCGCCACCCTTAACTCCTATCCAAACCGGTTCTGAGCCACTGATATATAATAATACTGGAAGGGGCGCTCGTGTATCGTGCCAATGAGTGGAAAATGTTCCGAGACAGACTGTCTCCGTCTAACCCTACTGCGTTTGCCTGTGGCTCGCCACCAGTCGCACCGGCCGCTCTGGCGATTTGCCGCGTTCTCCCGGACAAGACCGGTTTGTTCTTTACTCGCCTTCTCCGACCGTTCGAACACTCGCCGCCGTCTACCAGATTCAACAAGACTCCACAGTTGGACTTCTCCAGTCACATCATCTCAATCCAACCCACTTGGCACGGATGCGGACGAGCGTTGCGATCAGCCTTCCACTTCAACACCACTTCTTCACGGCCTCTAAAGCCAGTGCTTTTAGCACAAATTTACGACGATATGCTGCTGCTGAAAGTATTGACTGTCATTATCCTCCAATGATGAGTCCAAACAAAGACGAAAATGATGGTCGATGCTTGCACGATCTTCTGAACTTTTATTTGTGGGAAGACAGTAGGATTTTGTGTTTATATTTTTTATTATAAATTATATGAAATTATATGCTTGCATTATTTATTGATTTAAAATAACAAAAACTTAATAAAAGACATACGTGACCTTGTCCCAAGAAAGGATGCTTATAGCTACCATAAAACTAAAAAAATATAAAATAAGTTTTATTTAAAAATCAAAACCTGCAAAATAAAAAAATTAGCCATAAGCGTCATTTCTTCGGGCAGGGAGGGTATTTCATCTAATGGGCCAGAAGAAAACCATCACTATAATGGGCCCTTTATGGCAAGATGCGTATTAGTACTGGTGAAGCTTCGGGCCGACCAGGTCGTGCAAAGTTCCGACTAAAAGAACTGGCCCGTGCAATCCTCTAATCAGCATTACATAAGATTGGTTAGTTACTACATAATACTGGTGACTCTTGAAGGTTGATTGATTAACCGCCTGGGCTCATTTTTGTGAAAATCATTTATACAGCGTGTCCCAGCTCGAGCGGGATTGCATAGGTAACTTTCCTTATTATTATAGTTAGAGATTTGGTTAAATGGACAGTGTTGTGCAATTTTGTATGCCGATTCAAATTTAGGTTAGAAAAGCAAGCAACTTTCATTTTAAAACTTTTTACATAGCTTTTTAACTTACGGAGATAATTGATTTTTTCCAAAACCGCGGTTTTCACTTTTTTTAGAATAATTCCTAATCGGTTATGAGTTTTGAACTTTTCTAACCTAAATCTGAATCGGCATACAAAATTGCAGAACATTTAATAAAATCTCTAACTATAATAATAAGAAAGTTACCCATGCAATCCCATTCGATCTGGGACACACGGTATAATCTTCATTGAAGGCCCAACTAATATCGGTTGTTGGTCGTTGTTAAAATACGCTTCACACGGCTGGTAGAGAGACAGCGATAAAACATCTTGGACAATATTATACAGACTTAGTCCGGAAATTGTTGTTGTGAGATTAACTTTTTTAAGGTTAACCTGTGATGATTCTGTGTGCCGGGACTACAGTCTCATAGTCCCATTAAGCTTATTAAAAGACTTTTAGCGTCAATACATTAGAAATGAGTACAAACAGCTTAATAGTATTTCACAAATTTTCTTTTTATACAAAATCGACATGCTGATATCATAAGAAGTACTACAATAACTAGGTAACAATGAAATAAAAATGGTTCAGTGCAACATACAATAACTAGTTCATGTGTTAGCGACGTTAACAATCATTGTTTTTATTGTATTAGAGTGTAGCATTACGAGAATGTTTATTTGTATATCCTAACAGTAGCAGGAAGTAACTTAATATATTTTTATGTTGTGTTAGCCAGAAACTGCAACGTTGCTGGTTTAGCACATTCTGTCACTTATGAAATGTGCATACCATTGATAATGAATGTGTATTGAATTATTTGAATTGAGGATTTCTTGATTTAATTTGAGAAAAACTAGAAATTATGAGAACTTTCTTTATAAAGAAAAAACCTACAGACTCAGCTGCAGAGAAAAAAAAACACATAAAAGGACCGGGATGGTAATACAATTAATCAGATCGACCATTAACTTATATAGAGGAAGGTTACAAACAACATTACTAAGATATGCAGTAAGAGAGGTGCAGACTGTAACTCTGATCATTTCCTGGTTAGAATGTAGTATCTCGTCATACAATAAAAGAAAATAAGAAAAAGACAGGCAGCAATAAAATTAAAAAAAATACGAAGTAGATAAGCTCAAGGTAGAAGAGATAAAAAACAAATCAACAATACGTTAAAGAAGTGTGAACAAAACACACAAGTAAAACAAGAATAGGATTAAAACAACGATGGAGGTAGCAAGTGAGAAAATGGTCCAGAGGTAATACAAACAGAAGGAAACAAAGAATTGGTGTGATGACGAATGCCAAGTTCTGGCGGAGAAGAAGAAACTGATAAAACAACAACTGTTATTTGATAATAACGAAAACAATATACAAGAGAAACTTAAGAGTATACAGTGTGTCCACATTTCGATGCTCACTATTGGAATCTCGGAAATTGTAAAAGATACGAAGTCGGTTCAATTAGAAAAAATTTGGCTATTTTGGAGATCAGTTTACTTAAGCTTTTGTTGTTTCAAAAAAGTTCACGGCTTACTAAATATTTGGTAAAAACGAAATTATCTTATTTTCTTTTAAGGTGAAATATCTCAGGAACGAGCAAAGGTAGAAAGCAACAGCAAAGAGGATGTTTTAGAGAATTTACTCCGAAACACAAAAAGTTATTTTCCCAATTGTCTTTTGATTTACTTCGGCGGTGAAACGTAAATTCAAATTTTTTTCTAACGGAACGCCTACTTGATTTCCATATTACCGAACTGCACGCCGTAAATGCTTTTTAGCGATACATGGTTTGACATAGCTATTCTTTTGTTTTACCGAGTTATGAAGTGAAAATCATTTTTCATCATAGTGTGCCATGACATCTAACACACAAACTCGTGGCGTTTTATCAAAGAAATTCATTTGTTATGCGAAAATTGCTAAAACAAAATAAATACGCTTTTATGGGGTATTAGATGCTTAGTTGATGCCATCTGTGAATGCTCAGTAAAGTCTTTTGTTTTGTTTCAGCAATTGTTACATAACAAATGTAATTTATCTGAGAAAAATCAATGATTTTCATACGTTTAAAGCTATGGCACACTAAGTGGGGAATGCTTTTTATTTAAAAAAAATAAGATAATTTCGTTATCTACTAAGCCGTGAGTTTTTTTGAAATAAACTGATTTCCAAAATAGCCAAATCTTTTCTAATTTAACCGACTTCGTATCTCTTACAATTTTCGAGATCCAAATAGTGAGCATCGAAATGTGGACACACTGTATGTAGAAGAAAAAACAAGGCAATACAATGAGAGGAAACTAAAATAAAATAAAGAAGTAAGATCTTTTCAGCAGGAAGTTAAAAAGACGGGTAAAGGTTACCAAGGTCACAGCAGTTATCCTAAGTCCAAAGAAGGAACGCTGATGAGTGAACCTAATGAAATAATGACAGAATGAAAAAGTGACTTTGAAGAATTAATGAATGGAGAAGACAGGAGTGAGACAGAGGTCAACGAGGAGGAGGTGACAGCTAGCATTCAAAAAATGAAAAACAATGAAAGACCGAGAATAAATGAAATTTATGCAAAAATGATCAAAGTAGGAGGTGATCAATTACAGAAAAGAATCTACAAACTGATAGAACAGATATTGCATATGCAGGGAGATTAAAATATGTCACCACATACGAGATAACGGCAAGATTATTAAGAAATAGATGAAATGAACATGCGGAAAGAGTCTTGCAGGAATACCAAGCTGGATTTAGGTGCAATAGACCTACAACGGATCAAATCTCCTCATTAAAAGAAATTCAGACCACGTGTTACGAAAATAAAGTCATTTTATTAGCACTATTTACAGTTTTCAGTCAAGCATCTGACAGAGTTGGCAGAGAAAAGATGTACCAAGCGGTAGAGCAGTTGGGAGTGCCGAAAAGCTGATCGAGTTGATAAAAATGATTCTAGTTAACTCGACATGTGAAATTGCGCGGCAGGTCTAAAGATCCTAGGAATTTCCAGTGACTCAAAACAAATGAAACGAAGAATGATTAGGCCTACGGTTATGTAGGCTTGTAAGGCATGGGTTTTTAAATAAGAAGGTGGAGGAAATGCTAGAGGGATGGGAAAGAAAAATCCTGAAAGGTATCTTTGGTGGGAAGAAGACAGAAGAAGGCTGGAAAAGAAGAAATAATAAAGAGCTAATGTTGCTCACCACCATAAAGATTAAATGTTTAGGGCATGTCGAGAGAATGTTAAACTGGTCCTTCACAGAAGGTTAATAGGCCCAAGAAAGAGAGGAAGACCGAGAGAAAGATGGCGGGACAAGGTAGAGGAAGACCTGAAGTGTATTAAAGTAAAAGACTGGAAGAAAAAAATGCTAAACAGACAGGAATGGAAGAAAATAGTGTACCAGATCGAACACACTTTGAAAATAAAGGTATTGTGTGGTCAACAATTGCAAGCATGTAGAAAAACAAAAGCAAAACGAAAAAAGAATGAAAAACATTGTAATATCTTTCACAGCTGATATAATAATATTCTTAACTAAAATCTAAAAACTTTCTTTAAAAGAATACAAAAAGAGAAACCACAAAAATATTTTCTTTCCTCAAAAATATAATATCTAAACTTCCAGAGAAAGTTTACTTAAAAACTCTGTGGTCAGTTCAACCTGTGGGAATTCCTCGAGATGGTTTCAGGAAAAAACAAAGCAATTTCTTAAAAAAACAATAATAGCAATGTTCAAATTAAAATCTAAAATTAATCATTAAAACTCTCTCTCTCTCTCGCTTTTTCTCTCTTTGTTAGAATTAACCTAAAAAAACGAACGTCACATAGGAAAAATCTCCGGCGCATCAATAAAAATTGGCCGTTACAAAGTAAAATCGCATGGGACATTTTCATCACATGACCATCACCCACAATACACAAAAATAAGGGCGGCAAAAGGGGGTGACCCGCACTATATATACTATATATATATATACTATATATATATACTATATCTATATATGTATCCTTTGAGAGAGGAGAGGACGCCCCGGCACCACCAACACGGAGCAGCAGGAATACGTCGGTTCCGCATTGCAGCATCACGTGCGTCGCTTTAGATCGACGCTATATGTATATATATATATATAGTATACGGACTTGCTCTCTCTCCAGATTTACAATTTTATATATTATGTTGAATTGGTTAAGGAGAATGAAGGTCCCCGGTTTAGATGACCTTTTTCATTAAAGTACAGAAAACAAACCCTCCAGAATTCTAACTTTGGATATGTTTTATTTCATCTTCATTTTGCGTTTTTTTCCCTTATGACGATAGGTGGAAGAGGAAAAGGGTTTTTTGTTTGTCGAAAATAACAAATGCAGGGGATGACATACATAAAAATTTTTCTAGATGAAATAAAAAACCGAAGCGTAGTTTTATTTAGAAAGTTTGAAATTAACAAAGTTGGTCCTTATTTTCAGTGATGTTAGAGGGCACTTTTACATATTATGCAAGTGTTATAACAGGCTCGCCCTTAAAGTTAATTAGAAAATAAAAAGCAAAGCGTCACAGACTGTTACGACATGCAATTGCTTTGAACCGTAAATGAATAGCACTTTAGCAACGAAATCAAATTACAAGTGAGAGAGAGAGAACGGGAGAGACCTTTTACCTTTCGCTGGGTGTTTTAATTCGCTTCACTAATAAAACGCGAAAATAAGTAATGTCCCATCAAGGGGATTACATTATAAACTATATGAAATTACAGCCACTCTTTTTATTTTATTCCTTTCACTTTCAATCGTAAAATTTTACGGAAAAAAGCACGATGAGATCATTCGTTCCTATTATCAAGGGAACGTTACCCCCATAATCAATATATTTACATATTTCATTAAACAGAAAAAAAAATCTTTTTGAAGATCACATTACCTTTTCCAACCCTCATGAGAAAAGCAAATAAATCAGGCAACTTCTCTTTTTCTTATTCCATTTAAATCTGACTTCATTCTACTATTTTAAATTTCTCCAAGCAATCGCTTGTCATTTTGATGAATTTACTGGTAGTGCCAATTTTTTTCTCCTTGAGAAAAAGAAAAAGTAGCGCATCGAATCTTTTCATATGAAAAAAAATTAAAACGAAAAATATACAAGACCCTTTTCTCGCTACTGATCATTTCCATGACTCGACAAACTTCTGGGTTTTATGTAGCATTTACTTTTAGTCCCAAAAACCCTCGGCGGTATCTCCTTGAAGTGGATTAAAACGTAAAATTTGTACTCCGATTTTAGAACCCCCTCATTTAGGTCAGCATCTTGCGAGGAGCGCGTCCTAAACGAACTGTAACGTTAAGGGGAAGACCGCTGAAAATAATGATCATCCCCTTGAATGTGGAATTATATCAGGCACGGATTAAGGGGAGATTTCTCTAGGCACTACGTATGCATACGCAACTGCTAAAACCGTGTTTTCGGCAGCGTATTCACGCACGAACGAGACGCGCACATCGCAAAAATCGTTTATGCAAATCAACAAGTAGTGATCTTCGATTATTTTAGTCGTAGGGGAAGCGATTTAGGGGCGGCGGCAACACGACATTAAATTATTTAAATTCTACGAGAAATGTTGCCTCGTCTCGCAAACTCTCTTCTTAATTTTGTTTTTATGGTATTCATCGGAAATAAATCTCGGTGCCTTACGTTTTTCGGAAATCTGAAGACAACCTTATAAATGTCGTGTCTTAATTATCTATAGAAATCCAATAATACTCATTGGAGAGAAATGAAAAGCAAATAAAGAGATTTCAATAGATGAAAAGAAAATAAACTTGAATGCATTCTTTGTTAAAAGTATTGGAGATGGCATTATTCCAATCTAAATCACAAAAGAGGACATAATAAATTGGGATGGCTGTTAAATTGCGTTTGCCATTTATTACGGCACGCCACTGTTGCTAAAATAATAAACGTAGCGCATACACATTTAGTCATTCTAGAGTTTATATTTACTTTGGAATCTGCAAATAATTCTCAGAAAACATTTCTTATTTCTGCTTGCTTGTTTGGAGTTTGATGATGATAGTTTTACCTGAGAGTAACGTACTAGAAAGCTGTAACTACAAACATCCAAATTAAAGTTAGCCCTGTTTGCCCTTTTCTTAATGGAGATACAATAAATTGCAATGTTCTGTAGGGATATTAGATATACATCGATGCATCGATTTCACTCGATGTTTATAGTACGATGCATCGAATCGATCCGATGCTTTCAAAAGCTGTTGATTTACTCGATGTATCGATGTATTTTCGTAAAACATCGAATCAATGGTTACCAGCTAATGATTATATCTACTTATTATTGTTTCAGTTGATTTCGAACAATTTTGAAGTTATAAACTTAAAACTTTATTTTTGTTCGTTGGTGGCGCTTAGGAAGTATCTAAAGATTGGCATTGGCAGCACTAAGCGAGAGAGAAAAAAAATGTTCGTTCGTTTGTTTTGTCTCTGGCTGGTCTGTTGATCTGTTCATCTGTTGTGGTGTCAGTGATCTTTGCATAAAAACGTTAAATCAAATTTGTTTTTACTAAACTAATATGGTGAATGTGCACACTTTACAAAACTAAGTAGGATTGGATTTGGATATAATATACTGATTAGAGTAAAATGTCATCGTCTTCTTGCAAGTTCTATTGAACAGGCAAGGAAAATAATAAAGTAAGGTTAGGATAACTCATTTATTCATTCGTGAACAAGAGTAACAGTTGATAATTCATAATTTACTGAATGACAAAATAAATAGAAGATACTTTGTTATCTGTAAGATACTTCCCAACACAAATGATTTATATTATAGGTCAACTTATTGTTATAAAATATTTGGAGTAGTTTTCGTAATTTGATTTTTTATAAATACATTATTTTAATGTTCTAAAATTAAAATAATGACTTTTAAATTTATTTCTATATGTCATTCGATTCATTTCGAAAATAATCCCATATAATTATTTAAAATACCGCCTTCATATCGCGATTAAAAAGCGACACTGTAACAAACCTTTTTTTTTGTTTGTTTACATAAATTCTTTTGCTTCACTGAATATAGTATAGATAGTGAGGATTAGAGATATGATATTATCGATTGATGAATTTATCGACTTCAGTTATTTTAATGAATTAACTGTTTTTTTTTTCAGGCTGATTACACAAAACGATGGCACCTTCCAAGAAGAGTTGCGTGTGGAAGTTCTACGATAAAAACTCTGCAAAATGTAAACTTTGTCAAAAATCAATTAAATCTTGTGGCAATACAACCAACTTAATAGGTCATATAAAAATTCCAATATCGACAGCAATACGATAAATAGAAATACGCAATCAGTCACTACAGTTGCTGATGTGCAACCATCAACGAGCTCTGCTGATGTAATGGAATTAACTGAAGAAGCTGATGCTGATAAAATATCTGACTCTTTTAAAGACGAAGGAAATGTTCCTGTTCCTCCGGCGCCAAAACGTCAAAAGACCATCATGTCAAGTTTTGAAGAAATTTACGCTTTTTCGGCGAGTGGTAATAAAGCTTTAAAAATAAATAGTGCCTTAATTTATATGATATGTAAAGATAATCAACCATTCACAATTGTCGAAAATGAAATTTGATTAAAGTTATTGCACCACATTATAAACTTCCCAGTAAGACGACGTTGACGCGATGGGTTGATGATAAATACGCAGCACTATCAACAGTCTTCAAAGAAAAATTGTCAAATATAGAAAATCTTACTCTCACTACTGACATGTGGTCAGAAACAATGAGTATGAGACGTTTTTTAGCAATAACAGCACACTTCGGTGTTGGTAATGAACTATTATCAATTACTCTTGGAGTGTACCAGTCAAATGAACGTCATACTTCAGAACACATCGCTGAAATGCTGCTAAAAACTTGTACTGAATTGACAGAGATAAAATTTCGTCTGTAGTGACGGACAATGCAGCCAACATGGTAAAGGCCATCGATTTGGCTTTTGGAAAAAAACATACCATGTTTCGCCCATACTTTGAATTTAGTGGCACAAAATTCTATGCAACAGTGTACAGAGCTGCGAAGCTTGATAAGGAAAGTAAAAGATATTGTGACATGGTTCAAACAGAGCAACATAGCCAATAACGAATTACGTAAAGCGACCCAGAAGGAAACTAAATTGATATGATCGAAAGATTTTTGGAACTTCGCACTATCGTTAATGACATAATCATTCGTTACAAAAACGCACCACCGATGCTTACTGCGTCAGAACTGTCTATTCTTTCTTCGGTCTTACAAGTTTTGCGACCGATCCAAGCTGCAACTAAAGAAGTGTCAGCTGATAAGTATTGCACTAGCAGTAAGGTAATACCACTTATCCATTGCCTGCTTTTGAAAATTAAACCTCTTAAGCTCGAAGAATCTCTTGCCAAAGAATTACAGTCAGTGATACTTAAAGAGATTGACAAGAGAATGGGTATTATAGAGAGAGTGACTTCCCGTGCTATAGCCACGATATTGGATCCGAGGTTTAAAAAAATGCATTTTACGAACCCAATTGCTTGCTCTTCGGTTGTGGCAAAAGTCAAAGAATTTATGAAAGCCACAATACAAAATGAGGTTGTGGAATCTGATTCTTCAGATCATTTTGACAAACCAGAAGACAATTTTTCTTTGTGGGATGATCACCACAAATTAGTCCACAAGAGTTGGAAAACGGCGAAGTCTGACGAGCTGTCTATTTACTTGCGTAGTCCTGTAGGAAGACTAAATGAAAATTCATTGGAAATTTGGAATGATCTGAAAATTCAGCTTCCTAAACTTCATACAATTGCATATAAATACTTGACTATGGTGGGAACTTCAAAACCATCCGAACGATAATTTTCGAAAGCAGCACAAATTGTAGATCAGCAACGAAACAGACTGAAAGGTAAACGTTTAAGTAAGCTTTTGTTTTTGCAAAGTCTTCCAAAAGAACACTGGGTATAGGACTTTAATACCGGAATTTCTATATTATGATTGTGGATGATTTTAATTTTAGTTTTTATACTTTGAGAATAAACAACTTTTACGGTTAGTTATGCGACTTATTTGTATTCGATTTATCGTTGTTTTTGTGGCTTTCAAGGTTTCCCGACGTTTTGACACCTTTGCAGGAGCCATGGTAAAAATTGTTTAATTTAAATGAACAGTACGCACGAATATCTAAGATCCACGTATTATTTGTAGGTACTTTTTGTAATTTTGCCTTTTTTCGTAATAAATAACAACTGAATCAGAGAAGGTTCCGCATGTAATGTCGTTTTTTTTCTTAGTTCCTTGAACATCCTTTAACACACAAACGTGCGGACAACGATAGTGCTGTTGCAGGAGTAATAGGTAATCAAAAATTGTGGTTTGTATGGAGTGTCAGGGGCTGAATACAGCTTTGTGATGCAATGTTTTAAAAAGTACTCGATTTTGAGAAAACATCGATGTTTCTAACCGATGCATCGGAAAATATCGATGCATAGCCACGATGTATTGCATCGAGAAAAACATCGATGTATTTTCTAATTGGACACCCCTAATGTTGCTTGCTTTATATGCTTTGATATGCTTTTGATTGTGTGGTGACTTCTTTTAAGCTTTTCTTACTCAATTATGTCTTCTAGTGCTTGTGCTTTACCATACTCATTTCTCCCTAACTTGTTTTGCTGTACCTTTGTGTATTCTAGTCTTGTTTTGCCATACCGTTTCAAGGTTCTTGCTTTTTTGCTATACTTATACTTGTAAACTAACATGCTTTGCATCACTTTATAATTTCATTTAGGCCATAATGTAAGAATTATTGCTTATTATTACATCGCTATAGCACACAAGCCTTAATTTTATGGCAGTAATCGTCTCTACTAAAAGAAACTCGACTCTTTACAAAACGATCAATTTATCCGTGGTCCTTCGAGCCGGATTTATGTTCAAAATGATTCTCTAGATGCATGTTGACGCCACGCAGTTGAATTGCACTTTTCGGCCTGTTGGGCTTGTCAGGCTACTTAGGCTTATCGAACCTGTCAAGCTTATCGAGTCGGACCATTGTTTCTGTACCGATCTCGACTCGGGTGAGCTATTTTTGTACTGAACCGCACCGAACGATTGTCATACTGACTTCGACAGGCATTTTCATACTGAACCGAAAAGGAAGATTCTCATACCGGAAGGAAAACCAGTATTAGTTTTATACCGAATTGAAGCGGAAGAGTTTTGTACTGTACCGCAGAAGCTTCTAGAGTCACGGCCCAAAGTTTGGGTTTAGGTCGGGCCTAGTCTCTGTTCAAAACTTTATCGGGCTTTCCAGAATCAGAATGAGTCCTGTCGGCACAATCGAGCTTGCTGGGTCGTTTGGTCTTATCGGGTCTGTCGGACCTCTCGAGCCTGGCGCGCAGTTGGGGCCGGATCTTTCTTCGGGCCGCGTAAAGTTTGACAGAAGTTATGATGCAAAACTGATAATGACGCTTCTTGCGCCAATTTTAAGTCGACGATTATGGTTTATTGAAAAAAACATATCAAGTAACGTTTACAACTTAAAACTTTAAGATAAACGAAATTTATTCAAACACTATTATAAGCGAGATAGAGCAAGACGAATGAAAACATTTAGTCAACGTAACACCAACATAACGTCTATCGATAATTAACGCTCTTAGTCGTTATTCTGCATTGATTTGATTTTTAATCGGTTGTTTGCATCCTCCAATTGTATTTATAAAATGCATTTTTATTACGTATTCAGTTTTTATTTAATAATGGCATTAATATGTTAGAAATTGTAATCAGTTGTTTCGACTTTCTCGCTTCTTTCATGACATTATTATGGGTGGAAGTGTTTGTTATTGCCGATCAGTGTCGCAAACAATTTCAAATTGCTTGACAATCTTAGGCAAAGGATTAAAAAGGTAGCAGTGGCTGTGTCAAGGAATAGTAACCATGACTACGTGTTGCCATTAACAAGAAAGGCGCTTTTGGAGGTGCTGCCCTTGCATTTATGGAAACTGACGTTTGCTGCCGATTGTCCAGAAAGTTGTCAACTCATAGACACAAGCATTATTATTCTCTCAAACTTTTTCCTGCTTGTGGTTTATTAAATTTCTCCTTGTATCGACACATATTTATCCTTACATGCATTCTTCGACTTTCACCGGCTTGCTTTATATGCTTTGATATGCTTTTGATTGTGTGGTGACTTCTTCGCTTATTTCGCTATGCAATTGTGTGTAAATGTAAATCAGCAGCGTAAAAAGATTTCATTATTATCACCGTCACTGGCAAAATTCTGACCTCCCAGGCCCAGACAGGTGAGAGGGCCGCACTGTAAGTAGTATTCACACTAATGATGCTACTTTGGTCCTAACAAATACCGACCATAACTTTACCCACAGATGTAATTATTCCAAATTTTGTGGGAGGTGAAAAGTCCGTACGCATTCACTGCTTTGATTTAGATTCCATGATGAAATGATGCATCAACGTTTGATCACAGAGAATCCTGGCTTTCCGGGTTATAACTCATAATGTTCCTTTTAGATTTACTACTTTTGTGTCAATTAAGGGCAGATAACTGTTTCTGTTCCCAACAGGCTCTAAGCTTCCGGAACTGCAGCTGTTCATCACTTCTTTCGAACGTCTTACTGTGGCGCTAAGAGTCTCATCACCGTAATTACATTTGAAGCTTATTGCAAATGTTACTCGGTTTTATGCTTTTATTTACAAGAGATCTCATCACAACACGTTGCACTAACACGATTGCACACCATTTTGATTAATAGAAGACATTTATTTCGCTTGGGTAGTTTGGCGGTCCCAGATCGGGCTTTATCCTCTTTCGGGCCGCCTTCGGCGGCCTCTTTTCAAGTTTTGCTCTCGTTCGGACCGTCTTTGGCGGTCCCGGCTCGGGATTAGCCCTGTTTCGGGCCGCCAGTAGCGTAAACTTTCATTCAAATTTAGGAACTATCTCGAAACACCTTGTTTGTACGAATTACGATATTGGCAAGCAAAAACTAGTTTCGCACGTCGCAGCCAACTAAAGTTAATAACTTCATTCTTTAATAGACGATATACGTGACACTTTCAAAGTATATAGGAAAAACTCGTTTCTAACAGAATCTCTTAAAACCTAGCGAATAGACTTTCTCGTACGCTCACCAGTGGCGTGCAGCTCCATTTGAACTTAGCAACTATTTCGAAACATCCTGTGTATACGGATGAAGATATCGGCAAGCAAAAAATTATTTCCTACTCTACTGACAATGGTGTTTTCGACGCCACCCTGAATCTTCCCCATTTAACTCAATGTAAAATAATAGAGAACGCAGAGGTCTCTTGCAAGAACTTTGCTGCCGTTACATATTCCCCCATCCGGCTTGCTATAGCACTGGCATAAAGATAAAGGTCCCAGCTACGTTTCTACCCAAGAAAGACGTAATCGCCTTATTAGGAAGGGCGTCAGTGGCGTACGAAGTCGAGCATCCTTCGTCAGTTTTCGGTTCGTCTCGGGCAAACCGTAGAAGATAGAAAGTAACTAATTCTTTTATAGGAATTTACAAACGAGGCCTGATCGATCCCCATTATAAAATCGGATCCATCGGGGGTGAGATGCATGATCGCTATTGGGACCAAAGGGGACGATATACTTAAAAAGCAACAAAATCTGCCTGGTGGTTGTCGAGATCTAGAAAACGAGTATGGCGAAAAAACGCTATTTTTGGCCCTTTGACCGGCTCGTTCTCCAAACCTTCTGGTTTATTAAATGCATAATACCACCACTAGACTCTGTTTAATGTTTACATTCTTGAATATTACTCGTATTTTATACTTCTGATCTGTGACTGATCTGTGATCTGTGATATGATGACGAGAGAACAAATATTTCTATTTCTCTAGAAAGGGTAAAACAATGTATAACAACAAATCTTCAATAAAAAGTTCAATTTATCCAAAGTGTTATTTACTTCCTTCTAGAGAAGTCTCTGCATGTAATTGGTTGTTGGTTGAATTTACATTAATTAAAAGATCTCGATTTTTAAATGTTAAATGTTTTAGTGACATTCAAGTAACTTGAACTTCCGAGATTCTTATATTAACATACATTTGTTTATATTCCAAATCCGCATATCAAGCTTCTATATGCTGCTATTTTGAAGGTCGAGGACTATTTTAAAACTAAATCTTTTAGAATAAAAAAAAATCGAATCAAATACTTTTATGATCATAAGAGAGCTATATGGACAAATGACTTTCCTAAACGTAACATCAACGTGGTGCCTATTTGGCATTTAATAGATGGCGTGCATCCTCCAACAGTATTTATAAAATGCATTTGTTTGCATGTATCGTTTTAGTACGCATTACAACAATTTTTTAATAATGAAGCTACTACGTTAGAAACCCCGTCGTGTGCGTTCTTTTTCTATGACGTCATTATAAGTGAAAGTGTTCGTTAGTGTCGATCAAGGCTTTCCACGACTGTAAATGAAACATAAAAATTGCCGGACATTTATAAGCTTTATCTTAACATAATTTACTGTTGCTGTTTGTATAAGCTTTTTAGAGAGTCTTGGTGCTTTTAGTTTTGCTTTAACAGATGTTTTGTGCTGTCTTTTTGTGAGCTCTGTCGTAATCTATCGTATTGTGGGTGTATCTTTTTCGCAGATTTATCATGCTTTTTTGTGCTTTTTCATTTTGGTACATTCTTTCAGACATTAGTTTTCCATATTTTATTCTTTTTGTTTCTACCCTTCATGTTTTATCAGCTTTTATTTTATGGACAAAAAGTTTCCATTAAAACGGATAGAAGCTTTTTGTTCGTAAACGTCAGTTAATGTAAGACGTTAAGTAAGATAATTTTAGAAACCTTTTTGAGCTTTAATATAAATATTTTGGATTCCACATTGTTGAAGCGTATTCTACAAAGGCTGACTCAAAATCTGATATAACTTCACTATGGTTTCAGTATTAAAAAAAGAATAAATGAATAAAAATGCTTCTGTAAAACATCTAGATATATGCCAATTGTAACTTAATATGGTATCGTTCTTAAAATACTTAACTCGTTTTAACTGTTCTTCTTCGAGCACTGGAGGACTTGTGACAGGTTATTTATAAAAATTGAAAAATAAAGGAGGCCCTAGACTCCAACCTTGAAGAGCGATTGACTTAACCGTACACTTTCCTGCCGTGTTACCTTCAAATCTAACCTTAAATTTTCGTGGCTTTTTTATTCGTTTTTCTTTATTATCTCCTGCTTTTATCATCCCGTTGTGTCTTTGCGAAACGTATTTGAGTTCTCCAGATTTTGTTAAGTTTGTTTCCACATTTTGTACGGTCTCTTGTAGTTTTTCCATGTTTGATTGTATTTGGCGGTTTACTAAATTATATTGTAACGATTTTAACAAAACGTTTATTTATTTTTAATATTTATTTAAAAATCAAGTTTATTACAATTTATTTCCAGTATTTATTTACATTAAGTTATTTATTTATTTATGTACAGAATAATTTATTTATATTTACAGCAGAACTAACTGGCTGTATTCATGCTACCGCTTATATACGTTTCTTCGTTCCTCTCGATGAGCCTAGAAGGTTCGCGCCTTCTCTCGCACATTCGACGATCGGACTGATCCAGACTCCTACGGTATATTCGGCCGGCAACTCCGAGTCCGTTCGAAACTTCCCTAGCATATTCAAGGGATGGCTCGTTACAATATTTCCATGAATATGGTGACTAATAGCACAAATACTTTTATTCTTAGAAAGTTCTTACTAAGCTCAATTTATCCAAAGGACTCTTTGTCTGCAGAAGTAATCACAACATCTTAGCCTAACGGATGCTTTCGAGATTGCTGATAGCTTTAAAGGATGATTAGAATCAGTGGTCGAGTTTACATAAATCGATAAATATACATGAAGTACGGCACTAAATTGGGTTCCAACAGCCGGGATTCCTATTAGTGAAAGAAATACTTCGATTATACGAATACACAACTTAGTTTACTTGCGTTATAAACAGTAGGGCTGAGATTTACAATTTCCTTCCAAAAGCTTTTTAGTGACACTCAGATATCTTGACCTTCCGAAATTCTTATATCAACATACTACAACAATTCTGACTGTTGAGATCATTGTTTGATAAACAGAAATCATGGCAAAAATATCGGCTAAACTCGAGATACTAGAGACGCTCATCTCGCCTGATAATTAGTGGTGGGAATTATAAAAATCAATCATAAGGGTAGCCATAATCATGAATACAGACTCTAGGCAACAAATAGGCACAGAAGCGATCAAAATCAGAATGATATACAGGGTGAATTTTTTTCGATGTTTAGTATGGGGATCTCGAAAACTAGCGGAGACAGAGAGACGATTAAATAAGGAAAGAATTGCAGTTTTACGAGCTCAATTTAATGAGCTTTTTGTTTTTTAGAAAAAATACATGGCTAACTAGATATCTTGCAAAAATAACTTTCTTTGTTATTTCGTTTCGTGCCTGTAGCTCTGGTATTATTGACTTTAGAAAAAATGTATAAAGGAAAAAGTTGTAGGTAATTATGTGCTTAATAATACAGTCTAATCGAAGTTTTTATTTAAGTTATACTTTTTGAGTTATGAAACAAGCTTGTGTTTTATCTAATGGAAACCATAGTCGGCCACGACTTTATAAAAAAGGCCCTTTTTTAACAATTCTAACGATATACCACTTGACATAGTTAGTTTTATAAATAAATAAATTAGGGCCTTTTTTTCTCTTCATTTTCGAACTGTTCAAGTAGTACGCCATGGAAACAATTGATAGATGTGCTTCGCGTTTAATAATAAAATTTAAATTAGTTATTAAAATTTTTCTTTTAATTTCGAAATTATATACATAATTATTTTAGTGTGAAATGTTTATTCCGTTGGAGTTACAAGTTTAAATAGAAATATTTCTGAGAAACTAATAAACAGAGAATGACAAACGATAAATTAAGAAACAATAAAAGAAATTAGGATATAAATAAAGTAGTACCAAAACAACGTAACTAAAGTAAGTAAAGTATTTAAGGTAAGTGAACAAAGCAGATTTAGATAAAAATAGGTACTTCACTCATAGGTGTAACTAAAAACTAAAAATGCTATTAACATGGTATGCTATGGAAACAATTAACAAATGCAAATGACAATTACCTATTGACAGGTACAAATCATTTTGTTTCTAATTAATGTTGATTTTGGTTTCGTAAATTATCAGTTTAAATTTTTCTAATCAAGAAAATCGTGATATGATTGAGTGTCACATTTTGTGTCAACAAAAAATAAAAAGATAGGATAAATCAAAAGTCGTACGACACAGTAGATAACCTCAGAGAAGCTGTACTAGAAGTTTTTGCTAATATTGATGTACGTTCCACTAGAAAAGCAACAAATTCGGTTTTAAAAAGGTGCAACTTGTGCATTAATCATAATGTTGGACCTTTTGAACATGTTTAGTCTTAAATACTTTACTTACTTTAATTACGTTGTTTTGGTACTGCTTTATATGCTAATTTCCTTTATTGTTTCTTAATTTGTCGTTTGTCATTCTCTGTTTATTGGTTTCTCAGAAATTATTTTTATTTAAAATAATTGTGTTTATAATTTCGAAATTAAAATAAAAATTTTAATAACTAACTTGAATTTTATTATTAGACGCGATGCGCGCATCTATCAATTGTTTCCATAGCGTACTACTTGAACAGTTCGAAAATGAAAAGAAAAACAAGGCTATAATTAATTTATTTATAAAACTAACTATATCAAGTAGTATATCGTTAGAACTGTTGGAAAAAGGCCCTTTTTATAAAGTCAGCGCCGACTATGGTTTCTATTAGAAAAAACACAAGTTTGTGTTATAACTCAAAAATTATAGCTTAAATAAAAACGTCGGTTAGACTGTATTATTAAGCACATAATTACCTACAACTTTTTCCTTTACACATCATTTCTAAAGTCAATAATACCAGAGCTATAGGCACGAAACGAAATAACAAAAAAGATATTTTTGCAAGATATCTAGTTAGCCATGCATTTTTTCCAAAAAACAAAAAGCTCATTAAATTGAGCTCGTACAACTGCAATTCTTTCACTGTTTAATCGTCTCTCTATCTCTGCTAGTT
>VTPC01000870.1:49621-86508 GCA_011009095.1 Ignelater luminosus
CAACAAATTTCAGCACAAGATTAACTTAGATTGCTAAATGCAGGACGACGACATTTGCAATTAACAAATGACAGAAAACAAAAACGTATCAGTTGTTGAAAGAAATCAACAAAGCGGCACATTAGAATTAGATTCCATAGCCAACTGGTCCCAGAAACATTTATGAATAATTTCTATATAGCGATTTAATGGAATAGTGTTCTTCCTCAAGTTCTTTATAAGATCTTCTTCTTTTTTGGTTTTGCAATGTCTGGGACGTATGTGCTAATAATGTGTACTTTTTTATTATCAAGTTTGATGTGCGCTCTCATAATTTGGTCACATATGTGTTGCTGAAATTCTTTGTATATGAGTTTCCTAACCCTGACTTGGCACTTTCGTTTTTTCTTTAGACACTGTATACGAAAATGTAATTGTCAATTAGTTGAATTCGTTTTCCTTTTTCTTTTGTTTCGGAAATACTACATATGTCAATTTAACATTGTCTTTTTGTTTACTTAGTTTTTGTCTTTTTGAATCCGTCCTGTTTCCAAGGCTTTGTGCGATTCTGTAAGTGAGATTGTTTTTAAAGATGGGTAGAATGCTAATCTAGCCCATTAATCTTCCTCCTTTATTCGGGGTTGGGACAGACAGGAAAATATCTTGAACACCTACTTGATTTACTTGATTTATATTTAATACAATCTTTTAGATGTTAATTTCTTTTTTGCAACATAGGAAAATGTAATAAATATAATCTTAATTCAGAAAGTCGCTATGGTCTCACTATTAAATGTTTTTGCAAACGCGAAAACAGCTAAATAAAGCTTCGTAGATGATTGCAAAAGAACACAAAGCCTGATTAATGAAATGCAAGTTATTTTGGAATAATTCTGAAGAATATAACTCCAAGTAAAACACTGCTTACGGTATTACGTAGGTTACCTTTTGCAATTGTTTTATTAATTTTTTAATCAGAAAAACAAATGATTTTGGTAAGATTCTTACACTCTTTCCACTTGCAATTTCTCGTTGGGAAGGGAATAATAATAGCAATTTTCTGACGAAAACAAAATTCGAATCGGTCTACTTGATCGAGAGTTATAGCACAAAACGTCTCATTCTAGTTAGAAAAAAAATAAATAAACGCATTTCAATTGTTTTGGTGCTTATTTCGGATACGAAACAGATGAACGTGGGCATTTCTAATTGATTATTGCAAATTGAACTTTCAATAGAAGGTGAAAACAAAAGTGAAGAAAATAGCCTCGCGTTAATATTTCAATTCACCTTAAGCAAAGCAAAACATACCAAGTTGCATTTGTTTTTCATCTAAAGTACATATTAAAACAATCGAGATGCGATAATTTACGTAAAGAATATGACTTACGTTACCTTTGTTGTTATAGTGAAACGTCTTGCATAGCAACTTTGAATCAAGGTGGCCAATTCAATTGTTTCAGTGATAATTCTGCGAGAAGAATAAGCGCCACTACACCTATTTGGAGTTGAATCATTTGTTTCATATCCAAAACAAGAACCAAACCAATTGGGATTTATTTATTTACTTGGCGATTTAAACCCATCGCTAAAACGAGACGTTTAGTGGTGTAACTTTCGATCTAGTAGGCCGATTAGCGGTATGTTCAAATTAAATTCTTGAGCTACTGCTCGAATGGACCAACCATTTTCCAGTCTGGTTACAATACGTGCTTTTGTCACTTCCGAGGTCTGATTGGGCATTTTAACAAATGAATTTTACCTTGATAGACTTTAACAGCAATAGATAAATTTTCAAAATATGTTCTTGGGTTACCGTAGAAGGACCAAAAAGACTAGTAAATAAACACAAGATGAAAAACTGTCACCTTTAGTGATTTTAAAAGGTAGTGTTACATCTGCAATTTATCTAAATAAGTGTTTAAAGCAAAAATTGATATCTTGGATAAAAAGAATTTATGCTATAGAAAATCTAGTGTTCTGGCCTAACGTGGCAAGTGTCCACTATACCAATAGCGTTACAAGGTATCTTGAGGAACAAAATCTCGAATTTGTACGCAGCTTTGGGTCATTTGTAAGAAGAAATTTCGTAAACATTGTATAAGTGCTAAATAACAAGGACAGAGGAAAATACAGTGATCGATATAAATTGAAGCGTGCGGCACACATACAAATTCTGATTTGCCGCATATTAGAAATAATAAAAGTATTAATATTAGACACAATGGGAATTGTATAAAATGAGAATTATTTAACATAGCAAATAACAACCACTGATAACTGAAGAGTCTTAAAAAAGACTATTTTTATCGATTACTAAGCAGAAATAACAAAAATAAACAATAATGCACAAGAACACGATGATAAAGAGCGCAAAAGAACTGAGGACAATGACAGTTCTCATGGAATAAAAATAGAGGCGGCAATGAAGGAATACAATTTTGATTTAAAAATCTTAAGTAGCCAACAGCAGACGTGTCAGTTCCTTTTGATCACAGTGTATCAACAAAAGTTGCGAAAACTCGTGGTGTCCGCTTGATGTCCAACAAACGGAGTAGGCTTAGAAAAACTGGAAGACAAACAGTTTATGCTTTGGTTAAATAATTAATTGTGAAGTAGACTAGTTTTTTTGAAGATTTTCTTTAGTTACTAAATGTTCTATGTCCAGAACTGTCTTTCTGAGTTCTGTGTACAATAAGAATCATAACAGTCATTTTTGAAAGTTCTCAAAGATATTCTATGGAAAGAAGAAGTTCGAAGAATATAACATAATCTTGGTTTGCCATGTGACAAGAATTCACTGCACCTTGGTCACGAAAGCTTTAATTTAACAGATTTCTCCTTAGTCTTTCAACAATTTACTATTTGGATGGAAGTAAAGGTGCATGATTCAAATCTTATAGTGAAAGTTGCTGAGTAAGTAATTCTTGCTTTTGTTCTTTTTGTTTTAGACTTAGTATTTTTTATGAATTGTCTTGTAAACACAATGGAACTTTAAATAGTTGCTCATAGAGCTATCCCCTACCTTTTCATATCCTAAGTCAGTTGCAGCACTCAGTAATAATCTTCAATATACACAAACAAATCTAATGCCCAATTACTGGTTCTTAAAGAACTATTGACCCAAAGATTCAAATTTGCAAAAATCTTGAATCTTCTCAGTTCTAGAACGACTCTTCTATAAGAGGTTAAAGACAGTTGAGCAGATTCTACATCCTCTGAACAATGTTTCATAATTTCTTAGAGTATTCTGCAAAGTATATATCATAAAGCATATACCAAGGAGCTTTACATATCCTAGATCAAAATTTTTTCCAAGGGTACCCAAAACACGACATTACAGCTAGAAGTTCAGCTAATATGCACGTTATTACCAACCAATGGACTATTGTCCTATAATTTCAACTCGCTTTGTTCAGCTACGCTTTGCAAAATTTGTATGAAGGGTGAGACTAACTGTTGGCCATCGCGGGTGGTTTGATATGATCGTTAGTCGTCGCACAGTGGTTCTAAATGTCGAGAAGGTGGCCAAAAGTCCCTAAAATTAATGTTCGATTTAGGAACTTTCAGGCTCTAGATATGTAAGTTGGTATCTGTACATAAATGTACACACCTGGCGCTCGACACCTTTTTGTATCCGATCGCCGCGCAGGTCAATCTAGAGTCGCTCTAAGCTATATGACAATCACAGAATCAATTGCTCTCAATTTTCTTGCGTTTGAAGTTATTTTAATTTGTCAAATGGAATCTCCAAAGATAAGTAAGTAATTAGAAACTGTTTAAATTGTTTACAATGAAATTTGATTGTTATTTGATTATTGGAACATTTAGAATATCACTTTTAGCATTTTCAGTTTTAATCGTCTAAGTTAAAATATACAAAAGTCAAAAGTCCCACGAGGTTCCACTGTCAAAGAAGTTTTCCCGTATTTTTTAACCATTTTTTAATAACCCAAACACAAAATCAGCTGCCCTTACGTACACATCTTCTTTATTTAGATTTTATGTAAAAAAAGTTCCAATCATGCTATAGCAATCATTATAATATTCAGGGTGTATACTTAAGATGTCCTCAAACTTTACAGACGTATCTTTTGATCCAAAATAAAAAACAATAAATCATACAAACACATGTCCGCAACCTTTTCGATTACGAAGATACGGTTTTACTTTTTTTTTGGCAAGTATTGAAACAAATAAATAATTTACCAGAACTCTTATAGGACGTTCCATCAATCCTAGTTTATGCAGGATGGTGCTCCGCCACATCTTAGTCGGACAGCAAGAGAATTTCTCAATGCCAGGTACCGAAATCGTTGGATTGGTAGAGCTGGGCCGATTAATTGGTCGCCAGATCTGCAGACTGCAATCCCCTGGACTTTTTCCTTTGGGGTTACCTTAAAACATTGATTTATCGTACTCCAATTCTTAACGTACAGGCGCTTCGAGAACGTACTAAAGAAAGCTTTGAAACAATTCGTAATACTGCAGGAATTTTTGGGCATGTGCGAGAATCCACGAGAAGACGCGTTGAAGGTGGACATTTTAACCAGTTGATTTGATGTTTATTGTTAATTATTCATTTGTTTCACTACAATGTTTATATGAATTATTTTTCTTATTTTGGATCAAACAATACGTCTGTAAAGTTTGAGGACATCTTAAGTATACAGTGTGTCCAAGATAAGGATGCACAGCATGGGGATCTTGGACACGGTAGGAGATACAGGATCGGTTAAATGAGATGAAAGTTGGCTATTTATAGGACTTTTCTGATGGAGTGTGCAAAATTTAGATATCTTAGATAGTTTCAGAGATATTTAAAAAAAAGTAGATTTCTCGATTTTCGTCATTATTTTTTCTTTTATTTATTTGAAGAGATATCGGAAACCTAAAACCACTTTTCCATTGCCACTTTTTGTTCGCTATTAAAATACGCTAACAAAATTCCTGTACAACGTTTCGGTTTCGAGTAACCATCATCAACCTCATTTTTTTAAATAGGCGGAAAAACAATTGAAAATAGTTTTGGACAGCTCTTGTTGTCACAATTCTAATGATCTAAAAACGATAGGACTATTTTGGCTTTGATTTTTTTGTGTTGAATGCTGCGTGACCAATTGCTGTTCATCTTCAAAATTTTGGTTAAGCACATGATTCTTGACATAACCCTAGCGGAAAGAAATCTAAAGGTGTTAGCTCAGGTGATCTTGCAGGCCAGGGTACTGCAGAATGCATTAATTTATAGCATAAAAAATCAAAATAACCCTGTCATGTTTACATTATTAGAATCGTGACAACAAGAGCTATCCAAAACAATTTTCAATTGTTTTTCCGCCTATTTAAAAATATGAAGTTGATGATGGTTACTCGAAACGTAAACGTTGCACAGGAATTTTGTTAGCGTATTTTAATAGAGAACAAAAAGTGGCAACGGAAAAGTGGTTTTAGTTTTCCGATATCTCTTCAAATAAAGGAAAGAAAAAATAATAACGAAAATAGAGAAATCTACTTGTTTTTAAATATCTCTGAAACTATCCAAGATATCTAAATTTTGCAAACGCCAATAAAAAGGTCCTATAAATAGCCAACTTTCATCCTATTTAACCGATCCTGTATCTCTTACCGTTTGCAAGATCCCCATGTTGTGCATCCTTATCTTGGACACACTGTATACCCTGTATAACGTAGTATAAAAATTCGTGTAAATACACACAATTGTTACGTCTTAAAATCCTACAATCAGTGTAATAGAATTAATAAAATAATAAAATTACAGTGTCGACCTAAGATAAACAAAAGATCGAAACTTGAAAAAAATACATTCAAAAAGGTTTTCGTCAACAATTGGGATTCTTGGTAGATCGGCCAAAACAAAATGCAACAATTTCGGCAACAATAACTGAACTGGACGAGACGTTAATCAAAAGGCTTCACATCGCGTCGTATTACAAGTCATTTTTTGCGACTTCGATATTGATGTTCCCAAGTATGAGGAATATTGCCGAGAAACAGCCCGTTTTACATGCCATCTACGGTTTACAAGATCCTAATTGCAGCTTCACTTTTACCAAACGGATAAATTTTGGTATCATCAGAAATTGCCAGTGAAACAATTGAAAACGTTGTAGTCTGAAGCTAAAAGCGTCCAGGTCTGAGATTCAGAGCAGTGATCCTTAATCAGCGACCCCAAAAACACCTACATCCGAAATTTCATGCAAATATGGCAATTTTTATACTTTGGATATTGGATCTGCCATTTTGTTTTTCAAAATCTTAAGTTCAAATTTTTAATCAGCGATCTCAAAAACTCCAATATACTGATTTTCATATTATTTGGACAACGCCTACATATTTTAGCCAGGTTTTCGGGCTTTGGGACCACTGTGCGACGGGAGAACCAAGTCCGATCGCTGAATACCGTTGGTGATTTGATGGAGAGTAAAGTATGATCGTTAACCACCAGAGGTGGTTTGATGGAAGGTAAAGTCCGACCATTATATACTTTAGACTTTAGATTGTTGGCCACACTTTAGATAGCTTGTTGAAGAGTAAAACGCAATCAGAGATGGTTTGGTAGAAGGCGAAGCTCGACTGTTATTGAAGAGAAAAGCGTCACCATAATTCTGAACTTGCTTTATTATGGTGCGTTCTGAAACCTTTGACACGGCAAAGCTTGACTGTTAGTTACTTTTGATGTTTCCGATATTTACAAATTTCGGGCAATTTTTTAACTTTCTCAGTTCAAACTACCAAAGAAATCAGTACGAATGGTTGCGTTAACGAAGGTTTAAACCCTAGACAGATGGTTCTCGCTAAGGCTTTTCATAGCAGCTCTCCTTGGGTGTTTTGTTTACTTCATCCTATTTTTACTTTCAGTTTTTCCAGTTTCGTCACTTTTGGATAGAGAATAATTTGAGACCTTCTAACGTAGCCCGCCTCCATAAGAGGGAATCAAGCATTTCGACTTTTCTATTCTACTTTTAGTTTTAATATCAAGAATACCAGCAGCAGTAATTATACTAAGCGATCAAGAAAAATTTCATCAGAGTAACCCAGGAAAGAGTTACGCATGTCTGGAACGAAAAAACCGACAAGTGCAATTTGTCTATCACAGCATGCTTTGATGTGTTGCAACAATTGTACAATGTGTACAATTAAGGATATTTCTTTTCAACTGTTACTTTTTAGTAACCCAATAATGTTTTTAGCTTTTACTATAAAAAATAAACAAAAACATAAGACAACTCGTTTTTAAGATTGAAATTGTTTTGTGTAAAAATAAATTACAGACTTACTATTTTCTACAAGTTGATTTGTAAAAGAAATAAATCGATAACCGTTTTGTATTATTATAAATTTATAATTTGAAATTAGGGCAAGATTGTGTTAACCCACAATGCATAACTTATCAGTAGTACTACCACCTTGTAAACCGGATGTTATAATTTACACATAATTTAGCATGTTGGGTTTCATCGGCCCACATTTAGGAGTTGTAGGGCTGCGAAACTGTCAAGATTTCGAAGGCTTTTCAGTAGTGTATGTAAAGAGAAGCCCTTGAAATCTTGATACTCCTTGACCTTTACATTATAGAATTTAGCACACAGAATTATCACTTACATCATCTGACTTATTATAAAATATTTCATCGCCTATTAAAAATTCCCCAAACTCATTAAAGATTTCTAAAACAGAATGAACGAAATTTTTTATCATTTCCGTCATTGAAGAGATTTTAAAGAGAATAAAATATCCAACAAAGAACCGATAAAACGTAACAATTAACCCATAACGACACAATTAAATAATTAATTAAGCTCAGCTCGCAGCGTGCCTAAATCATCAATAAATCTCCATGGCTTTTATTTTTTTTTAAACAATTTCCTGCATTCAAAATTAAAAAAATAGCGGAAGAGATAAAAATGAATGAAATCAATTTTTTCTCCTGACATTTCAAAGCCATAATTTAAACTCCAAACTAAGTACATATGTGAATTCTAATAATTGGAAATCTCAGTGACGTTATCCCCCGGATAACGAGCATCAATATTTTAAAACGGCGATCGTTAGCGTGCGACCCTTTTGTATTTCAACCCTGATCAACTGAGGAACACCGACATTTACATTTCTATACTCTCTAACTCTCCTGCTGTACCTATCTTTGTCTCGCGCACGGCCACCTCTAACGAATTTGAATCGTAACACATTCGTTAATTACGATTTGTATTTGTTCAGTTTTAATTAATTTCTTTTCCAGATTTATCTTGAAGTGCGAATTGTGTCACTATTACTGCATTAGGCTGTAAAAATATAGTAAAGTAGCAACAAGACTGAACAACCAAAGATCAGTGATGTTTACAAACAAACGAATGTCTTTTGGAGGATTTGATTTTAACAAACAGTAAAGCTTGAAGATTTTTTTTATTTTTTATTAAGGTCCACTTTTGAGATTTATGACAGAGAGGTTATTGCGAAGATCAATACATCAGTGTTTGCTTATTATTATTTATAATAACTTATTGACGTGAACTATTTGTTCTAATAAAATGTCTACTTGAGCTTGATGCCAGTGAAGAGAGTTTACTTTAAATGCTTTTCAGTTATTCTTTTGTTTAAAAACGATTTTTCGCGTAAGACTCTTACTATGCTGACGTTAATGACAACATTAACTGCACAACAGCAATGGGTGTTCAAAAACTTCTCCATTTGCGGTTAACTTAAGTTTTTTTTATTATTTTGGTAACAAACGTCTAGTTCATTAGAGTTTTTAAACGCAAAATTATGCTTTTCTGATGTCTACACAGGAATCGAGATCAATTTATAGTATTAATATCCACCTTACATGACATTGTGTGCTGATACTGTGGATTTAGTCTAGACTTTCGTATGCCCGCCTACCACGACTCAGGTCAATTGATGTGTCATATTGTCAGATTTGTCGAGAGCTTCACGGGGTGACTGAGTCTAGGTGCCAAAGAAGCCTCGTTAAAACGCTATGAGCATTTGGGTTATAGGTTAGGTTAGAGGTTATGTCACAGTTTAGCTTTGAGGTTAGGTTAGAGGTTATGTCAGAGATTATGTTAGAGGTTAGGTTAGAAGTTAGATTAGAGGTTAAGTTTGAGGTTAAGTTAGAGTTTAGGTTAGCTTATGTTAAGTTAGGTTAGGTTAGGGTGTCCCGCTACTTAATCGCGGAGAGGGCTAAGACCAAAGACATCGATATATTTGACTAGTGAACCAAATAAAAAATTAATGGAGCGTGGGGATGGTTCGCAGACAGTAAGCTGAATGCTTGGAGTAGGGGTAGAACTTGAGCCAGAAGGTTTACATGTGTGCAGCTGCTACTATCCACCTAGCATGGAGATTTTAATTTAAAAGAAATTGAGACGACGTGATTAAGAGTCTTATAGGACAAGAAAAAAATGTAGTTAGCGGCGGGGATGCTAATGCAAAACCGCAGTCGGCAGACAGAGAAGACCAAAGGGTGATATGATTGAATCATACATCAGGACAAATTGCTTTGTGGTGGTAAATTGCGGAAACACGCCAACTTTCGCTCGACGCGAGCAGAAATCCTTTATATGTAAGGAATTACATTGGAAAGTGGAGGAGGAAGAGGAAAACTTTAGTCTCTACAGGAACATTTATTTCCAAATTAAGACCCAAAGAGAAAACAAGGTTAATACACAGGACTAAGGTTGGAGGCTAAGCGGCGCAAGAGTCTCAGACCTAACTAAAGAACTGGAGGCTCAAATCTCCAAGCTTAATGGGGTACCAAGCGTGGAGACGTATACTAAAATAAGTCAAGTCCTAACCCCAAAAGGCACCAAAGCAGGTTGGAAATCAGCTTATTGGTGAATCCAGGAGATTGGGAAGCTAAGAGTCGATTGCATAAGAGCCTGTAGGAAATACATGAGGGCGTATAGAAATGGCTACCAGGATGGCGGGGTGATCGACATAAGGAGGACAGAACATAAAACAAAAAAGAAAACACTGCAGGAAGCAATCAGAAAAGCAAAAAGGAAACAGTTATGCCTACAAATCAACCAAAATCCCTGGGGCGATGCTTATAAAATTGTAACAAAGAAACTAGGAGTAAGAACGAGACTATTCTCGACATGCGATCCGGTCATGCACACCAGATTGGACGGTCTAATGGGCAATAAATTTAGCACGGAAGACCTCAAACTAATAATGCAACTCATAGCCGGCCCAAACGGATAAATGCCGGAAATAACTAAAATAGCAGTAGAAGCAAAAATGGAAAAGGCGCTATGCATATACAACAAGTGCCTAGATGAAAAGGCGTCTTCCCAGACGAATGGAAGATAGCCAAAGTGGTACTGATTCCAAAAGGAGATTTAACAAAATCAACAAGGCAAAACAACTAGGAACTATCGGCCGATCTGCCTGAGCAAAATATTAAAGGGGCTTATTCTAAATCGGCTGAAGCAGGAGCTAGAGCAGAAGGGAGGCATCTCGCCCAGGCAATATGGATTTAAGAAAGGTTTCTCAACTCTCCACCCAATGCACAAAATAGTAGAAAAAATAAAAAATAAATAAAAGGGGAGGCAACCAAGAATGGAGAATTTTGCATCCTTATAACTTTAGACATCAAGAACGCTTTCAACATGGCAAGATGGGACGGGATCATTAGCGAACTGATGAAGAAAAACATAACATCATAGCGACCTATCTGAGCAACACAAAATTAACCCTAAGTACGGGTAGTAGGCAAAGCAAGCACTGCAGGGTGCCCCAAGACTCGATTCTTGGGCCGACCCCCCTGTGGAATGTCTATTTTGGTAAAATCACAAACACTAGACATATTATGCTATGCGGACGACATCGCCCTGATACTAACGAGTAAAACCGCGGAAGATACTAGGGAAAAAGCGAAGGTATCCCTGGGGAGGATATACCTGGAGATACAAAAGAAAAAACTACAGCTAGCCGTAAACAAGACCGGGATGGTGATTCTGTATCTCAAAAACATAACAGTAGACTTCCAAGGGAATGAGATAAAGAGTAAAGACAAAATCAAATACATGAGGGTGTATTTTGACCAAAACACGAGGATGGTACCACACGTTAATTACGCTGTAGAAAAAGCTGGGAAGTCCATAGGGGCCCTAGCGAAGCTGATGCCACGAATAGGTGGTCCTAATATTAAAAAAAGCGCAGTAGGGCACTCCATCATGCTATACGCTGTTCCCATATGGGGCAGAAAGAAACTGAAAGTTACACAAAGAAAGATGAATATAGGGATCGCATTGGCGTACATAACGGTCTCGGTACCTACAGAGCAGGTGATAGCTCAGATTATGCCAATAGACATCATGGTAGATAAACAGTGCAGAATATTCAGAGGAGGGAAAGAAAATAAGAAGGAGATCATAGAAGACGCCATAACAATTTGGCAAGATGGGTGGCAGACGGATTATCAAAATGCCCGTTGGACTAGAAGATTAATTAAATACATCAGACCGTGGATCGAGAGAAACCATGGGGAGATAGACTATTGGCTGACTCAGTTTTTGACAGGCCACGGAAGTTTTGGGTATTACTTACACAGAATAGGAAAAAAAGAGCCGGACACGTGTTTTGCATGCGACGTAAGAGATGATGCGCAGCATGCAATTTTTTACTGCAGAAGATGGGAAATATACAACGAAGACAAGTAGAATGCTTGAAAA
Source organism: Ignelater luminosus (assembly GCA_011009095.1). Lineage (NCBI taxonomy): Eukaryota > Metazoa > Arthropoda > Insecta > Coleoptera > Elateridae > Ignelater > Ignelater luminosus. The sequence continues at coordinate 61,297 of VTPC01000870.1, forward strand.
TGAGGAACAGTGGAACATTATACAAGATATAATCTGAGAGATCATAAAAATTAAGGAAAGAGAGGACTAATCTAAATCCAAAAATGGAGCAGTCACGGATATCGTAAAACAGTAGCTGCGAAATACAACTACGACAAACACTTTGGCGTTTAATACCTTTGCGCTCGACTTGGCCCTGCCCGAAGTAATGCTCGTGCGGTTCCGGGCAAAAGGCTACAACTCCAAATGTAGAGAGGGGTTTTTAGCGGGCTGCGTGCAAATTTTCCCCGACCACATAAAAAAAAAGTTAGGTTAGGTTAGGTTATCTCATAGAACTGCATATTAAATTCTCGTGGCATCTCCGGCACCTAGATTCAGTATCCCCGTGACTCTTTAGATAAGCCTGACAATATGACACCTCAACTGACCTGATCCGAGGTAGGCAATCATGCGGAAGCCGTACCTGGATTTATAATATAATGGGATAGTAAATTGATGTTGATTCCAAATTATATATTGCAGAAAGAAGCTCAAACTATGAAAAAATATTGGTTGAAGTACGATTTTACTTTGTTTTGTCATACTTCAGAGGGAAGGCTAAATGTATGCGCTTAAGATTTCAGAATCTAGTCTAGTCCAGAAAGTAGTTAATGGATGGTAAAAATCAAACTTAGGCCACCGTAGCTGATCCGTTGGTCCGGATCTGTGCTTATAATTAGCTCTGGAGGGCGTAGCCCCACTTGTGTTCGTACTTAGCTCTCTTAAAAACTTAATGGAGACTAAAAAAGGACTTTCGGCCACCGCAGGTGGCCTGTTGGAGAAGGTTATAGACAGCGTAGTCAAACCTCTGATGGTATTTAGCTCTTTTAAGAAAGTTAATGCTGAGCAAAACCAGGTTTTGTGTCACCACAGGTACTCCCTTGAATTAACTTTGAGAAAGTTAATAGAAGGCATGGCCCAATCTGTTTACAAACAGAAGTAAGTCCGTGGGCTGTAGAGCAGGTGTCTGATCAGATCCGACAATGGAAAAAGTTAGAGCAACGTTGATGTGTACAGTTGCGGTCGATCAACTTTAGTAGTAGCGGCTAATCAATTTTTAAATATAAATCTTGTCAAGTATTTTCGATTAATTTTTCAAAAAGCTTTCAAAGGCTACTGTCTGCAGTAAAACCATGAAATCAAACATTGTGTTACAATTTTATATACTAGAATTGTATAGAATTGCAAATTCTTGACCAAAACGACCAAAAATAAAATTCATCCATTCCTGTAAAATTTATTTTTATTGCACCAGTAAATCAGTAAGGGTTGGTTTGTTACTCTTGTTATCAATTTTAAGAACATCTACTTGCTAGGGACAAGTAAACCTTCCCCGCATTTTACAATTAGTTTTAGACTGCTGTCTTGAGTTTAATACTTGGTCGATATTTATTAAATTTTCCAAACATATAGTGAATAGTAAGTACTTTTCTTTACAATAATTAGATGTTATATCTTTTACTCGAAATGACTCTTTGGAGGCATTTAGAAAAACCAAGTTCCTAATAGTGTTGCGAATATAATAGTGCATATTTCGGTTGAGTTATAAAAAAACCCCGCGACATCCCGAAAAGGTTTCTAGTTTTCTGGTTTTTCTAAAGCTTCTTCTATAATATACAGAAAAATTAGCTGCAGATATTTGCACTTTATTAAGATTTTTAAACAAACGTGGCATCGTGTACTATGACTAAAAAGGGGAATAAATAAATTTCTAGATGGTCAAGAGAAGCTATTGGCATCATTACCAAAAGAAAAATCTGCTAGTTCAGATGTTGATTTAAATCTTCCTTCGATGTCGACTGGGGTGGGCCGTCCAAAATTATCATTTGCACAGTAGCAAACGTACCACAAGACGAAAATCTCAAACACTACGATTTATCATATTAACAGAATTAAGTTACACAACGCAAATGAGTTTATGTGCTAAGGGCCGAGAAGATGCTGCTAAGATCGTTAGTGGAGCTATATTGGCAACCCCCACGAGAGCAACAAAAATGAGAAAATCGAGGTTTTGCCACCAAAAGAAATAAAAATGTTTTTTATTGTTGATAAAGCCCAACTGACAAAACATCAGTAGATATATATTAATAAGAAAGGAAGCAAAAAAACGAGGAGTCGGTACTTATCGAAGCTACAACAAATTGGGACATGCTAAAACACTCTGCTATCCTCAAAATCACGAAGTTACAGAAACTAAACGGGAAGTAAAACTTCAATCTCTCGTTGTAGCGGTCATGCCTAATAGAAACAAAAATTTGTAGAATAGTCTTCCTCTCAGCACTATAGCGATATCTTTGTAACTTCGTCAGTCCCAGCACAAATATATACAGTGTGTTCATTCTAAAAAGAAATACGAAAAAACACGTCAGTATATCTAAGGAACGGGATATTAGAATACATAATTGACTCAATCATAGAGGCCATTGTGTTCTCGCTTGCACACATAACCTCAAGATCTTAAATGGCATTCCACCACTTGTGATATGCCTATGCAAAGGAAATACCAATAGCAATCTTTTGGCGAAAACAAAATTTTAAATCGGCCTACTAAATCGCAAGTTACAGCACAAAAGGCGTTTCGATTGTTTTGGTGCTTATTTTGGGTATGAACGTAAACATTTCCAATTGAATAATCTAAATTGAGCTGTCAATAAAAAGTCAAAGCAATAGAAAAGGAACAACGGAAGGAAATACCTAACCTAACAATTTACATTAGCAGCTCAATTCACACTGTTCAACTTCAAACACGTGTAGTGGCACTTGTTTTTTATTCAGAATTAACGCCGAAACAATGGGGGTCGTTTCCTAAAATATTATTTTTGCTTATTTGGGTTACTTTTGCCTTAAATTAACGCTTGGCTTTTTTTTAAAATTCTTTCTGCTTCTATTTTCACTGTTTCTTTCAATTTAAAGTTCAAAAAAACTTTTCCCGCCACTAATGTGACATCACAACTCTTTGACGATATGACAACGCTGAAAACGGGAGCGCTTGCGCTTGTGGATACTGTCGGTATTATAGAAAGCGATTAGAAGTTTGAATTTTCGAATTGTTAAGGTTATGCGGCATTATGTTGTTGTATATATTATACAGTGTGTCCAAGATAAAGATGAACAGTATGGGGATCTCGAAAACAGTAAGAGATACGGGATCGGTTAATTGGAATTAAACTTGGCTATTTATAAAATTTTTTTGTTAGCATTTGCAAAATCTACATATCTTGGATAGTTTCAGAGATATTTAAAAAAAAAGTAGATTTCTCGATTTTCGTTTTTATTTTTTCTTTCATTTATTTGTAGAGATATCGGAAAACGAAAACCACTTTCCATTGCCACTTTATGCGCTCTATTAAAATACGCTAACCAAATTTCTGTACAACGTTCCGGTTTCCAGTAACCATCATCAACCTCATTTTTTTAAATAAGCGGAAAAATAATTGAAAATTGTTTTGGTAACTTTTGTTGTCACGATTTTGGTTTCGATTTTTTGTGTTGAACGCTGCTGTAACTAACTATAATAATTGCTGTTCATCTTCAAGATTTTGATTAAGCACAAGATTCTTGATGTTACCCCAGAGGAAGAAAACTAATGGTGATTGTGATTGTGCAGGCCAGGGTACTGCAGAATGCATCAGTTTATGGCATACATAACTAAAATGTCTAAAATAACCCTATCATGTTTACATCATTAGAATCTATCTATCTATCTATCTATCCAAAACAATTTTCATTGTTTTTCTGCTTATTTTAAAAAATGAGGTTGATGATGGTTACTCAAAACCGAAACGTTGTACAGAAATTTTGTTAGTGTATTTTAATAGAGCACAAAAAGTGGCAATGGGAATATTTTTTTTGTTTTCCGATATCTCTTCAAATAAATGAAAGGAAAAATAAAAACGAAAATCGAGAAATCTACTTTTTTTAAATATCTCTGAAACTATCCAAGATATCTAGATTTTGCAAACACCAACAAGAGGATCCTATAAATAGCCAACTTTCATCTTATTTAACCGATGCTGTATCTCTTACCGTTTCCAAGATCCCCATGCTGTGCATCCTTATCTTGGACACACTGTATATTATATTTACAAAGTTTTATACAAATAAGCTAACCACTAAACCACAAAACAATAATCAATGACAGACGTAAAAAAGTTATAATATCTTTGGTTAAAATCGACAAAGCGGAAAAACCCGACAACAACGTGATTGCGACGTTGTCAGCTCTACTATTTGTACAGATCGTCTACTGACGAACTGTGACGTCACTAGGAAAGAAAGATTATTTTATTTCCTTATAACTCTTTAGTTATCATATTACAGAAAGGACTGTTAACGGATATTAACTATATATATCCTGTCTAGAATGATAATATGTGTTTAGATTTCAATAAATCCATTTTAGGAAACGACCCCATTGATTCAAAGTTACTATAGAAAACGTCTGACTATAACAACAAATGTTAGTCATTCTTTACGTAAATTATCGCATCTCGATTGTTTTAATATGTACTTTAGATGAGAAACAAGTGCAACCTTGCATGTTTCGCGTTTCATAAAGCGAATCGAACTATTAACGTGAGTTGCTACGTTGAGGAATTGTTTTCAAAAACTGCTTTATTTCGTTTTGCTTTTTCACTTCTGATTTTACCTTCTATTGACAGTTCATTTTACAATAAGCAATAAAAATGCCGATATTCATTTAGTTTGTATCCGAAACGCGATTTAAATTCTTAACTAAAACGAGACGTTTCGTGCTATAACTTTCGATCGAGTAAATAGATCACCCTGTATATGACCGGATATTTCGATAAGGATTTTTAAGTGAATTCAGTAATAGAAGGGTTGCTATAGTTATCATGAAAGGTTTTGGAAATAATCACTATTCTTTTGTCATAATTTCTTAACTTAAAGGGCAGATTGGTAATGAGATGCAAGGAGTTCTTCCCGATTACTTGTAAAACTCCTTGCAAAATTTTCAAACGAGATTGTTTCATTGCCAAGAAGTTAACAGTTGTTAGAAAATTATATCGTATTATGTTTTTGTTATTATCAGTTCGTCACTGTTCGTTCTTATTCGACCATTAAATTTAATTTGCTCTAGCATCGATCTATTATTTTAAATAAGTAGGCTAAGGGCAAAAGTTTTAGGTTTTCTTTTACTTTAATACCTATAAAAAATCGCACGTGTTCTTAGTTCCATTGCCTCTGCTGTTTCACGGGTAACTCGATTTTGATAGAAATTAATAGTGAAATTCTTGACAAAAGAATAGCGATTATCTCCAAAACATTTTAAGATAAGTATAGCAACCCTTATATCAGTGAATTTGTCTTGAAAATCTCTATCAAAATATGGGGTCATATACAGAGTGTTTTATTTAAAGAAATTCAATATGGCGGCCGTACGAAAAAACAATTGAAGATTTGTTTTTAATTTCCTTCGCAAAACATGGCAAACAATGCCTACTTTAGGATTTCTAAATTTCATTTGTCTATCTGTTACCGTTTCTGCGGGGGTAGCGTGTTTCCATACTTTTTAGCGACCCTGTATATGTGGGGCTACTCCGAAACAAATGAATAACATCGATGAAGTGTTAGTGAGACCTGTCAGAAACGAACTATTCGAATCTGGTTTATCATTGGATGGATAAGACCATTTGAATTAATATTGCATGTTGCTTACAGGTTGCAGATAAAAAAAATTACAAGACACGAAAATTTTAAGAGATATCGTTTACACAAAACTATCACAATTACAAATTCCTACTTTTTTGACGGTTTTTAAATGAAATTTAGACGATTCTGAATTTTAGTTGTATAATTTGAATTGTGTCCCACAGTGGCGTGGTTAGAACGAAGAAGATATTAAGTTGAATTTGGGCAAGCTTATACATATATAAAAATAGGTGTCATGTCTTCAGTATACCTGTGGATTCAGATTGAATAATTTTCCAATCAGTCTTGAATATTTGTTCATCTTTTCATCTCTGCCAGTGTTGCCAGCTTGGCGTAAAAACGATAGATTCCAGAATAGGTACTCACCTCAGAGTTCACATGTTTAAATTGTCTGCAGTAAAATTTTAGTTTTTTTAAGTAAAGAAAGTTTTTTAAGTAAAGAAAATTTCTTCATGTGTCTTTTAGATAAATAAAAAGAATATTACAGAGTTCACTCTTATACTGAAAGCTTTAAAGGAATTATAAAAAATCCTTCTTGCTTAGATAATCTTATCTAACAATATATGGAAAACAGTAGATAATTAGGAAACAAAGTAAGATCAGAAAATGATCGAGAACAAAAAAATGTTCAAATTGGGCAAAACAATTTAAAATCGTTAGATTAATCTTTTTTCTTTGTCTCTTTCTCAAAAAAAAACAACCAAGGAAATGGAACTGAAATAGTTTAAATCTGATCAGATTGTCTGCAAAAAGAATCCACTGTCTGCTTTCATCTTTGTTAAACAGCAAAATAAAAAAAAACACGAAAACACAAAAGAGTCTCTGAAACTTGCAAAGAGCAAAAGCATCCAACTAACATTTAAGGAAGGAATGAGTTATAGTAAAAGGGATATTGATTGATATATATATATATATATGTATAGTAAACATTAGTAAAAAGAAAAAGAACTCAAGTAAGTTTCTACACAAAGAAGAACAATAAATAAATACTGTCTAGATGACTTTCCCTATTTTTCAACTTTCTAAATGAGTGCGATAGGCATAAGGAAATAATATTTTAAGTTCGACCGGAGTTCCAAAAAGTCTTGGCACAAGCCCCAATATTCTAAAGTTGGCCTTGGTTGGAACTACTCGCTGTTATATAAAAGAAAATTCTATAACACGTTTTCTTGTTTAATTTCCATGATAAATGTGTAAAATTACAACTTTACAGACACTCTCTTGTTATAATACAGTCATTTGTTTTTTTAGGGACATCAAGATAACCAAATCTAATATTTGATTATGTAACTTTAGTTTTTATTAATTCTATATAACCTACACGCTTATTATTAACTTATAGAATGCATAGGAAACAGTTTCCCGTTCCATTTAACAAAAGACAATCTACTAAAATCAATTATCCTTCTACATAATTAAGTCCTGTAAAATAAATTTCATTTATAAAGTAATTTACCTGGCAAGGGCAAACTCCCCGAAATATTCGGTCATAGCAAACATAGTCATGATCACCGAGTATCATATCTGAGTATCTGAAGGTCAAAATGATGTCTACCGGAGTCTTCGTCGCACCCGGATAAATTCCGGGTACCGCCCTCTCACTTCCACTGGAACCGAAGTGAATGTCACTTGGAAAGTAAAAGTCTTTTCACGAATCATGTTAATTTTAATTAATTAATGTGGGAGAACGAAAACATAAAATATAAAAAAAAAACTGGGAACGATTTCCTTTTTATTTCTCTTTTGTTTTCTTCTCTTCTGTTTTTATTTAATTCCTTTTGTTTTTGACGTATTTACCTTTTTAATATTTAGAGCACGTTTTAATGAATAGAGGAAGTAATAAAATTAGAAAGTTGAGAGTTTTCAACATTTTCTTCTCTCTGGTTTCCTTTCTCGTGTTTTCTAAGAAACAATGAAAATGCTTTTTTGGTGTTTTCTCGATGTGGCTGAAATAACTAAAACGAAATTAACAATGACACATTTCATTCGTGTTTCTTCCATTATTTCCAAAAACCAGAATGATAAATAATCGAAAAATTCTCCTTTTGAGTGTTTCAAAAAATATCTCGAAGTAGCTTTGAATATTACATACAATAATAGAAAATAGACCTAAATAGTTTAAAGCATTTAAGCGTAAACGTTGGCAGCTGTGGTGTATATATATATAATGTGTATAATACTCTATATATAATATCTCACTGAGTGGCTTCGTAATTGTTCAGCTAATTAAATTTGCTGTGTTTATGGTTAATAATGTGAGGTTAAAACGGCACTGTGGACGGCAGAACAGCGCGCTCGGAGGAGGCGACTGCTGGACCGGTTCGGAGCCCCGGCCCCATTGCTGAGATCGCGCACTCGCACTTTGCCACCCCCGGCACAAAATACCCCAGCCCTTCTGGCGCCAAAAGCTACTGCCAAAAATTCACTCAACCCTAAAATAATTTACTCTCTTACATCATTCCCTTTTTTAAAATTATAATTTGGTAACGTTCGATCATACTGCAGTATGAAAAGAGATTTTCAGGAGGAAAAGAGGATATAATAAAAACGTTCCTTTAAAATTCCCACACATCCTCGACAAAGTTCGGTGATGACATGCAAAAATTCTTAAAGACTCACAGGCTTTTCCCTTTTCAATCAAGTCAAGTCAGGAGGGAGAAGGAAAAAAAATAAAAACGCAAGAATCGTTCTGATTTGTTATCTTTACAGAAAGGAAACTCAAAAAAAATCTTTTTACCGATACATTGAACTGATTCGATAAAATTCCCCAAAAAATATCGAGACGAGCGTGTAATAACAGCTCCTATTGTGATTTGAAAGAGAACACTTGAGAGGCGATCGATTGAAACAGAGAAAGGCTGACCACCAAACCGTATTCAGCGTGTCTGGATTTAAAGAATATACGTGTAAATGTGCAAAAAGAAAATTACTTGTGCAATACACACCTATTCTATTCCCCAGTTGGTTTTTTATTGCGACGATATCCTTGATTATTTCACACAAAAAAAGACACACTCGTCGAGTGAAATTGTTTCGGTGAATCTCATTAAAGGAAAATAAGCCAGTTGGAAATTTAAATCTTGACTTGTCGCTGTTCTTCACGTTTTCTAGTTGATAAATGAGTTAGATTCTGATGTAAGTACGCCGACTAGATTGTTATCAATTTTTAAGTTGTGAAAATCGTAGCTGGCGCAAATTTCAGCGTTCTTTCCTCTAACTCTGACTAACCTAACGTAAATTAATTTCCAACCGGTTTAATTTGACAATAATACTGCAGTCTTTCTACAGCTGAACAATTTTCTTAATAAAGGACTTCAATGTAAGTTCCACAAACTAACGGGCTGGCGTAAGATGATGTCAAGCACCTCAAAAACGACATTAAATATTCATTGAGGTATCAAGTTCGAAACTTAACTCATAAATTATAGCAATGACAGCAATAAAATATCTAAACTTCCTTCTCATTGGTAGACAATTCCTTACATTTTATAAAGTTAGATAAATCACTCGAAGGTGTGTATCGTGAAACAGGGATTTCTGGCCTAACTGATGCGATGATAATGGAGACGTTGTACTTGATGAATCGTCTATAACTACTATTATTTATGTTGGGACAAAAAACTCTTGAGGATCATATTTACTAGAGAGAATTCAATAAATGTACCGTTGTATGTGATAAGGCACAAGCTGACCTTCAACACGGTGTGCAATAAAATGAGACGCATAGTAAATGCACTAAAGGTATGCAATGTAAATACGAAAGTTTTTTATTTTGGGATGAATCTAAAACAGTTTTGTAAATAAATTCCAAAATATTTGGATTAACTCATTAAAGCCCGTTGGCAACTTAAGTTTCAACAAGATGGGAGCTACTACTCTCTTATTAACAGCCATTTTGAATACGCTTTGATATTGACTTTTAGTTGCAAGTGATCAAGTAGTTTTGTAAAATATTTGTTTCATCATGGCAGTTGTATTTTTGTCTAAAACGTTTATTCAAAATAGTAAGTTTCTGCTATGCAACGTATAGACTTCGTCGCAACTATAGTTGCCACTGAGATAATGTGTAGTCATACTTAGAATGGTTTCGCATGAACTTCTTGATTGATTGCTGAGGGTGATCGAACACCTTCCAGCGTGGTAGTATACGAGGGTGGTCTGAAAAGTTTCCGACCTAACAAAGATACAAGACATTTTTTCTGAAAATTTTTTTTATTTTTCAACATAGTCTCCTTGTAACTCTACACACTTCTCCCAGCGATGCTCCCATCTCTGTAACCCGTCCAAATAGTACTCGGCATTTTTCTCTGCAAAATAATTGTTCACGAAGGTGATTGCCTCTTCATTTGACGAAAATTTTTAGATGAGGGAACAAAAAGAAGTCGCTTGGAGCTAGATCCGGTGAGTAAGGCGGATGGTCAAGCAGTTCAAACCGTAATTCGTGGATTTTCGCCATGGAAACCGCTGAGGTGTGAGACGGTGCGTTGTCTTGGTGAAACAGGATTTTCTTTTTCTGCAAATGTGGCCGTTTTTTTGCAAGTTCTGCCTTCAGCTTCTCAAGTAATGATGCACAGTATGCTCCCGTAATGGTTTTTCATTTTTGAAGATAATCGATTAAAATAACTCCATGACTATCCCAAAAAAACAGTCGCTATCACTTTCCCAGCCGAAAAAACAGTTTTTGCTTTTTTTGGAGCCGGTTCCCCCTTTGCAGTCCACTGCGCCAAAAGAGCGTTGGAAATATTCATTCGAACACGTTTTTGGTCTAACGTGAGCAAACGCGGCACCCAACGCGCGGACAGCTTTCTCATGACTAAATGTTGATTTAATATGTGACAAACACGTTCTTTGGACATGTTCATAACCTCTGCTATCTCTCTCCCTTTAATTCAGCGGTCGGCTAGCACCATTTGGTGAACTTTGGCGATGTTTTCGTCGGTAGTTGCAGTTTTTGGACGTCCCGAACGTTCATCGTCTCCCAAGCTCTTACGGCCACGTTTAAATTCAGCAGCCCAAAATTTCACTGTGGTAAATGATGGTGCAGAGTCCCCATACACAGAATCCAACTCATCTTTTATTTGCGAAGGCGTATTGCCTTTCAAAAACAAATATTTAATGACAGCTCGATACTCGATTTTGTCCATTTTCACAAAAAAACTCACATCAACTCACTCAAACGACTGTTACATAAAAACTGTTACAAGCTCTCCATGGAGCTTCTTCAGCTTGTTGTGAATGGTAGTTGATTTATTGATAAGCGAGGTTCCCGTTACTTTTGGACCAGATTTATGCTTGGTTGCACAAAAATAATTTGATCATTGATCATGTTAATCAGTTGATTAGCAGATCTGACTGGATAAGTCTAAATATTTCACTACTTGTGATTCGTTAATCAATTGATCAAGTGGTTGATCAATCGATCAAGCATTTAACAAAGCTTTCTGCAACCCGGTCTTAGACTCGAAGTGCAGAAGCAGGAGCAGAGCTTTAGCAGCGTCCAATCTTGGAAGCGTCTTGATGTTGGCAACTTAAGTTTCAACAAGATGGAGCTACTACTCTCTTATTAACAGCCATTTTGAGTATGCTTTGAAACTGAATTTTAGTTGCAAGTGACAAAGTGGTTATGTAAAATATTTGTTTCATCCTGGCAGTTGGTAAGTCATCAATGTATTTATGTCTAGAATGTTTATTTAAAATAGTTAGTAAGTCTTCTGCTATTCAACGTGTAAACTTTGCTTTTGGAATAATGTGTGGTCAGATCTAGAATGGTTTCACATGAACTTCTTGATATGATTGCTGAGGGTGATCTGCCATCGTCGTAATATATCTTCCAGTTAAAGATATAGATAAGAACTCTGATTTATCAGATGAGTAATGTTGACCATCTTCCTGGTCGTATTCTGTGCTCCCAGGTTATTATAAGGTATGAAGAAGCCGAAGACATAAATGACAGTGTATTGTCCATAAACTGGTTTAGGTCGACGATCAGCATTGATGCTGTTACAAGCTCCCCATGGAGCTTCTTCAGCCTGTCGTGGATGATAGTTGATTTGTTGGTAAGCAACCTAGAAGCCGTTTCCCGTTTTTCCGTGGAAGAAAGTGGAAGATAATTTTGATTAGATTTAGATTCAAAGTGCAACAGCAGGAGGAGAGGTTTAGCAGCGTCGATGGTGATGGAGTGGCGTCCGGTCTTGGAAGCGTCTCGATGTTGATTGTTGTGAACGCCGGCATTGGTGGCATTGGATGTAAGTATCTGAAGCGAGAGCGGTGCTTAATGGGCGTGTCTTCGTGAAAAATATGTAAATATTGAAAAAAGTTGTGGTAGGATGGTGTTAAACGGGCGTCGGTTCACTGGAGGAAGCTTTGATGTTTTTTGATATCGATGACATCTTCAGCGGCTGATAAGTGGCTTCTAGTGGCACCTCAGCGAAGTTTGTTAAAAATGTTGTAAGCTAGCCACGTGCCCAGAAGATGGGATGTCGAGGTGTTGTAGTGCCTGTTGAGGGGCCCACAACAAGGGCAGTGGATATCTATCCATTGGCTGTCGCGGGCGATGTTGAACTATGTCGACGTTGGTGGTGTGAAGAAGCAAACAACGTGCACAGGAGGAGAGTCGAACTCGCGATAATGGTGGCATGCAAATGGTTTTCGAGAGAGCATCCCCCCCAAGCCAATGACATGTGCCCTAAGCAAGAGGTGCTCGGCTGGAATGCCGGCGCCATTTCTGGGCCTTCGTTCTCCACAAACGAAGGTTGTCAGAAGCAGCTACAACAGGATGCGCCACCTGGGGTAAGATCTCCGCGGACGCACCTAACACGGACACATTGGGAAAGGGAGGAAGAACGACTGCCGACATCTACCTCGAGCGAACACTACACGAAACTGATTTAGGTCCAAAGTTACTCCATTCAGGTGGAAGACAGACTTTACTGATTTCATTTCTGAAATTCCTAATATGGGCCCTGAATTTGGATCTACTGCAGAAGATTTGCTTAAAGAAAATGTCAAAAGTCCGATTGACGCATTTAGGTTATATTTTACACGAGAAATGTTACATAAGGTGTGGTTCAGAAACAAAGGTAGCAGGCTTTGAACTGCAATTGCTTGAATCGTAGCAACAGTAGACTGTCAATTTTTTCACACATGACAGACGTAAGTGTCATATTAAGTTTGTGTTTACATTTTTGCAATAACATTCTTAAATAATGGCAAAGTTTGTCAAACAAACTGTATTACGTACAAAAATAGTGAAAAAATTCCGAGTTGAGTCAGGTTCAGGATGCAAAACTGCTAAAGCTTCCACGTTCTACTGTTGAAAAAGTTATTAGAACTTACAAAGAGCGATTGTCTACAGGTCTGGTCGAAAAACTGGGTTTCAGGATACAAACTTAGCTGTACGTATCAGACAGTTCTACACAAGAAATCCCAATTTGTCTGAATGTACTGTGGCCAATAAATTTGGTATATCAAAAACCACGGTACATCGAGTGAAAGTAAAAGCTGAATTGAAGACCAAAAAGTGCCCGCAAGGGACCAGGAGAAGGAAAGAAGAGCAAAATCTAGGGCAAGAAAATTGTACGACTTTTTCACAAAGTTTGACTGCTGCGTTATGGACGACGAAACGTATTGTGTGGCCGATTTCAGTCAAATACCGGCCTAGAAATTCTATGTTGCTTCACAACGAAGAAAAGTTGCATAGGAATTTAAGACCAAAGAGGCTAGCAAATACCCCAAAAAATTTTTGATGTGGCATGCCATATGCACTTGCGGCCTAAAAAGTGATTCATTCATTACCACCGAATCCATTAATAGCAATATCTATGTTGAAGAATGTTTAAGAAAGAGATTGATTCCTTTTATAAATTCTCAAAATACTTCAGTATTATTTTGGCCCGATTTGGCTACATGTCATTATGGAAAATTAGCACAAGAATTTTACTCAAGAAATTACATCAACATTGTCCCAAAGGACAATACGTCCCAACATAAATGTATTAGCACTTAGTGGGCCAGAAGCCCATTTAAACTTCACTGCTTTTTGTTCCAATGGTACTTTGGGGTGTATACAATGACGTAGAAGCTGATGATAGCCTTGGTGTGCAATATTAGATTTAACATTTGGCATTTGAATTTACAGAAGCCACCACCAACACAACCTCCTGAACCAACGAATAATAGAACCCAAAGTGGGCCCGCCAGTAATAATTCACATCTAATTGTTTGAGGTAGCTCTTCTTAAAAGCACTCAGTTCCAGGGCACTATAAACTTGAAGTTCGAGTACCAATCAGCAAATCGCAAACTGAGCTAAATCCCTTCAAGTTGACATTTCCAAAAAAAGTCTCTATTTTCATTGTCCAGTACACGAATGAAAAACTAGCAATATAATACAACAGGGCCAACAACCAAAACATTCCAATGACAGATGAAGGTGAAATTATGGTTCTAATTGGTTTGATTTTTGTAATGTGCTGTAATCACGTCCCTAGTCAAAGTCTCAAAAAGAGTCAATTGGAAATTCGTTTGTGAAAAAGTTCATGTCAAAAAATTGGTTTTAAATTTTGATGTCAAATTGTATTTCGATCACCCTGAGAAACCTGCTGAGTATGGAAAGCTTTATCATTCTGAGGAATTGAGAAATTGCTTCAAGTATACTTTTCAGAATGTAGAGTAAGGAAAATTATGAATAGATCGACTTTTGATAGATTCTAGATTCTTACGACAAGAAACTCTGATTTTTATGGCCAAGGGCAACGGCATTCTAGTTTTGAAGAAGTATTAGTACTCAGTAATTACCACAAATCAAAAACAGAAATTATAAAAAGGAAGCACCGTTGGAACATATAACAAAATAACGGGAGGAGTAGACATATCCGATTAAAAAGTCTATGTCTATGACTATGGCAGATGGAGGAAGGTTTTTCTACTAGTCCTAAATGGCAGCTGCAATAAATGCCGATATCATGCACCAAGAAGTGGCGAACAAAAAAAATGAAGTTGCTTCAGTATTTGGCCAATCTGACCAAACAGCTTCTGCTAACTGGACGATAGTCAGCTAAGGTTGCTCCACAAAATGCGCTCAAGACTAGAAGGATAAGAGGATCAAATACGCTTTCCACTAAGTACACGCCTTTTCATTCATAGATTTTCTATAATATTATACACATTACTTGTTTTTACCTACTTTTTGCATTTTGTTTGACAATATGTCCCATCACATTTTCCGCTTTTCCAACGTTTCCTGAAGCACTGAATCTTTCTTGCATTTTTCTAAAATACACTTTAGACTTAGTTAATAACTCAAATATGGGAAACTACCAATTCAGGACAAAAAAAAGTTCAATAGTCTAAGGGTTATAGGAGACTGTTGGAAATTAGATCCAGATCGTTATTTACCAATAGTTACCGATACGATGATGGATATTCTTTGCTTGGACTGTAGATATTTGCTGTGTTTAGGGTTGGTTATGAAATTGCATTTTTAGATTTTAGACGACAATGTGGAATTTACTTTCTAAGTCTGATTTAATTGGGTTAATACTAAATGGTTCAGAGGCGTGCAGACATCTTAAAAAATATATTAAAAGAACACGTTGCTGTGGAAATCTCGTTAGAACTTGTTAGACAGTTTCCGCAAAAACCAGAGTTTATCATCTCAAATCACTCAGTGGCGTACAACCATACAGCATTTTTGAGATATCTAAGAACGATCTGTTTTTGACTTAGTATCGGATTTGTCTTCATATACATGATGAATGATGAATGTCACAAAATTGATTGTTCTTCCTTAGTAATGTTCAAAGCAGCTTACTCAAGACACCTACCGTTTTTCCTTTTAGTATTATTATTAGCTCATTCAAAGCTGCCCCTGACGGTCATCATTGTTCCCCCTGGTTCTTCACGTGGTGTGACGTATTTTAAATAGTTTGAATCAGCTAATGTTTGTCAGCTCTATGATGACATAAGCATTTCTGATATAATGTAATCAATGCGTTTATGCAGTAACAAGCTTTATTAGAAATGATTCAACAAAGTTCTTGGCTTAAATTCAATATTGAGAGGCATGGAAAAATACCAGCAAAGCAATTTTAAGATGGATAAATGATTTTATGCACAACCGTAAGATATATCTTATAAATCGCACTCGGTGGGATAACGTAAAGTTTGAGATTACCGCACGCCTGCGATAACATTTATATTACCGCACGCACATCAAAGATCTGTTGCTAAGTACGTTGCTATGATCTTGAACAACGGTTGCACATAAAATTTTGTACACAATTCGTGGGATGCACTATTATCGTACGCAGACGGTTACGCAAAACTCGGGCTAACGTCCTCGTTTGCGCAATTTCCATGTGCGTGCAATAATAATGTGTGTGTCCCACTCATTGCGTAAATAACTATTAATCAGAGAGCAGAAATTACCAAATCAAAATTTAAAAGTAGTGTTCCGACTCCAGATAATATTGAAAAGAGCGAAGGCAACGTTTGATTTCAACAAGACGGAGCAATGGTATATTTTAAATAGAAATTTTTTCTAATAAAACGATATTGAAATATGGGAACATGAACTGGCCGCTAAGGTCACCATACTTACCGGGGTCCAATTCGTTTTCTATAAAGATATCTCAAGGAAAAAGTATGTATACGAGTATAAGTGTCGGCCTTAGACGATTCAAGAATTATAAGACAGCATTCCTCCAGAATTCAAGGCATCTTCAAAAAGTTTCTAGTTATGCCCTAGCCAGACAGTTCGAGAAATGTAGACAAATGTTATTGAATTCCCATTTGGTCGAATAGTCTATACGGGAAGCGAACGGTAGTTGATCCATCTTGATATTTATATTGAGGAAACTTTGATGACCAAAAAAAATAAAAAAATAGAAAAATTTCTAGTTTCTATTTCTTTGATGATACAGACCATTTGTTACATTGATAAGTAATACCGCTTTGGAGGATTCAGAAAAATCCAGATTGAAGAATTTGCCTACATGAACAACACCAACGCTAGAAAAACCGTGTGGATGCTTTCCAATTTCGATTATTACAGTTGGCTATAGTTGGGGGTTGATTTTAGGGTTATGCAGAACCTACAAAATATATTAGCACAGCGCTGAAATACAAATTGAATCTTTAAGGCCCCCTAGCAGCAAAGCCTAGAACTGTAAAACTAAAAATTCTTTACTACATTTAAACTCACATAACCTCAAAAACTCGATTCGCATAAATGTGAAAAATCCTGCACTGAGTTTGATTTCTGATCCTACTTTTAAGATCCAAACTAGATATTAGAATTTTAGCCGTCAGGTACCACCGCACTCATTGATTCTCAAAGATATCTATCTCACTATCAAAAGTTTGATGAAAAAGCATGACGTGGTTCAAATGATTAGAAGAAAAGTGAGGTTATAATATATACACAACACAAGATTTTAATGTGCAATCAAACTACTTAGAATCAAATTTCAAAAGATCAAATGGCAAAATTGGAATGATTTGGAATTTGGTTAATCAGACATTTTTCAAACAATGTGACTAAGCATTTTATCGAGTCCAATCGGTTTGATCAGATTGCTGTATAGCAAAATACAGAGACACCGTGAAGTAGATATGCACCTACCTGAATGGAAAATGTTGCCAGTAGAATTTTGACTAAAACGGAAAAGGTGCCTTTCCATCATGATTGGGCGACGACTATAAATTTAGTTCGTGTGGAAAAAATAAATAAATTGAGAAACAGAGAATAAAGGGTGTAGATCATAACACACAAAATATCTTGTGCGTGCTTTTTGCCGTATTTTGATTACAATCTAGCTATCGATCGTACGAAAAGGTCTCTTTTGAGAAAAGCTTGCTTTTCTGGTAGCCCAATTCATCTTTGTATATTTAGATCCTCATAATCTTTTTACATCCTGCTTTTGTCACTTTTGAATTCACTTGTCTTTTTTAGTACTGCACATAATGACAACAATAAGCTCTCAAAGGCTGGAGAACATGTAAAAAAGGAACAATTTGAGTCAAGACATTCCTAGCTGAGAATACCCCTATGCTTGTGGGTGAAAGCTAGAGATTAGGTGTGTCTTGTAAGTATCGTTTAGTCAATTTTGACTTTTGCTTTGATCAGTATTTTGGGTTCTGAGCTGAAGGAAACTGAATTGTAGAAAAATACCAACTAGATCCAGAATCCCGATCAGGTGCTTAAAGCTGCATTAACCGTTAAGGTTAAGTATGAGAAGCAAAAAACAGAAAACTCGAAATACAAACCTACATAACCGCTCAATATGGATGTGCACAAATGCAACTAAATGTCTTAAACTCCCATAGCTTGGGCTAGGTTTGCTTAGAAATAGGTTGGTGTTCAATTTAAATATTGGTTGCATCATCGATGACGTGAGAAGAAAATAGACCAGATCAGAAAAAAAAGGCAGAAATAGAAAAAAAGTCAAAGAAGAATTATTATAAAAGGCAGAAATATAGAAACAGATATACCCATAAGAGTAGTCAAGTAAATATGATAAGAACGAAAGGAAATGTAATATCAACATATCATTGGGTAATTTGGTAGTTGGTCCATCTTGATATTTACATTGAGGAAAGTTTGATGACATCAAAGAAATAAAAAATAGAAAAATGAGAAAGATTTTAAGTTTCTAGTTCTTTGATGATACATACCGTAGATTTTTGCGCTCATTCTGTATTCATTATATCACAAAATAAAATGATCGTTGATTGCACTAGTTGTAACTAGTACATATACCAAAGATTGTGTTGTTTGGGCATTTGCCATATTCTTTGCAGTGTTTTCTAGCTTGCAGAATGATCCAACCAGTAATATTCAAAACGGTGTTCTTACAGATAAATTTATTTTATAAATCAAGACGAGAATGGTAGAGTTACGAATCATCAAACCACCTAGACCTCAAGGTCCAGGAAGCTCGCATCCAGTCAAGTTTTAGTATGAAAAGTGCGGTGTTGGATGGCTAGAGCAGACTTCTCTGCATAGCAACATCTCTCTTCATGACATCGTTGTCCAACCAAGTCGCTATGGTGGATCTTCCGACGTTCCTGGTCTCAAACAGTTATAAAGCTAAATAACTTGTAAATCTTCTCTAGAATCACACGCCAACTGGAAAGTCCCATTGTCACACTGAGATCCCGGATTATAGAAAAACCACATCGGACCATTGAGTACCTTTCTTTGAAGTCTTGGTCTCACTCAATGCCTACTATTCATTCTATCAAATTTCTTTTGAGAGCGCCCTTGTGCTCGTGGCTATTAGAATCCTCCCCTAAACTAATTCATGACTAAACAGCGTTGATCACCAACATCACAGCCTCGGCAGCACCATACCATCATCAGCCATCAAGGGTTGCTTAGCTGTTTGGTTCGTGCTTGTTATACCAGCTCTATCATTTTAACACCAAGTCAAAACTAAGATTTCATTTGCTTATAATTCTAGATCACTCATCCACTAATTATTACTAATTAAGACTGAAGACGAAAGTCACTCCTAAACAGTTTACTATCATCGGCTGCGTTTCAACTCTTATTTGTTTGCTTTGCTTTCTTGCAACTCAGACAGCATATTATCTTTCTTTCTCTATCTCAACCGCTTTTGAAATAAAAACTTGGTCTTATTTCAATCAGCAGAGGAAAAAGAAATCCAGTAGAGAGAAGGGTTCAAAATAAAATAAAAGAAAAGAAGATAGAGAAATAAAATAAAAATGAACAACGAAAATAAAAAAAACAAAACAAAAACAGGTACAATTTTCAAAACAAAAGAGCAACGAGAAGTAAACAAATCGTTGTTCCTTTGGAAACCGGAAGTCTTTTAACAGTTTTACTTTTACTCGGTCAACGACCACGAGAAGATGATGATGATGTCAGCAACCGCTAGGAGTGAGCGGTGACAGTGGTGAAGGGGACTAGACAACGACGTACGCAGGTGGAAAGAGACACCGACTTCGGGGGCCGGCGCCGACCCACGATACGCAGGGTACCCCAGCTGGAAGGCCGGTGCCGACCACGAGAAACTATAGAAGCTTGTAAAACCAACACCCTCTGAGAACTAGACGGTTTAAGACTCCCAATTTCTATTCTTTCTTCTTTCTGTTTCAGGTTCGCCGAAGAGCAGACCACCTTCTGATAAAAGCCATTTTTTATCATCCAGACTGTACTACTCCTTGGTCTTCTACAAACTCACTAAATTACTATTTCGCATATCAAGCTCCGCCACTGATTTTATTTTTTTCTTGCGTCGTTCGGCGTACACAACGCTTCGCACCACCAGTATTTTGATAGATGGGCAATCCCGCGTACTAACTCCTCTGACTTTACCACCACAAAGTCATCATACCATCCGTTTGTTTTGTACCTGCTGTCCAACTCTCCGCCATTTTACTTTTTAAATTAACTTTGACGACTTAAGACGAGATTAAATCTGAGGCAGTCGGCTGCCTTCGGCAGCTTTTGGCGTTTATTTGCTTCTTTACCTAAGCTGTATTGGGAAATATAGGTTCGAACACTGCCTGTGGAAAATTTTTTAAATTGATTTAGATTTTCACAACTTGCAAAAATCTTAACAAACCTTGATTAAAAGATTTGACTGTCGTCATTTAGAGCTAAAACTTAGTTGCATATGAGGAATAATGTAGCCTTGTCCTTATGACAGCGCTAAGTATTCAGTATATTTATGAGGAATACGACAATTTACAAGCATTTGTAATGTAAAAATCACTTTTATACTTGACATATCTTTTGCAGTTAAGTGTTTTGTAAAATCAGATAATACAAATAACCGCAACTTTCTGTAGTTTGATGAGATTTCCAGCTGTCAATATCGTAAAAGTTCGGCGGCTGCAGCAGAAATAGGGAAACAGACGAAGGAAAAAAAATCACAACACGAATAAAATTGAAGTCGACTATGTAAAACAAAAACAGATAAAAAAAATAGAAACACGGACTTCTTAGGGGAAAAAAAGAAAAACAAAACAATTGAAATCAGAAACAACAAGGGACAGAAAAAAGAAACAAGCCATGGTAGTTTTGACAAAAGAAAAGAGAACAGTGTTCCACAGCAATCTACATTGTTATTTCCAAAACCTTTATTTAGGCGTTATGGCAAGCTATGAAATTATTTATTTTATCAAGAACAATCTATTCATTTCATTTGTCATTTAGTTTTGTTGATTTTATTTCAATCAAAGAATGGCTTGCCATGTTTGTTCAGTTATTATTATCCGTACGCCAATATCGTGGTATGCCGTTACTGTTTTTTTTTGAACAAGACATTCTCAGTTTAAAAATCCCATTTATTTATTTCTTCTTGTGTCCAACATGACAACACTGTTAATAAAATACGCATTTAACCTAATTACGCAATTTTGACGGTTACATAACCTTAATACTTTTATACTGATCAATTCTATACGTGTCACGTTGCATTATCACAGATTAAATGGTATATTAAGGTTATCTTCTTCATGTCTAAAACAAAAATAGCCAGCGCAGAAGGACAAACCCTGGAAAGTCGTTACTATAACGATAGGGAATTAAATTTATTGGACACTACACCAAAATAGTTTTTAATGATTAAGCTCAAATTTAATTGATGTAAAACGATATTTCGGCAATTAAAATTTTAATGTACACGCAGATTTACCAATTAAAACTTCATTTTATGACTTCTGACGTCAAATGCAAATCCAACCATAGAACATAACCTATTCATTAAAGTACAATTTGAATTTAACCTATTCTTACATTTTCATGACGAAGAAGTAAATTGATACTGTTATTGTAACACAACAATCACAAAAAAATAAACAAAAGAAAATTCAACGATTTTCTTTATCATAGCCTAGAGCTTTTATTATAGAAAGTTCATACATCAAGCACGGAATGAATTGCGTGATGTAACGACATAAATGTCATTTCTTGAATGAATTCATGTACTATAATATGTTTCCTGTAGGACTACTAAAATGTCTTATTATTAAGCATTTGTTTTTTTATTGTTTATTTTAGCACGTGTTTTGCCTGAAACATAAAAGATAAAATGAATAATGCAAATTCAAAACAATTGCGATAGTAGACGTCCAGATCTCATTTGTCAACAACGAAAAAACAAAAGCACAGCACAAAGCTAATATATTCTTGTCTATAATAATTTGCTGGGACAGAAATTCTTTCCTAAAAGCATCTTAAAAGGAAAAACCTAAACAAAAGGTTTTACCATTATACAAGAAGTATCACTAACAAAACCCTGCCATCAATATCACGCTAAGGGAGACAATATAAAAATATAAGCACGCTAAATCTCTAAAAATAATCCACCTAGTAAAGTCGGAAGAAATGAGAGATATAATCTATTTGGGCCAGTTCCTTTATCTATAAGATTTAACAGACAGGATAATAAAAAGACAACTTAATATTTATCCATTTTTGCCCTCTTTAGTTCTTTCCTTTTAAGAAATAACTACAGTAACGATCAAATGCATCAAAAACATTTTCGTCCTTTTTGTCTCGCTGCCAAATTCAAAGTATTGATCCGTACGGAGGATTAGCACACAAATACGTACCCGCAAGGATAAAATAAATGTGTGTGCGATGCAAGGGTACTAAAATCTATACAACGAATTCCACAGAAGACAAGAGGAGAGAAAATTCGAAAGGGCCCTACTCGGATCAAAACTTGATCTGTCAAGGATTATAGAATTGTTTGAGGTTATGTTAAGGAATTCGCGCGGAAGAAAAATTATATTGGCCCTGAAATTGGCTTTTGTTTTCGTTGGGATGCGTTGTTATTCCTTTGATTTATTCGAGCGTTGAATTACTAATTTGTAGGTCGTGGATTAGACATATTTCAATGTTCCTTTGTTTTTGTGTGTTTGGCATTTGAAATGAAGAGCATTTTGCGTTTTCTTTGTTTTTTTTCTTGCATGAAAAATCGAGATGTTTAATCTAGTTTACATCAAATTATAGAATGAAAAATTAGTGAAAATAAATATTTTTCGCTGACACATAGGTCTTAGATAATGTCTCATTTAGAAAAAGAAAGAACAAAGGCACTGCAGATAGCATTTTTCTAAATTGACATTTATTGCTGCTGTGCTAGAAAACTGGCTGTATTCTCAACTGGCGCCAATGTCAGAAATATACAAACGGGCACATAGTTTTTGGATAGCGTTGAATTGATAAATTTCTCAGATATTCATTTTCTGACTGAACAATAAGACAAAGGAAAATTATTCACTTTGAGCACAAAAAATTCTTTCTAATATGTTTATTTTTTTCTGATACGCGTGATCTCTAAACATTTTGTTTCTTTTTTTTGTCTACTCGAATTTTAATATCCTGAATCTGATCTAGCTATAGATAAATGCAATTTTAGAAATTAAAAAGTACTCGCAACGGTTTTATTTCTTGTTAATCATAAATTAGTTGAAAAGTTCCCAAAAAGTCATTCTCAGATAGTTTACAGTCGACGGAAACTTTATAGTTACTTTTTTGGCCTGAGGCATCTTAAACTCAATCAGACATGAACCCAAGGTATAACTGAGATGTTTAAATAGAGTCGAATCAAACATCTGGTTGGAAACATTTGAGCCAGTCAGGCTGTTTTTACTAATCTCCGGATTAGTTCAAAAAAACATCTAATTGGTTCCAGGTACAAATTTATAAACTGAAAGTTCTGTATTTTTCCTAGAAGCAACAAGATTTTGGTATAAATTTTAAAAGTGCAAACTAGCGCTCAAAAGACTGTTATTTGCAGACATGAACAGGGCAAATTTCATGGTGAGCTCACTGAGCAGTTTAGAATCGACAAAACTTTAATATGTCAGCTGTTGAAGACGCTTTGAGACACGGGTACTGCGGAATCATACCATACTCCAACTATCTAAATTCACTGTACATTTTTTCGCGAACTACATCAACATCATCAGTCAGAAATTTCCGAGTCCACGCTCAAATGCCGCCTATAGGATACAGGATTATACAGTAGCCATTTTGTCGAAAGACCTTTCATGTAAAAAAAAGGCAGAAGGCTAGAATCAAATTTGTAAAAGAACTGTCCAACTTTGGAAAAATGTATTTTCTGAGGGAAGTTTTTGTTCTTCAGAAGCGATGGGATATGCTATGCCCAACCTTAAAATATCAGCATGATTGATTGATCAGAATACAAGTAATTATCATCAGAATGTGTAGATATTCATGGTGGGGTGGAAATTGATATCCCAATAGTGCAAAAATGGTTCGATGATCACAGGGTGGCCAAGCCAGTATCCGGATCTTAATCCAATTGAGCAACCGACCGTTAGTCTCTATTGCCTTATAAAGGAGAAAAAGCGAAAAGCCTCGATGGCTTTACACCCTGGGACTTAATTACGTAATTTATTACTTCCAAACTCTTGTGTCATCGTTATCCGAAACCGCAAGAATTATGATCCTATTATAAACAGAATGGAGTTTATAAATGCAATATTGCCCAACTTTATTAAATAAAATAGTTTTAAATGTAAAGTAACTTAAGAAAACTCCATAGCAGGACCAACCATATTAACTCCTCACCGATGGCTTGCTCATGGTTATCATCCATGTTCCCTTAAAATGTTCAAGCTCAAAATATCTCTATACGGGAACACCAACAATTACCAACCTGCCGCTCCACCATCATCACACAAACGGTTGTTTCACCAACAACTAAAGCGTTTGCTAACTTGCCAACCTGTACCTTTTCACCACTCAATAATCATCACACCAAGACTGAAGAGGGGGAAGACAAGACCATATTTAGGAAGATGATTAGGGTTCAAACGGTGTTAGACAAATTAGAAAGAAAGAGAGAGCATCTTCTGGATCAAGCTACAAGAAGAAACAGAGAACAGTAGAGGTGTACTTATAGTACTAAGGGACATGAATGGAAGAGTAGGTAACTGCTCCGATAGCAAAGAAGCAACGGTGGGAAGATCTGGAGAGAGAGAGAGAGAGAGAGAAAGATAAAAATACAAATGGACAAGAAATTATAGACTTTTGCATTTTAAATGGATTGGTGGTAGCAAACTCATAGTACCAACATAAAGACATAAATAGGTACACGCGGGAAGTTAACAGTCAAAACGAAAAATCGATAGCAGACTATGTATTAGTAAAAAAGAAATAGACTTTAAGACGTAAAGATGTCAGGGTGAAAAGAGGGTACGAGGTAGGTAGCGATCACTATCTACTAGTCGCGACTTTAGGAAAACTGACTCATAACAAAAGGTTACAGCTTATGGAAGGAAGAAAGAGGTGGAATACCTGAATATTAGAAAGTACTTATAAAAAGGTCGAAACTCTAGTTAAAGAAGCAACAACTAAAACCTGGGATGAGTTTGGGAAAAAAATGCTATACCGTACGCTAAAAGGGCTGAGAAAAGAAAAAGGTAAGACAATAAATAATATAAAAGATAAAAACGGAATTATGTTAAACAAAGAGGAGGATATGAAACAGAGATGGAAAAAATATTATGTGGAACTG
>VTPC01000871.1:5792-20133 GCA_011009095.1 Ignelater luminosus
GTTAGAAAAGCAACAAATTCGGTTTTAAAAAGGTGTAACTTGTACATTAATCATTATGTTGAACCTTTTGAACTGTTTAGTCTTAAATATTTTACTTACTTTAATTACGTTGTTTTGGTACTGCTTTATATTCTAATTTCGTTTATTTTTTCTTAATTTATCGTTTGTCATTCTCTGTTTATTGGTTTCTCAGAAATTATTTTTATTTAAAATAATTATGTTTATAATTTCGAAATTAAAATACAAATTTTATTAATTAACTTGAATTCTATTATTAGACGCGATGCGCGCATTTATCAATTGTTTCAATAGCATACTACTTGAACAGTTCAAAAATGAAAAGAAAAACAAGGCCATAATTTATTTATTTATAAAAATAACTATGTCAAGTGGTATATCGTTAGAATCGTTGAAAAAGGGCCTTTTTTATAAAGTCATGGCCGACTATGGTTTCCATTAGAAAAAACACATACTTGTGTCGTAACTCAAAAATTATGGCTTAAATAAAAACTTCAGTTAGACTGTATTATTAAGCACCTAATTACCTACAACGTTTTCCTTTACACATTTTTTCTAAAGTCAGTAATAACAGAGCTATAGGCAGCAAACAAAATAACAAAAAAATTATTTTTGCGAGATATCTAGTTAACCCTGCATTTTTTCCAAAACACAAAAAGCTCATTAAATTGAGCTTGTAAAACTGCAATTCTTTCCCCATTTAATCGTCTCTTTACCTCTGCTAGTTTCCGAGATCCCCATACTAAACATCGGAAAAAACTCACCCTGTATATTTCTCCTTCAATAGTACATCTTTCTTGCATAAGAATAATACGGTGACTTTGTTGGATTCAGAGCTCAACTTATTTCATTTTTATCTTTTTCCACAGACAGTGCAAGCATACAGAATAACCTATCAGAATCAATCATGTGTTGTTTAATAACACAAACATATAAATGGAAAAGGACAACTTAAAATATTCAATAAAAACCAGCTCTAATCTTCTTTCTTTGCTGAACACATCTTTCAGATTGGTCATGCCTTCGACCCTTCAAATGACCTATTTGTGATTTCACTTTATTATTACAAATCTTTAGTGTGTCTTTTTCATTTAATTGAATATTTTAACCATATTTCTCCACTTTACTATCTTCAATTATGAAAAGTTAATACAGCTGAGATATGATATTTGATGCTTATACTTATAAGCAAAATCCCAAATTTCTTAGCATGTAGAGTGCCACCATATAAAGAAAGAATCGGTCCCTTGTGGCCAATTACATTTTTTTGCGGAATTGTCTCTTATTTTATGGTTTATTGCCAAAGATGTGTCCAATAGCTCAAATATAAAAATTTTCATATATTTTTCAAACTTAAGTTTGGTGCACAGCGCTTGTGCACCGCGGCCATAATGACTCAAACTGCTATAATGGCCGTGGTGCTCATGTGTCGCTGTCATTTGTAGAATGTTTTTTCGAATTACATAAAAGTAGTTTGAAATAGTCTGATATAACTTTCTAATGTCTTAAACGTTGTTTTTGAGCTGTTAAATAAAATTCGTTTCCCAATTTTTGATTTTTTTTAATGTTCTAGTATACATTGGGGAATAAAATTTAAAGTTTCCTACACTAATTTAAAATTTTCCATTATTCTTAAAAAAAGCTGTACCAAAATGTACTTGATTGGTCATGGTGCACAAGTGAAAGCACCAATACAAAAACCAAAACCACTCCAACATTGCTAAAAAAGGATATAGAATCACTCCATATATAGATTAAAGCGGTTTGGTGCATCTACACTAAGCACCATGGCTTCACAATGATTCTGATGCAGTGCACGCGTTATCTGCACCATGGCCACAAGAACCGAAAGGGTGGTGCACGCATTATATGCACCACACCACAGCACTGTACATGTTAACAATGACCTACAAGAATATATACTAAAAATACCAGTTATCCACTGAATGATCCAAAGCTAAAGTCCAAAAAATGAATTTACCACGTAAGCATAAAATCTCAGTTGGTGATAGTTCAGTATACAACTATTGACCCAAAGGTCATGGATTCTATCCCTACTTGAGGTCGAGATTACCTTCAGGTTTGTAAGTAGACAGCAAATAATCACAGTGACTCAAATTCTCAGCCAAAAAAACAACAACATGCAGTTTTGAGAAAATATTTAACAATTGTTAGTATATCGAGAGACCAGGAATGGGCAGCAAGCATCAAAATGAGCAGTCCACACCGCACTACCTCTCTCTTGATCTTCTACAGTTTACAATTTTATACACCGATGATATGGTGACTTTAAAGCCTTAATAAAAGCATACACATAAACTAATTCTAAATTCTGCTGACCACTGTAAACTCAATTTAACAAAATAACTGAGCTCTTTTTAGCCAAACAGATGCGTAATTTGCAGTCCTCTGAATGTTTACATTATCACTCCGGAATTTTTCTTTATTCATCTTAAAAATGTTTTAAAATTGATTAATATATAATTAATTTCTAATGTAGTAGGATGATTTACCAAACTATGATACACCCATATTTACTGGACTATGCAAAAATGGGTTCTTATACACAGAAAGTTTATACACTTCCATCCATCTTTGCACGTTATAATACATGTACTGACCGCTTTTTAAATGGTGCAACACAGATCAACTTTGTTTGACCAAGTGATAAGTCATGCAACATATCAAAGTTAGTTACAAATGAAATGTGCAAATGATCCAGACAGAAACACAGTAACGAATGAATGCAATAATAGCTGTGAGATGATGAAAATTCTTTATTTACCTTAGATGATTCTGCAGCTCGTTGTAGTTTACATAATGAGTAAATCGTACAGGATCTGTAATACCAGTTCGACTACCAGGTCTTCCATATTCTCCATAATTATTCATAGCTTGCTCATTTTGCTATTACAATTATTAATTAGTTTTTATTTAGTTTAGGAAAAGTTACAGAAAATAATTCAATACCTGTCGTGCTCTTTGATCAGTCTCATTTTCCCGCTCCATACATGCATAATGTGCCTGTCTCTGGGCTTGTCGTTGCTCATAAGCTCTCATTAATTGACTTCTTTCTCCTCTATTATGGTTATGATCCATCTGAATATTATTATTACGATACCTCATTGGTGGTATTGCTCCTTCAGGTATTACCTTTAAATACTGCTTATGTTTTAAATCACAAAATATGAAACCTGCAGTTTACTAACCTGTACTTGTTCGGCATGCCTATGAAGAAATCCATGCTTTTGATATAATGGTTCACGTTCTTGATGCTGTTGTTGCTGTTGCTGCTGCTGTTGTTGTTGTTGTTGTTGTTGCTGCTGTTGTTGCTGCTGTTGCTGTTGTTGTTTTCTCTCATTTACATTTGCATTCTCAATATCAGCCTTATGATTCTGAGATTGTAAGTGGTTTGCATTATTATTACTATTTTCTGTCTGTTGTATCTGATGTTGCTGATGAGCATCCGCATCGAACTCATGTGGATGTTGATAGTGCTGTGATGATTCTGAATTATTAAAGTCCATTTTCCGATGTTTACCAAACCTACAATTAGATTATTTAAAAAAAACTTTCAAAAAAATCAAATTGACTAGTTACCTAAACATTGATCCAATTCCTTTAAATATTCCAGGTTTCTTTTTACCAGGCTTATTCTTAACATCTAAAGCAGCATTTAAAGATGACTGACGTGGTCCGCCTCTAACATTATTAAATCCATCAATTTCTCTTTCAAAGTCTGATGGTGGATCTAATAACCAATGCTTTTTGGCACCTTAAATAAATTAATGTTTACATACAGATAACTAACAATTTTATTTCAAATTCCTACTTGTTTCTGATCGATGATTTGGATCGACCAGATGTTTATTATAATCTTTATCGACAGCGGCTCGAAAACTTTCATCACAACCACGACCTCTAATTACTTTCAAAGCACCAGCACCTCCTCTGTAACTATAAGCAGGGTCACCTTCTTCTTGCATTTGTATCTAAAATGATCTACTTGTTACTGGGCAAATCTATTTGGATAGGAGTTTTTTTACTTTTACCTCTTGTACCATAGTTTGTAAGGATTCTAAACTTGATGACTTTTTCATACCCAAAGATGGACCTAACTGGCCTAATTTGTCAGCGTCTACAATACATCATTTTTTAATAATTATACTGTTAATTTGCAACGCTGCAATATAGCATGCCATACATTGTCTTGATATTTATAGGATGCAAGTAAAACAGTGAGAAAAGTCTTTTTATTCGCTATATAGTTTAAAATGTTAATGTTTCAGTTTTATTTCTAATTTTTATTATTGTTCTCCTTTTACATATAAACGACAATAAGAAACTTGATTATTCCAAGACATGTTAATGGCATTAATAAGACAATTCTAATCAAATCAATCAATTTTTCTTGCATCCTATATGGTTAATAACATAAATAATGACTTGCTTACATTCAGGGTGTTCAGATGAACGGTTTACACTTATGACAGATTCCACAGATCCAACACGTACCAAATTAGCTATTAGAATAAGGAAGTACATACAATATTAGCACAATATGGAAGTTAAACAACATCACTTTAATAATGAACAACACATAAAACATGCACAGTGCACTGAATGAATGAACGATTTACTATTTACTTACTATCTTTGTGTTTATTCTTATCCCTTTCCTCACGTAACTTTTTTGTTCGTTGATAAGTATCTGTACTCTTGGCGTCAAGAGTGGCATGTCGTTTTTCTGACATACTCTGTCTTCCAAAAGCGTCTCTTGAAAAAGCATTAGGATTCTCTAATGATAATTGACTAGCATATGTTACATCATTATTAACACACGTAGTCGTAGATGATTCTGTGCTTTTATCATAAGTACTACCAGCAAGACTAGCTTTACCATCAGGTTCATGATCATTACGATTTTCTAAACCATTATGGTGATTTGATTCATTCTGTAATTTTGTTCTGTAAAAACACAAAGGATTATTATGAGGTTGACTTATTTTTTTAATTATGAAACTTACTGAGAATTTTGGTGAGGTAGTAATCTTGGACCGCATTCGTCTTCTATAAGGATCATATCGCCTGAATTAAGATTCACTGTTGGACTTATTAATTTACCCACTGATTGATTTCCTAACATGCTCGAACTCCAAGTATCGTGTGTAGCCTAAATAAAAAAAGATATCTTGAGTTAATAATTATAATTTAGTAGCAAATAAGAAGGTAGATACTCACCATATAATAACTTTCATTTCTTAATTGTTTATTATGCCCTGTAAGTCTATCTAACACAGGATTCCATGTATTCATGGTATTAAAGCTATCACCAATTGACTGTTTACTAGAATCTAAATGTGGTTTGTAGATAACTGTATTTGTTGAACCACCACTTGCTCCAGAATGATCTTGTGTTACTGAAGGATCTGTATCATTACTTTGACACAAATCACCCCCTGAAAATAAATATGGAAACTTAAAATTGAGTTTAGAAATCTTACATTCAAAAGAGTATCACAAAGAAAAAGAATAACACAAAGGAAAAGAATATTACAAAGAAAAGAAATATCACAAAACAACCAAAGATATTGAGAAATTAATTATTAATTCATTTACCTGAAGAACTATTGTTGAGCAAACCAGAAGCTGAATTTCTTCTAGAGGCATTTCTCGTTGGTCCGGGTGAGGAAGCTCTTCTTGCAATAGTTAATGTAATACTACCAGGAACCGGTCCTTCTGTGTGAAGCATTGCTTTGCGTAGTGTTTCCATAGCATCACTATTAGATTGATGTAACAAAGAAATACCGTTCACATTGAGCAACTGATCATTAGTCCTTAAACGTTTATCACGCGATGCGGCACCACCATTTATAACACTTTTAATAAAAATACCAAGATCTTGAGAACCGCTAGTTTTTCCTTTTACACTAATTCCTAAGCCAGCCTTTTCTGAATCGTGAACTGGGATGTCGAATGTTAAAATCTCTCTGTGTTTCCATGGGAATATTAAATTATCATCTGATTTATCCTGTGGCTAGAATTATAAAGTAATTAGTTTCAAAGATAAATTAGAAGTAAATAGTGATGTAAACATATAAAGCAAAAATAAAAATTTTACTAACATTAGAAGCCTCTTGAAACTGCGAAATGATTCTAGCAACGGCATTTCCCTTATCAGGTGTGCGTGCCTGTAAGTGACTTTGTGGTAAAGGAGGAATGTTAGGTGGCACGTCAGGATTTCTTAAAGGTTCAGACTCTTGTTCTTCTTCTCTTTCTGTATCTACATCCTGAATGAAATAACAGCACTAATGTGACACATATATGCAGACAAAGTAATACTAATGCATAACACCGTAAGCAAAATGAAAGCAAAAAAGTATACATAGAATGGATACATACTATTACTCTTGGTAAACCAGAATCTGTAACATCTTCTTGTCTGGATACAACTATTCTAACTTTACTACCAGCTGGTGCATTTCTTAATATTGTGACAGCCTCTGCTTGAGTTTTTCCAGTCATTTCAATTCCGTTCACTTCTAACAGTCTATCACCAATCTTAAGTCGCCCGTCTTCTACAGCAGCTCCCTTCAACAATAAAGTTTTTTCAAAAATAAGACATGTCTAAAAGCTACTTGTTCAAGAGTACTATGTATTATATAGAAACATAGTGACTCTTTATAAATAATACTACATAGGTGGTCAAAAAACTCTTTCTCTTTCTCCCTATGAATGTATCTCCCTTCAAAGCATTTCTTGCTAATAAGAATTTTTTAAAACCATTATTGAATTGTGCATTAGTAATGTTTATTTAATTGATTTTTGTAAATTTAGTCTGATTATTTTTATTTTGATATAATTTTATGGTTTTATTAAGGATATTAAGTGGTAAAAGGATAACAAGTTTGTACAAAAATTAATGTCAATAAAGAAAATTTTAAAAGGTAATTGTGAACCCCGAGAAGGTATCGTTATATATATATATTTATATGGCCCCCAACGTGGGGCTGAGTTGGGAAAGCACAATAATAAGATTAATTCAAACCACTATAAAATAAATTGTCATGAAATTGAAATGATTGTTTACAAAAAAATTTACATTTCTTTCCTTAGAACTTGAGTAGCTCGCATTTTTCTTGTAATATTTTAATAGTTTTCTAGTCGCGGAATTGTTATTTAATATCATAACACATTCATTTACTGTGGTTTCTTAGAATACGATTCATGTAATCAGAATAAGCAGAAAATGTTACGCTCATGTAATTTTCTGTAAAATGATAACAAAAACTTGTTTTGATCACCTAATATCTTTTAAAATATCAATCCCACAAAAGTTCTAAGACATGAATCATGTTATATATTTCTATAGTATGTGTTATCTGTTTAGAAAGCTAAAATAAATACTCATTAACAATAAAACCATAAAAACTTGTGGTTTAGTGTAACCGTAAGCAATAATAAGTTATTGATCAGCACTATATTAAACAATAATTTCCGCTTTTAAAAATGGAAATAATTTTGCAGTTATTTCGATCGATTCCCATAATATATTATAAAATATAGCATCTAGTAGGAGGACATTTTATAGATTAGAATTTCTTTATTACTTCCAGTGACCACCTACACAATATTAATGCAAATGTACATCATTTTACTTGTCAATAATTGTTATTCTAGATAAAAGTTTAATTAGGAAAAAACCATAAAAAACATAATAAAAACTTACTTTTGGTATAATATTTTTTATATAAATAGGGCAATTCCCGCCAGCAGGATTATCCCTAGTAGTTATACTAAAGCCAAGACCATGCGGTCCTTTTATTAACTCTATTTCTATTTTTCTACCAATTCTTCTCGTATTTGCAGTAAGTAGAGATTTTAAATTTCTCGAAACTGCAGGCACCTTCTTAGTTGGAGATACTGTAGCTACTTTGGTATTTGTACTTTCTGTGATTCAAAGATAAAATATAATGTTCAAAGCAATTTCATTCGGCATCATGTAAAACTTACGTTTCTGTTCACATTCAACCATGGAAACATTTTCTTTATCTTCAGGAAATCTAGGATAAACAGGGGGAGGAGGTTTCCTTAAGCCATCGAGACCATTTTTAATTACCCTTAATCTAAGTTCTGTTGCTGTTAATGATAACTTAAAGAGTTCTTGAACTCTATAAAAGAATGAATTTAATATTGTATTACAAATAATTTAATTTTAGAATGTACCTCTGAAATGGCAAATTTAAAACACTTTGGCCATTAATTTCTATAATTCGATCATATATAGCTAATCGACCATCTCGGTCTATACGACCATCAGGTTCTATTCCTTGCACTAATAAGCCTTTATCTTTACCTAACCTATCATAATCTGGCACTACATGAATTCCTAGAGGTCCTGGTTCATTACGTATTACTATGAGGTCTCCACTAAAATTCAACGTTTTTAAAATAATTAAATACCTAACAAGCTAATTAAAAGACTTACAGAGAATCACTATCTGAAACAGTTATGGGACTCGAAGAATTATTAGCTTGCCCTAAAGGTTCCCTCCTTTTATTTTCTCTTGGTAATGAAGTACTTCCATGCAACCTTGAATTTGCTGTTCTTTCAGCTGCTTCAGCCCAACGGTACCTAAAAGCAAATTTGATGTAAAACAAAGCATTAATTCAAATCTCAAGTTAATTTACCCTGCACCATCTCCTAAAAATTGCATTGATAATCTGTTGCTTCCATCCCTTGTAATTCTACGAAAACTTCTATCCTCATCTTCTTCTTTAACGTCATCACTCCATTCAGGATTTGAATATCCTATACTAGTTGGTTCTAAAATAAGAGGAGCTGCACTCCATCGTTTTGTATGATCAGGAGGTGCTGGTGGACCAACAGGCAATTGATTTAAAGCAGGTTCACTACCTCTCCTAACTTGTAAAATTCCTGGAACTCCCGATGCTATCTGTTCTCCTGTAACTTCAATATCTGTGCGAGGATAAGATGGCCCATATTTGTGTTCACCATCCTAAATAATTAAATCAATTATATTACGATTCATTAATATAATAATTAAGTTATTACATGGAAGATATCAGGACTTCCAGTTCCAACAGAACTGCTACCACTAGCACCATCTCCACCTCCATGATGGTGAGCACCATCTCCATCTTCAAAACTAGCTAGAATTTGTTCTCTGTCATCAGCAACATCGCTCAGGCGATCATCCGGATCTAATATTCCACCTCCTTGAGACTGAAGGTTGTGTACAACTACCCATGAATCAGGACCCTGCAATCAACAGAATTCATTTAAAATAACGGTAGAGGATGAAAACTTAAATTTTAATAACATTGTGGTAAAAAGAATTTAGTTTGTTACAGTAAATATTTCAAAAATTCCCACGCTAATTTAAGTCCGACTTGTCTTTGTTTCAGGTAGTTGGAACAAATTTAGTAAATTTCACCAAATCTAATTTAGGAGTTTATAAGCGTACAATCATCTGCATAATTTTCGGGTCAGTGAAATATCAAGTGTATTTTATTAATGTAATAAATAGAATATAACTAAACCATGCCGTCTTCAACACAATGTAAATAGTAGTTAATATAACAAAAAAGTTAATCTTAGCAACAAAACCACATTTCGAAATTTTCAAGTCTGTTGCACATGTCCTTGAAAATTCCGGTCTTTACTTAAATGAGCATAGTTGCAGTGTTGTATCATAATAATTAACAGCAAGCAGATAGGGATAAGAAATATAATGAACACGCAGCTTATTAAAAAAGAGTAAATTAAATTCACTGCTTTGTTTTTATATACCTTACCAGGTTTGTATTTGCTTTGTTTATACTTTTAATGTGCAAAGTTCATTGAAATATAAAGTATACGTTTTATTCATTTGGGTACATTTTCTACTAGTACAAAATGTTAATTTTGCAAACGTTGTATCTAGAATTTTATGTTTACAAAGCAAAACTTTCGTATGATTGATGAATGATAATATTTTGACTTTTTCATAATTGTAAAAGCAGAAAAGAGTAAATTTAATTAACCTGAAAAACATATTTGTAGTTAGATTCTATTTCAAAAAGAACAAATCAGAATAAAGAAAAAGTTTAGTTAAATCTGTTTTTTTTCTTCAAGGTAGGTAATATTAGAAATGATTCACGTATAAATTTTAAACATTGAAGTAAAATATGTAAAGGAAGTTAATAAATTCAATTATGGTATTTATGCTTAAATAAAATATTCAACATTAGATCATTGCTTGCTCCTGGTAATTTATAACTTAAATCACGGAGCTGCAAAGTAAGAATAATAATAATAATAATAATAAAGCAATATTAAATTTTAAAAAAACAAAAAAAAAGATTCATCTCTATAACAAAGAAAATCTTGGTATTGAATATAGTAATCTCAACATTTTAAACTTTTAGTTCAAGGCCTGGAGACAAAGAGTTTGAATGGCACTGGTTTAAATAATTGCAAAATGCAAATGTTAATGGCTAATCACTGATCAGAATCAAGCACAATATTATTATAATAACAACAATAATTATGTAGTGCAAACAGTATATGTACATTAATAGTTTGACAGTTTGGCCATTTATTATGAAATATGATGTTGTGTACCCTAACCTCATTTGCTAGCTTGTAACACTTCTTAAGTTATATTTTAAATGCACAAAGAAAACTTGGCACAATACATCATTTGTGTTTTTCACATTTTTCGACATGTTTTTAGGATAGAAATTTACAATCAAAGAGAAAATATTTCAAAAACTCTTTTTCGAGAGTATTCACCCATCTTCTCATGAGTCATGATCTCCCAAGATTTCTATTAGGTATTTGTTGTTGTTCATATCGACTAATTGTATCCCCAGCCACGATTATTCCACCATGATCAAGACCAATGCCTTATCCTCCATTATTATGATCAAAGATCATAAGCTATAGCTTTCAATTTCCAATACACAATAGAAAATTAGGCATTGATCAAACAGATAGAAATCTGAGCAGTAATAGAGAGATGAGTAAATTAGTCAATCATATTTTTGTTGTTGCAAAGATATTTCTCAGAATTTTTTGACCTTTAAACTTTCTAGGATTTTCGGGTTGTCTTGAGATAACAAATCGAAATAGTCTCTACTGCAAAAAAACCAAAAAAGACTTGGAGAAGCAATAGGTGTGTAAAACTTCTAGAAATTATCAATCTTCAGATTAATGATTAAATCAAATTTAACTAAATCTGGATGAGCATCCATACAGAAGATGCATCCGCTTTTATCATCATCCTCCATAGATTCTCAATGAGATTTAGATCAGAAATTTGTTTCAGTTACAATATAGAATTACTGTAAGAAAAACAAGCAGATTCGTGATCTCTTAACTGTGATCATTTCAGTAAACCATCGCTAAATAGCTTGCTGCTATATTTTTATTATAGCTGTTCATTATTCTGTATGAGGCTTGAAAATCTTGAAGTTTCTCCGTGAACACACTTTGAGTAGCAAATCTCCATTAAAACATATCAATTTGAAGACTTTTTGCAGATATTTCTTTCAATCTGGCAGTTCTGTATAATTGCCATATAAATGAGGCGATTGATAGTTTTGTTAATGAAATTACACAAATCCAGAATATTTTAAGGTTCTTCCACACCTCCATATATCAAAACGTTTTAAGTGCCAATCCACTTGCACTGCATTAAACTGTTGCATCTAGGTAAAATAAAGACAATAATGAAATAGTCTTTAAAGTTATATTATTAAACATAAAACAAGTTAAGAATATAAAGAATCTTGTTACATTGCAGTATTATTTAACTTAACATAAGCAAATATGATGAACAGTGCTTATTATCCATCAGATAAAGCCTCCTGTTGAGTAACGATGGCTTTATACAGGGACATCATCAATAGGAGGCAGCCACGTGACCACTAATTTAAAAGTGGCGCGAAATTTTACCTTTCAACTTTGGCTACACTCCCTTACGAGTATATTTCTAACCTAAAATTACATCGGCGTGCGTACGTTCCGTGGTTTCTTGGTCTCTGTTTTGCGTTTTCTACAGTTTATTTTGTTCTATTTAAAAATCAGTCTTTTTCAAGACTAAATCTATTTTTTGTGAGTTAATCGAGGTAAGTTAGATTTAACGCGTTCAAAGTGTGATAATAAATTTTAAAACTGCATAATTATTTCAGTTTGGAAGGTTACGTTTTTGCGATGCCTTTTACAAGCGAACAAGATAAATTTATTTTAATAGCTCACTATCGAAGTGGAACGCAGAATGCAGATGGTTCATGGACCTATTCATTACAATTTTGTATCCAACAATTTGAACAAGCTTTTCCTGAAGTGCAAGTCCACTACGATGCATTTGTACGTCGTAGGCATGATATACTTAAGCGGTTTGAAGAAAAACATTGCATCTGCAAAGGCAAATCGTCTGGTAGACCAACCGTATTAACTGATGAAGTTCTCGAGGACATGCAGATGCGAATGAATCTTAGTCCCCATAACTCCATTAAACGCTTAGCCACTGAAACAGGTAGGAATCTATTTGCATTAAACAAGTAATATGTTTTGCTTCATTCGTGTTTTAAATTATTAATTATTTTGAATTTATCACTTGTAGTAATTCAATTGTTTTATTAGCAAACTTAAATAAAAAACTGGCACTGCTAATTATTTCTGAATTATTTACATTCATTAAACAGTTTAAACTATTTTAAACCATAATCTAACCAACAACTTTTTCCGCAGGACTTTCATATGGAAGTTGCCAAGTTGCATTAAAAAAGAAGCTACGAATGCATCCCTATAAAGTGTCTGTAATACAAGAACTGTTTCCGCATGATCATCAATTACGAGTTCAATACTGTCAGTGGTTTATGCAACACTTGAACAACGATGACATATTAAATATTACATTTATGTCAGATGAAGCATGGTTTCATTTAATTACAGAACCTGGGCCACAGAGAATCCCCACAATTATGAAGAAACAAGTTTGCATCCCAGAAGGTTGGTGTATAGGTTGCGATGTCAAGATGCAGGATCTATGGTCCATTGTTTTTTAATGACACAATCAGTGGAGAAAGATACCGAGATAATATTTTAATACCTTTTATCGAACAACTATTGGATGATGAAATCCAAGAGGGCTACTTCCAGCAAGATGGTGCATCAGCACATACGGCACGCACCACTATTCGTTATTTGGAAGAGTTCTTTGATGACCGAGTGTTTAGTTGTGGACGATGGCCCCCCCGGTCTCCCGATCTCACACCATTAGATTTTTCTCTATTTGGGTATTTGAAGAATAATGTTTACAGGCACCGTCCACAGAATATTGACGAATTAAAAGAGGCCATACAAAATGAAATTAATAATATATCACCAGAAACCTTAGTTTCAGTTTTCAATAGTATCAAAAATAGAGTTCGGTTATGTTTAGAGAAACAGGGTGGCCATATCGAACCATTTATGTAATTTGTACATAAATTGCAATAAAATGTAAAATAACTAAATGAAATTGTAAAATTTAGTATAAATGTAAGCCATTATTTTTAATTAAATTCTAGTAACCTGCTACCTAATGAATTATTTTTTTATAAATAAATTATGGCAGCTGAAATAATTGCGATTTTTAGTTCTGTTATCTAGCATACCTAGTTCTAAGTATTATGTTACATTAATTTCAGAAAATAAAAATTACACGTCAATTATTAATCTTTAATTATTCCCAGAACACGATTGTGTTAAGACGGCTGCCAAAGTGCCGATTTTGATAAATGGTTTTTTTAAATATAAAATTAAACATTTAATGACTCTTAATGATTGAGTATGTATATCATTTATGCATGCATAACTATACAAAAAAATTCATTATTAAATATTTAGTTTTAAATTTAAATGAGTTTGAACTTCAAATATTCTTTAAATGACCAGGT
The DNA here is from genome assembly GCA_011009095.1 of Ignelater luminosus. Classification (NCBI taxonomy): domain Eukaryota; kingdom Metazoa; phylum Arthropoda; class Insecta; order Coleoptera; family Elateridae; genus Ignelater; species Ignelater luminosus. Next base: position 19,761 of record VTPC01000871.1, read on the forward strand.
ATTGGTGCGTTGACCCTACCTGCATAATTATCTTTTTATGAAAAATCCTTCATAGTGGACAGTTAAATCTAATAAAATTGAAAAAATAACTAAAAAGCTCTTGTTGAACAGCTACATCAGCATTGTTTGGGCCTTATCTAATTCTTGTTTTTAAAAATATCTTCAATATATTGTCATTTTTTAATTTTCCAATTTTATATATAATTATCTTTAAATATTTAAATTTCTAAGTAGTTTCATCATATATCCAATACTACGCCACTGGAAAACTACATAATTCTTTATTACAACAGAGCTGCCAACAGTGCAAGATGTATTGCCTAACCAACAGTAAATTTCGTGGTCACGTGGCTTCCTCCTATTTATGATGTCC
>VTPC01000871.1:25133-35682 GCA_011009095.1 Ignelater luminosus
CGTTTGAGCTGCTTTTGCTTTACTTTGCTCTTCTATCCGCTTTTCTTCAGAATTTTTAGCTGTAGATATTGTAAATTTTATACGCGTCACAGGTACCTACACGTGTCTACTCGTAGTGGGTAAAGGACAGACTAAATCCCTTTTTAAAAATCTCGTTGAACCATCCGACGCGAAACAAATGGTTTGTCTTCGCAAGATACCTCGTGTTAGTGTGTTTTTCTCGGCCGTAATGACTCTCTCTGCTAGGTATTGATGCAATAAATTCAACGATTCTTTGTTTCCAAGCTTGGTTTCTCTGTGGCCTTTTCCCACCTCGTTTATCGCTAATAGAGAGATCTACTGGCAAAGTCTTTTTACAAAAAACAGTTACCCTTTTCTGCGTTATTCCAAATGTTTCACAAAAAGTAGTTTTACAAACTTGCACTTCAGATGAACCGGGGGGGAGGGGCAAAAATATTTGAAAGAAAGTCGTTTACTGTCGCTTGGTTCATCATACGTGCCATGAAACCATGGAGAAAACTTTGTTATTCATTGTAATCTTCCATTGAACATCTTTTCCCTAACGGCTACAGTCACTGTCTTACAAGAAAATTGGCAAGGAATTAATACTGTGAGAGCTACCGATAAAAGTAAATTTTTGGAAAGCTCACCTCTCCTGGTGCTGCTTTGCCAGGCAGAAACTTTTTCTTTTTTAAGGTTAGGTATGGATTTCCGGAGTTTTTATTTAATTGCATTTCCGGATCTTTTCCTTTTCTTGACCCTAATATCTTCTGAAATTTCCATTATCGACTTTTTTGTATTCTACTTAAATTAATTGATTATCAACAATCAAACACCAAAGCAACGCCTTTATAACACCAAGCTTCCAATGAAAGTATTGGGTTCGTGTAACTGACACTGCTAGCAGCTCTATCGACTCTACGTACGTTTTGCAAGTAAAGCATGTCGCGTCTTTCTTAAAAATTGGCACTTACGACCTTTTGCATATGGCACGGCTCAATTATGATAATAATATAATTTAAGACGAGAAATGAATTGCAATGATACAGCTAGGATATTTTCTGCCTCACATTGGGCGCCAAAAATACCACGGTTTGGATCGTGATGAGTTCTATGACAGCAAAACTCTTATCATAAGTGCAAAGTTTTCCGTCTAGTTCTGTTCAAGGAATATACTCTGACTGGAATGCTTTTAACTAAAAATCAAAAATACTTTTTTCCTGAAACAAATAATGTAACATAATAACAGTTTTAGAAAATAAATTGTCAATAGTTTATTTCTGAACTATAAACCAAGATAGCAATAGAATTTAAATAAGAAACGAATTGTAATGATACAGCTGGGGTATTTTTTGCCCCACGTTGGACGCCAAAAATCTCACAGTAATAGATCATTTGTTATACAAAGTTTTTTATCCCATTCTGTTCAAGGAATATACTACTCTGACTGATTTGATTTCAACTTATTTCAAAACCATAAATTACATTCAAATATCTAAATGCCATAGCTACTAATTTTGCTGACATAATGGGCTAATTTGTTTGGAAACTTTCCATTAGATCCTTGCATTGCAATTTGAAGAAAATGAACAATAGATAGTAGGTACATAAATTTTAAATTAAGAATTTCTTAAATACTTAAGATGCCATAAAATGTAAATTAGGAAAGTTACGTAAAGCAATTATAAACAAATTAGTCAAGCATGTAATATGTATATGATATGTGAAGGCCCAAAAAGAAAAAAAAGTAGATCATATTTGCAAATTAGATCATTACGTCTAGAAAGTAGCTCAATTGAGAAGTACCCCAATATGCGAGAATAATTGCCAATTTGTTGAAAAAAAAAGAAAACACATGCACACTGATTAACCAACTAAAATTACACCTTATACCTAACTACACGTATATTTACTCTTTTCTTTATGATGATGAGAAGACAGGATTTCCTGTCATATTATTATCTATTGTTCTTATCGCTAAAAATTTACATACATATGCTGCTACGTAATAATTTTCCTTATTATATTTATTATAAGATTATTTTAAACGAGAAAATTCTCAAATATCTTCAAGGACATCATCAACGTATGTAATGCTTTTGTTTACGAATTTATAGCCCCAACCTTCTTGAAAATATCCGAAATGCGTATTATAAAAGTAAAACTTCCGCCTAAAAACGTTCCCACATTTTTTGCTCTAGATTAGATACGATTTCATTAATAAAATATAGAACATGCGCACATAATTGGTAATTGAATATAAAGAGGGAAATTAAGAAAGAAAAAAACTGCGCTACGGGCAAAAGAAACAAGTTCATCCGTGAAAGTCACGCGGTCCAATTGTGAACTTATCTCCGATATAATCTCTCTCTTACTTTCTTTGAAGGTCTTTCACCGTAAACAATTATCTGTGGTTTCTGTCCTCGAGCTTTTAGTTTTCGGCATATGATGATGACGAAAGACCAGTTTTTATATGAAACTCGGTTTAAAATATTTTGTTATGTATAGTATGAGGATAACTTACTCGTATTTCTATGTCGACGTTATGATAATAAGAAAACTATTCAAAAATGAAATGGATATTAAATATGGAAAATAAAACGGATATTCTATTGAGATTGAGTAAATAAGAAACTTGGTACAAAAAGTTAAAAAGTATATGGCATCACAGAGCTCGAATAAAAAGTAATTTATGCCAGGTAAACAAGTAACACACCCAACTACGAAATGAATGACTTTAGGAAATAAATATGAAAAGTTCTAAATACATTAATATGTCACGTCAGTAGAAAGGAAAGGAATTACCAACAGTAAAAAAGTTTTGATACAAATACTATCGAGATTAATTTTTTCTAGGTGGTGTTTGAAAGTGAATTGATTACTTACTGACTTAAAATTGTGGATACTAAAAGTTAATTTAACTTTATCTCTTGAGGTCTACTGAACTTCTTTCTAAAATAGTAACAGGCCGCAGTTGGATGATATTGAAGATCTGACAGAATGCAAAAAAGTGCTAAGATATTAAAATTTCTAACAACTTTACAGTCAGTAAGTTATGGTAAAGCAAAACAAATTGTAAAGCTGTGAGTGACACCCCCAAAAACTGTATGTACGAACTATGAAGCAAGTGTTTGTCTGAAAGAAATAATCATCGCGATTTAAAACCTTAGCCTCTGGAACAGGAGTGGACAAACTTGGTCCCCAGAGCAAAATTAGCTCGTATAAAGCAGAAAGTTAACTCTCAAGGAGATATTTAACCAAACAATTGAGTTTTGATGCTCGAGTTGTAGATCTAGAACGTTCTACCAGACCAATACAATTGAACATCCAAATTATGATCAAGTGTTACGTATATGGTTTCAAAAAACAAAGTATCAATAATTTAGGAGATGAGAGTAAATCTTTGGAATTACCTTGCAAGGAAAAGAAGATCAAATTGTGGAATGTATTCATGTTTTGACCCAAGAACAAAGCAACAAGTATATTGAATGAACTCACTCAACTCAACTATTACTTATTGTTATTGGTAAAGTTTTGATTTTTACAAATGCTTCAGTAGACCATGGCGTCTATATTACCTTCTTACATTTTGCTTGAGCGACCATTTCGCAATAGTTTCGATTAGATGCTCTACCGCTCCTTCCTACTTATTATACAACCGAGATTCGTTACACAGATTCTTAGTTAATCATTGCAGATACAAACATTGAAATTCATCCTCGAACTTATACAATTGATAATGTATAGACGAGGCAAAGAAAGTTTGCGATGTTTTGAAAGGTTGGAACATTTGCTGTTTGCTTTGTTGCTTAATTACAAACTTCATTCCTCCATTTACCATATATCTTTAATCACAGATTAATGAATTTTTTGTTAATACAAACGGCTCTATAGCTAAACCCTTGTGGCACCCCCTTATAATAATAAATAAATAAATAAATAAAATTATACTATAATTATTTAGTTTTAACAATTTTGAATTTGTATTTTATAAATTTATTTGAGCTAACGTTAGTGGGTTAAACAAAAGTTTCAGAGATCTAATGTTGATACTGTTAACAAGAATATTTCTCCTTGTAGTACATGATTAATTTCTACTAATATTTACCAGAGAGACTGCTTTACAATACCCTTACATCCTCTCTTCTTGTAAAGTGAAAATTTAAAAAATGCAACTTTCATTCTGCGTGAGAATAATCAAACATAATTGTATTCTAAACTAGTTATTAAAAGACGTTTTCTACACACTTCATTGAGTACAAATAATTCATACAATTTAGGTTTAAGCTAATAACATAAAAGATGAATGAAAGCCCCTCGATTTCTATTAGAAAACATCTATTGTTTATATTTTTAATGTTATCATTGTGGTTAGACATATCCGACAGGAGGAAATTGGTTAACAATTAGTGAAGGCGATTTATCAAACAAAAATAGCATTTTAAAATAAATCATTGCAGTAGGTATTAAATAGATTTAATTTATCTAATTGCTCTTAATGTTTCTTGGATCAAGAGCAGACACCACATACTAATGTGTTTTGATAAAAACTGATAAAAGTGGTGCTGTCTCGGTTAACTGCGTGGGACCGACATTTTACAAGATACGGTCTAGCAGTTCCAAGATTTTAGATATAAAAACCGTCTTGATCAGTAGATGAGAAGAATATAAAAATAAGGAACGTACTCGTTAACTTCATTGCTTCCATAAATTTAAAGCGCGCATGTGTTACGAAATGAATTACATGGTATAAAATCCATCCAATTTATAGTACTACGTACTATAATCAAAAGAAATCCACATTTTAAAGTTATCTTCGATTCAACATTTTTATTAATGAAAAATGTGAAAGCGTCAACCTGTCGCAAGCTTTTACTGCTTAATGGGATCGTTAGCCTATTTAATTTAACGGAGATCTTTGAAGAAATTTCCGAAAAAAAATCCTTTAATAAAAAAAATGTTTCAGTGACTTAATTGAAATTAAATTAGAGAAATTATAGCAGTTGGAATAGAGTTATGCATACAGTCAAACGTTAAATTAAGCAGAACTAGGTTTCTAGAGCGTTGTCGCCAGTCGCATGTATCCGCAATTCTTGAAAACCATGTAACAGGTTGGGGCTGTAAGTAACAAAACCAGAAATTAATAGAAATACTAGTAGTAAGAAAAAGCAAAATTTTGAAAAATATTAAAGCGAGAAAGTTTTTTTAGAAAATGTTGAGAAAAAGATTTATATTGAAAAAATTAAGATACAGCCTTCATTAAACAAAAGGAAAAGTATTGTATTGGTGAGAAAAGAACGCAAAATAGCAAAAATGTCAGACTGAGAACTAAAACAATAGGAACTGATCAAGAGATTTAAACACAGTTAAAGACTTCCGGTTAAAGCTATGTTAAGTATACAAGCCCGGTGAAATATAACCTAAAAATGTAAATGTAGAAGATAACCTTTCAGTGGAATGCAAAATTCACAATAACCTTATGTTATACACACATTTGATCAGATACAATTATGGAAATGTATTAATGACTAAAACCTTCTAAATAAATTGCAAAAAGAAAGCATTTTCGAACAGGATATAACTCGATTTTAATATTCTTACTTTTCAATTCGGTGTTTTATTTTATACTTCATTCTTTGACATTCAAATCTTTACTTTCTGCTAACAAAGTGAAGACAGCATTAAATTGCATGTCAAGTCATGAAATAATGATTCAAATACGTTTTGTTTCTATCGCCATCTTGGAGATGAACCGTTTAGAAAGTTCTAAGGTTTTCAGTCATTGTCAGTCAAAAACATGAGTTTTTAGGAAGAATGAAGACAAAGATGAAATAAAATCACCGTTACAAACACGACTAAGTACTACTATTACTATTATTCAGGGATTAAAACTTTAATGTAAAGAAAGAAACACGAGTTTCAGAATTGAGAACTTGCAGCAACAGTGGGAAAAAGGAACATAAGGAGGGACACTGTTTTTTCATTATTGGTCGTCAGAATATCGTTGGCAATAGCCTTTACTAGACAAGACAATACAACACGGAAAGACTTCAGCATCTGCTGGATCTGTAGATAGTGTGGCTTAAAACTGAATGCTAAAAAAGTTTCAGCAAGTAATTAACTGGCAATACCGAGGTGAGAGAGAGAAAGTTAGATAGTTCAATTAGAAAGAACAGGCAAAAACACTTATTTAGAATCTTTTTTGACCGGTACTTAATGAATTTTACAAGCTTATCGCCCCTGAACGTTATCGAAAAGTCTTGAGAAGATTTTGGGCATCAGAATTATACAATTTCTAAAACAAAATGATTTACTCCCAGACCATCAAATTCCAGTTCCGGTAGAAACACTTCAGGTCTGATTTTTTGATTATAGGCACACTGTTGTCAAAACACCAAACATTAAATCCAATTACATTATCAGATCAGTTTCTTGTCCTAAAAGTACATATCATGGACCTTAAGGGTTTAGTCTAGTTACAATCTAAAATTGTCTTAAACTAGACAGGGTGTTGCACTGAAAAGAGTGACAGCCGACCATACATTTTTTTCAAATAAAAATTCCTATAGATTTGTTGTTGTTACTCCTGATTCATTGCAGATAACAACAATACAGTACTGTAGAGGTCGAAACCTAATCGTTCCCGCGTTGTTCAGTTGTTTGTTACGTAGTTTTCCCAAACTTCTCCATACCCACTGGCATTAACAAAAACACTTTATAGTATTTCGTTCGCAAAAATAAACCTCAGTTCTTTTTAAGAACAATTATTCAAGTTTTAAACTGGGCGGTTTCATTATACAGGGTGATCGCGAAACGCAAATTGTTATTTTTCTCATTTTTTTCTTTTAAATGAAACTTCCTGAATTTGTAGTTGTGATTTAGAAAGCACAAAGCCAGCTTTCCTTTGAGCAGTTCTTCGTATCATACGGGATTGATAAGACACTACTGTCTGTGAGTTGTGACTGTATGCTATCCCAAGTAACAGCAACAGATAAAAAGTGTTCCATTTAAAAGAGAATCAAAAAAAGCTACGATTTGTGTTTTGTAGTCACCCTGTTGAAATTCGAGAAATGGTACTTAAAAAGCAAAGATAGAAGTATAGTTTTGTAAAAGTGAAATACCAAAAACCTTTTTCATTAATATCAAGGTAAGGAGAGAAGTATGAAAAAACTTTATAACATACTCCAAAACGGTTATATTGGATATTGAATGAACCGCGAGTAAACAATTACCAGAATCTACAGAATATAAAAAGAGATCAGTATGCCACATGTTTAAAGAACGCACTGTATGGTTGAAAATATTAGTTGTTTTGTACAGTTTTCCTCAGTAACATTCTTTGATATTTCAACCAGTTAACTATCCCGGCATTATTTTCACCACGTCGCGTTTAGGGCGACAAACTGAACATTGTTTAGCGACCTGCATTCTATATAGATTTCTTGAAAGTATTTCATTCTGCCATGCCGTGAATGCTTTTCCACACTGAACTAGATCTTCATCGATTATAGGTTCTCTTTCTAACCGTCCTCTCCGATGAAAAGAAAAGTTTCTGGAATACCACCCGAAAATTTTGGCAAACTGTGAGAACTATACCTTTTAGTTACAGAGCATCCCAGACAACACACCTTTTATATACTACAGATAAGTTTTTTATCTTGAAGGAATCTACAAGATCAATACCCTTCTAACTCTCACTCTGGTCTATCATTATATTACAGATTTATGATCCACAAAAGTGTCATCGTCATGTAAGGAAACTAGAAAACTTAATTGTAAGGCTCATCAAACCACTCACGAACTATCCAAAACATCACCGCAGTGTAGTGGTTTTGGGATTCTTCGCTTTCTTTCAACCTTTTTTTAAGCGTATGCTGTAAAACAACCTTGCACACCTCTGTATGTCATTTTGATTTTTTTAGATACAATCCATAGCTGAAGAAGATAAGAAGCTTGTTAACTGATGATCCTGATGATTGAGATTATTCACTGAAAAGTGCCAACAATTTCTGGCTCAAAAAAAGATTTTTTGTGTATATGCACACGATTTAAATTTAAATGTGGAAAAATAAAATGGTAATCGGAGGCATACATAGATCAGAATCCAGAACCATATATAAATGCATTCTATGATCCAGAAGAAATTGAAGGAAATTTCTCAGTCACATAGTAAGTCAAAAACTAGACAGTAGTTGGGGTTATTTGAATAATAAGCATCATCGTTTATATTCATTAAATCAATATGTCAAAAAATATCTCACCCCAATATTATCAATGGTATGTTCATATTAAACAATGTGTTAAGTAATATGTAGGCAATACTTTAGGAATACAGTTCTTTACCAAAAATAAGGTCAAAAGTCTTAGATAAGCATATGGTTCATGTTCAAATTCTGTTAGAAATTTCTTATATTTGGAGTTAGAATTTTTCTATTTTTTCTCGAATTCTCTCAACTGTTTTGACCAGATGTTTATTAAGACTTTTTCTCTTTGTTTTTTCTTTTTTTATTTCCAAATCTTCTTCAGGATTTTGTCCTTTGAAATCTCTACAAGCCTATGGTCTATTTCAGAAGTTTATCCAAATTTCAAGTGTAAAGAAACCAACCAGATACGCCAACTAAATTCATTGTTATGTAGTGGTATCTATGTAGGTAACTGTAGAAATCATAATATGCACGTCAAAAAATTGATTTAGTAGGACGGTTAATGATCTTATGCTCGTGCGTAGGTGTATTTTGTAAATTTTTAATGGTTATAGTTGTGCACAGTACAAAACAAAGAAAATAATTATAAGAATCTAACAAAGAAAAAACGATGATTGTTGTGTAGTAATTTCTAATTTATTAATTTTTATTCAGGAAATTGAATAAATAAAGCGTTTATGTTAAAAATATTTCAAAGCATTTTTAAGTGTCAATGCAGCACTTTTTTGTTATTAAATTCATTAAATATTAATCGACTAATCACGAACGCTAAAAAACTAAATTAAATTACCTGCCAGTTCCTTGGGTTTAATGTAATTATTCCAAGCAATTAAAAGATTAATTGATTATTTATATAAATAATATAGGAAAAAAGATAAAATTTTTTCTCCTCGATTTTCTTTGAAATCGCTTCCTTCCCTACTCTACACCCATGCTGCAATTTTGTTCGTAAGGTTACAACATTTCTACCACTCAATTGATGTACTACCGTACACACGCCTTGGAAAAAATCATACAATAATATTAACTCGTGTAAGTAGGATAAATACAGGGCCGGCAGAACATGATTTTCTGAGGTATGGAGTGCAAAAAAGGCCGTTACACACATATAAACCAAATAGGCGCGGTCGCACGGGAAAGCGATTTAAACGATTAAAAAGTTCTTGTATTCTGGATCATTTATAAATAATGAAGAAATACATACATTAAATAATGAAATAATAAGAAATAAAAAATATACAGGGTCGGTAAAAAGTATGGAAACACGCTACCCCCGCAGAAACGGTAAAAGATAAACAAATGAATAGTGATTATCTCCAAAACCTTTCAAGATAAGTATAGCAACCCTTATATTATTGAATTCGCCTTTAAAATCCCTATCGAGATATGGGGTCATATACAGGATGATCCATTTAAAGAAATTCAAGATGGCGGCCGTACGGAAAAACAATTGAAGATTTTTTAATAGGTAAACCCCTGACAAAAGAATAGCGATTATCTCCAAAACCGTTCAAGATAAGTATAGCAACCCTTACATCATTGAATTGATCTTGCAAATCTCTATTCAAATATGGGGTCATATACAGGGTGTTTCATGTAAAAAAATTCAATATGGCGGCCGTATGAAGAAAAACAATTGAAGATTTGTTTTTAATTACCTTCGCAAAACATGGCAAAAAATACCTACTTTAAGCTCTCCAAATTTCATTTGCCTATCTTTTACCGTTTCTGCGGGGGTAGCGTGTTTCCATACTTTTTATCGACCCTGTATATGTTAATCGACAAAAATTGAAAATTAAAATAAAAAGTTTTCAGGTATGGAACTCCATACTCAAAACAATCTCAAGTATGGAGTGCTCCATATTCACCATATGCCTTTCGCCGGCCCTGGATAATTATATTGTGTATTGCTTTCATAGCAACTAATTCGGCGCTTGATTAACAATTAAAATGTTTATTTAAACGACAATTAACATTTAGATCACTAACCAAACATTACAATATATTTCATCAATAAAAACAACAAATATTAAAAGTTTCTTACTAAAACGGGGAGTATCACAAGGAAAAGTTCGAGGTCCTCATCTCTTTAGTATATAGTTTATTATACACATAAATGTAGTATATAATTAAGATAGGATAGATAGGATATTAATTTTTGTTATCACACAATAAATTTTTTAAAACTAAAAAGAAACGTTATGAGATTTTTTAACTATTTTAGAATGTCGATTTCATCTTGATGAGTTGCATCATCGTTTGAACTTTACGGTGCAACCAAGCAAACTACAGACAAAACAAGTAGGACAAAAGCAATTTACTGTTTTCTCTAGCTTGTATCATCA
>VTPC01000871.1:40965-85176 GCA_011009095.1 Ignelater luminosus
GAAATTCGGGAGCAAGTTTGTCGACCTCACCTGAGACTGATGCTCTCTTGGAGAATCTTGAGAAGGTAACCACGGTTAATATCAAAATAAATTTTAGAATGTACTTTCCATAGAATAATGGATTTATCATTTCTTTTATTTCATTTGAAGTATTAGGTTACAGAACACAAAACTGCATAGTGCATAGAAATATTGAAGTACAAGCAAGTATTGCAAAACGTAAAAAATCTTGGGCATGAGTAACGAAATTACTTTTTAAATTAGCGATACAGGTGAGATAATACTCAATGGATAAATTGTCCAGTCACCAATGCATGGTTTGACAAGCATGAGATCAAGATATAATTTAAATCGAAATTACTTTAGAGACTGCCTACCAAACTTGATCCTCGTATAATTGTTTTACTTGCGACTTTATAAGAATGACAAAGTCACAACCACAAAACTAACTATAAACATGAAATAAACAAGGAAGATAAAGTATCCACGGCCTATATCAATTTGGGCATTGCTATTTGTAAGAATTTCACAACATTAAAATGTTAAGGTCGTAAAGCAGAGGCGTAGTATACGCATATTTCAACAATACAATTAGTAGTAGCTAGTAGGGTGAGCATCAAGTTAAAGACTTGACAAAATTTAATTAATCTAGAATACACCGTTATCAATAATATTATAAGGCATGTAAATAGAAATAAGTTTTTGAGTTTTATTTGTCATATAATTGATATTAAGTGTGATCATTTAAATAACAATTTTATAAGTGCACGTCGTTCATTGTGTTCTCTAAATAACTAATGTTTATGTAGAGATATTGTTTAATGACGTCATGAGTGTTTCTTACGCACGAAGGTTAGTTATTCATTGTTTCAACGCCCAATTGCAACCTCCTCTTACCTTATATTTAATATGTTCAGATGCAGGTCTTATTAAGGAAATTTTCGTAGTAGCTCTAGCTGGTATATTTCTCTGTAACTTCTCCACTTTATACGTTTGTCTCCATCCAAAGAGCTGGACCAATTTTTCTGCAACTTCTGAACACTTAGGTCCAGCATTTTCCGCCTGACAACTGTCGAACATGGCATAAAATCACCAAAACTTTCTAATCACATTGTAGAAGGAGTCTTCTTTTCACATATAGAAACTTGTTTTAAATAAGATAAAACAATAGGATTTTACATTATTCACTGTAAGTTCAAGATAAGTCAGGTATTTTTACCGTGTCAACGTACGGACATTGTGAAATAATTAGGAGTAATTGTGTCAACGGTGTTGTTTGGAAATATTTTATTAAGGTTTAAATGCTGGAAAGATAAAAGCTAAATTAGCAATGCTAATAGCAACCTTTTTTATCTGCGCATTATATATTATAACGCCATATCACTTTGGATGTTGAAATACTGATCCCCATTTAAATCAAAAAAAAAGAAAATTTTCAATTACTAAAAGGATCACGTGGAAAAATTCTTCATGCTGCATGAGATTTAAATTCATTATAAAAACTAGTTGGTCATAATAAAAATGGATGTGTAGGAATTTCAAGGCTGCCCTAACCTATAGGCTTAATTTACAAGTAATTTTTAAAATAAATTACTCTGAAGAGTAACATTATGATAAAATGATAAGCAATAAAATACCCGGCTGCTTATTTATTTAATGTACTGAATACAATATACTGTTAAACCCTAGAAATTTATTTATATTCTGCGAGTAGGTGGACAAATTTAATTATTAATTCTACCAATTAATAATAGTTATCTAAAGTGATCTTTATTTAATTAGAAAAATTATTTTGTAGCTAAATATAAATTAAAACAAGTTTAATAATGATAGCGCCAATAATTGCAAAATAATTTAAAAGCAATTTCAGTTATTTAAACGATTTTAAAGCAATTACGCATTAGTAAGATAATAAAATACGGCCCATTTAATTCCTCTTATGTTACAAAGGTATGCAGTAAAGTGCATTCAGGTTGTTGACGGCAGGAACGTTAAATAAATAATGAGAAAAATATTTTGTTATTTTATTATACGGTAAATACGCTCGCATAATACAAGTTGGGTAAATTAGGTTTAGCTGTACTTTTCTTCTTGTCTCATCTTAAAAATTATTTTATGAAAGTACTGGAATTTATTATTTAATGACTACTCGTTTAAACATTTTTATAGCTGCTTTAAACTTTAGGTCTAGTTACGAAGAGCTAAATTTGTAATTTCAAAGAAGTAATATAACGTCATTTCTCATTATCAAAAAATCGACGGTACTGCTGGTTGGAAAGAACTCTAATGAAACATTTCACGTGTAATCAAAAAGCATTCCAAACTTGCTGATTAGCTACAAAATTTCAGTATCAATATCACAGTAGAAACTTCAAAGTTTTGATCCTAAAGTCAATTTGAGTAGAGCAGAGTTTTGTTAAACTTACGATGCATCACTTAAGATTTGTTAGATAACTTTTAAACAAAAGCAAGATTAGAAGAATGGCAATCGTTCGACTCGACTGTACATTTCAGAATAAAACAACGAAACTGTTAAAAACATTTTACCAAGCCAGAACTATTAGAAATGATCTGAAATGACTCTGGACTTTTCTATACCTCCACAATAACTAGTAGGACCATGGGATGAAATCTTACGAGCGTTGGTTGCTTTGTAACGCTAACAAGTCTAAACGACATTCAAAATCGCAATGGTCATGGAAAAGATTGGTAGTCAATGACCTTTGAATTCTCGTATCCGACCCAAAGAGGTCTAACGAACCAACAAATCTCTTGATTTTTGTTTAACTGTAAGTTTCTACTCGCCTTGTAGTTGCGTAAAAACAAAACAAAACCTCGACCTAACCTAATCGACATCAAATTATCAACTGGTATGAGGCAACAGTATACTCTAAAGAATGCAATCGCAGGTCGCCTGTTGAAAAGTAAAGCTTAGCGTTGGGCTTCTGTCGATAGCCTACTAGAAGAGAAAAACCTGATATGTGTCATTGCAGGCGGTGTGTTGAAAGACCAAGTTTAACAGTGGTGAAAGGTGAAGCCCACCCCCAAAACAGTTTTCCATTTGTAAACCATCACTTGTTTTGCTTCTATCATAGTCAATTTCACTAAAAAAGCGATTCTTCTAAGGAAGATGGCTCTCACAGGTGACCTATTGGAAGGAAAGGCTTGACCGGCGGCAATTAGAATGAATATGAAAATAAAAAAAGTAGTTTTTAAAAAGGTCTAACAAATCCTGAGCAAGAATAAGATTTGCGCAATAACAAAGGGAAGAAAAAGCTGCAGATAGTGATATTACTAGAAATGAGCAAATAAACAGAAACCAAACAAGATGTTTTCAAATATATAGGAACAAGAGAGTTGAAGCCAAAACTAATCTTACGCTACCTATAGGTCTTAGCATGAAGTTATTCATTAGTGTGAAATGAAGATGAAAGTCTGCTGTGTACCCTAACCTTACTAGTACATAAAAGAGAAACTAAGACAGCATCAGCTTCAATTAATGGAAACAGCAAGAATGGCTCAAGCTACCAAATTTGAAAGAATCAAGAACAAAAGGATCACAATTACAATTCTGAATCGAGTTGAACCCAGTCCACAGAAGAAGCACAAAATCTTAGTGGAGGATTTCAGAAAGTCGAAAATTGAAACTTTTGATTTGAAATATTAGAAAGCCATAGCTAATGATCAGAGAAAAGGGGGTGAAATAACGCCCCGTTGAAATTTTGGGAGATCGTACATCAAGGTTTATTCAGTCTAATGGTCTTAATTGGCGAATGGCCAATTATATTTCTTAACCAAGTTATGTTTCATTTAAGTATATTGATTTTCAGTTTCAGCTTCAAATTAGCAATTCTCTCGAAGATTTCTGGTGCATTTAACGATAAGAAGCCTTTGAATTAGAAAGAAAGTTTTTTTGGGACTTCAGGAGGTTCATATTATGCAGGAATCTGAAACTTAATTTTTGTCTTTTTTTGTTTCTATTGTTTCCACTTCATTTCTTATAATATTCTAATACAGTTGTTCATTTTGTTTCTTTCATGGTTTTGATTATATTTTACCGTAACATTTACTAGAATAATCTAGGTAAAGCGAGAAGATCGATTATCAAAATGAACAACATTTATTGCTGTACACAAAATGAAAATGTTTAATGTTCCATATGGTACCGTTACAAAAAAAACCGATAACAACTATCAACAGTGGGATATTTAAATTTCTGATTAAAAACAAAATATTAATTAAACTTTAGAAAGTATTTATGCATTTCTGTACCCAAGTTTTATGCAATTAACACTTTACAAAAAAGGCTATACATATTGGTAAACAACCAATTACACAAGAAAGTGGTAATTTTAACCATTCACTTTATTCTTACAACGTTTATTTCTAATAAAACACTTTATAGCAAAAAGTTCTTTATACTCGATTTTATAAGTATCATAGATTCGTATTCTAGAAGAAACTACACGTTGTGTTAATATTAATGATGAAAACTAGCATGACACAAGAACTGAATTTAAAAGATTGCTCGCATTCCATATATTGCTATACCTACATGTACCATCATTTTTTTGCAACAAACAGTTGAACGTTGAATGAATAATTCCGCATGTAACCTTGATTTGATAATACATATTAACAAAGATTAAAGAGGAATGTTGACAATAAATTAGTAACGAACAATCAAAATTTTAAATTGATTAAATGAAGTATTGCGGAACAGTTACGTGTATAGGTGTGAACTTCGTAAATAGAAAACTAAAAGTGGAAGAATTTATAGCAAAGACCGCCAAGGTAACGTTAGTTCGACCATTGCGTTTGAATAACTGTTCAATAAAATAAATATTAACAATTCGTATTTTAATTGCATTTTTTGCAATAAATTAATGAAGATTTAAGATTAATATTATTAGCGGTTTAAAAAATTTTTTTGGTAATCGAAAAAGTGTTAAAATTATATAATCATTCTCTATTAAAGATTTCAGATCGGATGATACCGTGCACATTAATTTACATTCCAAAATATAAAACCCGGAAGATGATGTTAGGTATAGCTATTTTATGGCTTTCTAGTCTAAAATTGTCCAAACCAGAATTTTCTTAGGTTTTTAACCTATGCACGCGAATATTATATTATAAAACAAGAAACTTTCTGATAATTTAATTTACGGTTCTTATGAGCAAAAAATATATTTTTAACCTGAATATTTAAATAAACGTAACCAACGGTTAAGAATTAATGACCACTAATTGCCGAAATAATAAAATGAGCTCGTAAGGAATAAAAGAAGTGCATAAAATTTATTTAACATCATATGGTAGGTAGAACAACATAAACTTCCACAGTAATCTCATTAATTAATAAGAGATAAAGTTATCTTTGATGAGTTATCTAATTTACCACACCATCAGGTAAATAGGAAAGAATTAAAATTAGGAGCACACAAGTTTACATAATTCATTACTATGCGTTCTTGAATATCAATTAGCATATGCATACCATTATTCTTTTAGTTACCTTATATGAAACTTCCGTTTTTCTTTAATGTTTCATTATGAATATGAAAGACTCTTATCGAGGTATCAGGTGAAATAAAAATTAATTTCCTAGTAGCACTTCAGATTATTATTAAAATTATATTTTTCCTCTATTTCGGGAAACATCAAAATTGGAATATTTAAATAGTAGAAGTGTGTCAATGAAAATATCCAATTATACAAAAAAGGAATTTAAGAGGTCGTTAACTTTTAGGATTTTATTACTGTCAAAATTATAAGTATTATCAAAAATTTCTATTACATCCTAATTTGGGAATAAAGCGTTTTGCTTAATGAAAACCTGATGTTTATGGTTTTACTAACACCATTTTCTAAAAGGAAAAAAATTAATGAGATATCGGGAGGTATCTTTAGTTATATTTCAGTAGTAAATTGAATCGAAATTGATAGGACATTGAAAAACAGACATAAATAGTAAGTATTCAAACTTTGAAAATTTCCATAGTTTGAGAATTACCATTTGGTTCATGTCACTTCTGAAACTAAGTAAAAATCAACTATGACTGCTTAAAAGATAAACAAAACTTACAAAAAGTTCAAATTTTAAGATTTCCAGAAGTTTTGCTTCAAAGCAGTAAATCAGATCAAGTTTCAGAATTTTTAGAATCCATGGTTAAAATCAAAATTTTAAAAACCTCCATTTTGAGAATTTCCATTTGGTTTAAGTAGATGTTAAAAAGGAATCAAAATTAGAAATTCTGAAGATTTACCAATAAATGGTCAAGAATGACTGTGACTCTGCTCAAAAGCAAAACAGAAACTTTAAAAACTCAATGATCAAAAATTTCCAAATGTTTTATTTCAAACAGCTCACTTATCAAATCACATCAAGTTTTGGAAAAATTTTAAAAGTCAGTCAGAATGTTGACTAAAGCTTCCAAAATCTAAATTTTCTCAAAAACGAGCAATTCTCGAAGTCTTGGTCACCATTTTGAACAGCAATATTTTGATCAAAATTTTTGTGGCAATGTCTGTT
Source organism: Ignelater luminosus (assembly GCA_011009095.1). Taxonomy (NCBI): domain Eukaryota; kingdom Metazoa; phylum Arthropoda; class Insecta; order Coleoptera; family Elateridae; genus Ignelater; species Ignelater luminosus. Next base: position 47,501 of record VTPC01000871.1, read on the forward strand.
ACAAAACTCTTAGATATCGCTAGGTTTGGTTATGCATACAAATCTGCGACAAGCGTGTGTGAATGACCAGAGAACTCAGGAAAAGAGTGATTCACTCATAAATAATTCATTTATCTTGTAATAAGACAACGAAGATTGCAAAATTCAAGATGATAAGATATCGAGAAGATGAGTTATCGTTTCTTACGATTTCACATCAGTCTATAAATGTCATTATTGTTAAACAAGTTTTACTTGACTTGAATATGTTCTAAATAAATGTTAATTACTGATTTATTCAAACAATGAAAACCCATCTATTTTTTTTTGTTTTCGAAAACATTTATCTGTATTGTTTACACTCTTATCTTCTTTCAGAATTAAATGATTTTTAATCATTTGTGCCTTCCTTAATTTGCATTATAGATAAGATTAATTTAATCAAGAATTTGCAATTGTTACTGGTACTGTATCTTAAGTGATATCCATAGATTGTCAGTTAGAGAATTTCAAATGCCTTTAATAGGATTGTCGAAAGCTAGATTTTTTGACTCGATCAGACTGCTTTTCTAGAAGATATATATATATATATATAATTTATGCCTCTTCTACCGATTAGGTGTAGAGAATATTCTTTCTTCTTTTCTATATTTCACTGACTACTATCTTTTTCCATTTCTTTCGGTCTTTAGATTGTACTTCGGCTTCTTTCCAATCCAGTTTATTTTCCTTCAAAATACTAGCCACCTCTCCATCCCATGTCTTCTTAGGTCTACCTCTTCTTCCTTTACCTATTTTTCTTGCCTCCCATATTTTCTTAACTTGTCTGGTTTTATCTAGTCTATTCATATGCCCCCACCATCTTAACTGTGCTTTCTGAATATATTTGCTGACACTTTCTACTTTGAGTCTTTCTCTTATAGTTTCATTCCTAATTTTATCCATTAGAGTGACATTTGCTACCCTTCGCAAATACTTCATTTCAGCTGCTTAAAGTCGTTTTTGTAGCCTATCTGTTACCCATGTCTCACTTCCATAACACAAAGTTGGCAGGTATACTCTCTTATAGACCGCTAGTTTTGTTTTGTACTAATTTCTTTTTTGTTGATAAAACCATTTTTCATTGCATGAAATAGTCTCACTGTCGCTGTTATTCTGTTATTTACTTCTGTTGCAAACTTTCCTGTTTTATTTATAGATGTTGCTAAGTATTTCATGCTGTTGACTTGCACTACTTTTTCGTCATTAACTTCTATATTATCTATTATTTCTTCGTTAGATATGACAATGATTTTAGCTTTTTCCGTATTGATTTTCATTCTTTTTTTGTTGTTGTCCATATGTTTATGTTGTTCTGTAGTGCTTTCTCATTATTTGCTATCAGTACGATATCATCTGCAAATACGCATTCACTGATTTTTATGTTTTGTAGTGTTGCACCCTGCATCTATCTTTATGGATCTTTTGCTGCATTCTTTTATTATTTCCTTGATGTATAAGATAAACAGTAGCAGGCTAAGCACTTCTCCCTGTCTTACCCTCTTTGTTGTGACAAATTTTTCTGTTTCTTCATTTGCTACTCTTACTGTGTTACTGCTGTCTCTATATAGTGATTTAATTCCTTCTATCAGTCTTGCATCCGCTTCATATTTTTCTAGAGTTATCCATATTTCTTTTCGCGGTACCTTGTCGAACGCTTTTTCCATATCAATAAAGCAGAGGTGTAATTGCATGTTGTGCTTAGATATTTTTCTGATAAGTTCCTTATTGTAAATATATGATCTTGTGGGCTATATCCTGGTCTAAAACCACTTTGAGCCTCACGGATCTTGCTTTCTGTAACTTCTCTAAGTCTTTTCTCTAGCACTTTTTCATACACTTTACACGCAGTACAGAGGAGTGATATTCCTCTATAGTTGCTACATGCTCTTCGGTCTCCTTTTTTGTACAGAGGTACCATTACTGATGTTTTCCAGTCATTAGGCACTTCCTGAGTTTCCCATGCTGTTTCTATTATTTCGTGAAGTAAGGCTAGTCCCATTTCACCCATATACTTGAGCATTTCAGCCTTTACGTTGTCTATTCCTGGAGATTTTCCATTTTTTAGTGTCTTTATGGCTTCGTTAACTTCTTCCTTTCTTATTCTATTATTCTCTTCGACAGGAGTTAATTCAATTTTATTGTTCGGTTCTCTATTGCCTACTTCCCGTGCTTCTAACATCTCTTTAAAGTATTCGCCCCATCTTTTTATAATCTCTGTTGTTTCTGTTAGAATTTCTCCATCTTTATTTTTGATTTGCTAGAAGATATTGTTCAGTAACTGGTTATGTTGTACAAAACAAGGAAATATAGATAAATAAAAGGTAAAAGTAGATCCAATGAAGATATCGACTGTGTGCAAACAATATCTCCTATCTGTAACGTGTTTCCTATGTAAGTAGATAGGAAGTATTGTTCGCACAGTCGATATACAAAAAGGGTTGAACATGGCATTAATAAATCGATAGATTGGAGGAAGATAATGTTATATCAACCTGAAGAAAGGAAACAAGATAAAAGATCAAAAGGTGATGAAACCTGTAGAACTAAAACAGGTGCATTTTCTTCAGTTTCTAAGTAGTACCTACTTCAAGGAGGTCCTTACCGTATCCGTAACCTTCTTATTAGTATTCTTCATTCTTTTAATGCCTGCGTTTCAATTAATTTTGCTTTTCATTGTTTCCTGTCTAAAAACGAACAGCTGTGACACACAATATTTTCAAATAAGTAGAAATAAAACAGAAATAGTTCTTAGATTTTGCACCTTTTAGTAGGTCTAGTTAAAGATAATTAAAATTCGAAAATCCACCAAACCAATTTTGGAATTGTAATCGCGATCATGGTACAGAGATTAGGTAAATCTCAGCTAGAAATTCTTGGTGTTTAACCTCTCTTACTGTAATCCTCGACATATGAAGTTACAATTGTCTTTAAGGAGTTGAAGAGATCAAATAAAATTTTCTTGGTGTAGGGGGAGAATACCAATCAAGAACATTGAAGTTTTCATTCTGAGAAAAGTTTTTTCGACTTTTTATATCAGCAATGATACTCAAGGACCTGATACGATCTCAAGTTTATTGCGGTGTCTTTAACATTAGGATTTTTAAGCAGTGATGCCAATCCATGATAAGAAGGAAATTTTGTTTTACGATCAGTTCTAGCCTTTCTAATAGAATTTTGGGCATTGCATTGTTTATATTCTCACAGATCTTTAGAGCATTGCATTTCCTCCAATTGCTTATTTACCTTCAACTGCAAATTGGAAGGCAACAAAATGTTTTATGACCGTTCGAATAATACAAACTGTCAAGAGGATTGAAAAACCATCACACTATGGATATACAGTGAAGTGTATACTGTACATAAATAGTATTATTATGGCAGAAAATACAAGATGAATAAGAAAATCCTGATTGGTTGCAAAATTTTTCAGGATGTTAAGAAGGCTACAATGTTTAGAAATCTTGTGACTATAAGCGATCAAAAGTTATCGTTTATATAAACAAAATATATACCTACAGATACTTTTTCAGATGCAACTCTTCCATCAGTATTTGCAAAATTGAACGTACAGAAGTATCTCCTTTATAATAATAACAGATAAAAACAAAAAACAGACACAGAGATTTGCAAATTTGAAATGACACACCCTGTATGTAACGCATGGCAACATAAAAGAAGAAACAATATAAAACAAAAAACCATAAGCTCAAGAAACCTATCTGGACATCGAAAAAATCCACCCAAAAGCCTCGATTAAAAATAAAAAGAACAATTGTCGGTAATTAGAAGATTTCATTAAGTCGCAATTTTAAGGTTAAGAAATTTCTAACTTTGAAAATTTAAAAGGAGTGAAAGATTTTGTTCTGTGTTGTGGGTCATTTCATCATCATTTGAGATAAAAACAAGTTTAAAAAATATGTATGTATATAAGCGAGGAACTTTCCTCCTACAATTATCATCTTTTATTATTACCAAATGGTTTTCTTGGTTAAGTAATAGATCTGTTGATAATCCACAGGTACAGTATTAAAAAAAGTTGTTAGCTATCATCTAAGTATTTTAATTTTATTTTGCCACTAATTGGTCAGAAATATTAAAACAAGTAAATAAATAAACCACAAGATCATGATTATATAAGTAAATAAAATCCAAGAAGCGTTCAAGAGGAAAAGTACCAATTTGCTTTTTCTCGTTTCAATAATTATAGAATACAAATCACAATCTAGGAAAACACGATGTATAATTTAGGGATATTAAAAAGTGTAATTCAAGGCGATTTTAGTGAAATGCATTCCTAAAAAAAGTAAGTGCAAATAAAAATTTAAGAGCTGATTCAAGGTTGTCTAAAAACATTAATCAATTAATCAATGAAATACAGGAAAAAATTAAAATGTGTAGTCAAGAAAAATTGTTTTGTTGCCGATCGTAATTTACATGCTTCTGTCATCTACTAATTTAAATTCTCTTAATCAAATTAGACCCTTTGCAGGCTTCCGTTTCGAATTTGCTATTTTTTCTATTTCATTCATTATTTTCTTATTTCACAGGCAATCTGCAGCTAATGTTTCATTTTTGGGATCATAATTATAGATTTCCTTTTGTTCTTTACCTGAATACAATTTTTTTAGCTAATTCACCAAAAAATGTAACAAATTAACCAATTACTAAAGAATTTCAAGGTTTCTTGATTTGCTAAGGTTTTTGACATAGGTACACTACACTACAGCCTAGAGATATTCCCATACTTTTTGTGCAATTTAGGAAAATCGCGAATTTTTCAATTCTGAGAAACATTTAAGAGGCCATTGCTTTCTTCTTCCAATTTTTTGCATGAGAGATCTTTGTTTAAATTGAATCGAGAAAAAATTGCTTTGAACTTAAAAAACTTGCTTACATAATGGATGTTATTATGATGTATGAATGCATTCTCAATTAACCTAAAATTAATTTACTGATGAAGAAGAGTTTTTGGTGGTAATGAATAATGAATGTATCTGTATACTTGGAACGGTACCATAGCGTAGTATCGAATAATAATAATAAAAAGAGAAACCATATAATATTAGGTAATAGAAAAATAATCCAAATTTAGTTAGTTACATTGGTATTTTTATAACAGGTGTTGTAATAAGAATGCAAACGCAATTTTGTTGTAGGAGGGACAACCTGCTGTATACAGACACATTTAGAATGAATGCCTATGTTTTGGTTATTAAATTATGATAATGTCTACTTATCGTATCACCTACATAAAATCAATTCTATATTCATCTAGTTCTAGCAGTTGACAAAGAAGAAATAGGCCAAAATCTACTACTTTACTCAAAGCTCTCCTTCGAAACATACAAAAATATCAAATAAACTTGTGGGCGTGTTTAACTAGCTTAATTATGTATTACTTTAGTGTAAATATAAAAATAAAAATAGCATTAATAAATAATTCTATATTTAAGCAGTTAAGCTAAATGTCAGTAACTTTTTCAACTGTGTTCCTTTCCCAATGAGAATTTTTTAAAGTTAAGGCTGTTAACATTTATTCTTGTTATTTTTGAATGACGAAGAGCTTTGTTCAGAGACGGAAATACAACATCCGTATGTCTGTTGCTTTAAGTATTTAATGTTGAATGCGAATCCAAGCAGCGTTGAAAAACCAGAAATAAAGCAATTCAACCATCAAAATGCACGCAACTAACGTGTCATAAAGGTATCTAGTTACAGTAGGTAGTTTTATGTTACCTTTTCGTGTTCAATTTCAACATCCAAACATGATATTTTTTGTTTTAGATTAAAACAATACCTTTTACTCAAACATATAAAGGACTATAGTAATTTAATAATTACGAGAACTTCACATCATTGTGTAAATCGCCAACTGACATTTCACGATATTTTTTACATTCCACAACTTTCTATATAACAACAACAGGCAACATAACTCGCAGTTTTAGAATTTTTAAATTTAGAAAGCACGACACAAGCGGGTACACAATTACAATAGCTTTTATGATGCAACTATGAAGGTATGTGCATGTGTGTATTCTCTCGTTCGACAACACTAGATTTCGTAGAATACTGCACTGTATAAGTATTATCGGGTATATGACGTCGACGTCCACACAGGTAAGTCTGCACACACCTGTACGCGCGTATCGCTACCGGCAAACTGACTGACTGACTGACTCGACCAACGCAAATCGCCGAACAACCAGGGGGAACTCGGGATGCTATCACCTCAAGAATTTCCCTTCTCTAATTTCCATTCGGTTTCAAGTGTTGTTAATTTCCATTTTTAAGTGCATTAATAGCATTTGTGAATTACAAAAGACACCTTTTAATTGTACTTTCATTCTTCACTACACGTTTAATAACCTGAAACGGATATTTAACAAAAAGAAATGTCCCACTTATTGGAATTCTACTGTTTAAAAACCATCATCCAACGATATATTAAACAAGAGATAAACAAAACAGCTGTGTGGAATGTAATTAAAAAGGTTTTCATTCCATCCTATCATCGAAATCACTAAAAATTTTAATTTGAAATAAAGAGTCCATCTTTGGAAAATTTAATAATGATTAATGAAATTTACAATATAACTGCAAACCCATTAAATAACAGTTTACAAATTTCTATAGCAATTCATTAAAATTCCAAACACGATCCTCAATTCACAATACATAAATCAATATAGCAGTTTTGCTATTTAACTTTATTTATTGCGTTTGACAAAAATTAAGTGTCAACCATACTAAAGTAACTTTTGTAAAGTTGTGTATCTTATTTGAATTTGAAATACCTACCTGTGAACCAGAATTTAAAAAAGAAATTCTCAGGTTGTTGTCGATAATAATTCTCGTCATGGAGGTGCCGAAAAAGGTAAATCGTTATACGACACCAATATAACCGTAGAATGTTTCACTTTTTTTCTGGATATTATGTAAAATTCGATAGGCGCATAATTCAAGCGGAAATTAAGTGCTGACATTATTATTGGTTTTACATTTTACTTTTGATTCCTAGAAGCAACTCGAAAGAAAAGTAACACACATTCAACCAACAACAAATTCACTTTAATCAAGTCACTAATTTACTAAATTGAACTTAATACACTTTTAGTTGCACAGAAAACAATAAATTAATTACAGCAATTGGGAAATTCATAACTAGAGCTCAAGAGGACACCAAAAAGCTCCAAAACAGAAAAAAAAAGTAAAAACGCATAAAAGAAAGATCTTTTGAGAGTTTTAGTGAAATGCATAACCAATCAAAACTCCGGAAGTGTAAATTATGCAACGCGTTTTTTAATTTTCTTTCTATGAATTTTAATATACAGTTATGCTTGATCACCCATAAAGTAAGGGTCGGTAGGTTGAAGCACTACAACAAAGAGAACGCCCTAAAAATACGTATCATTGGCTTAATAATCCCCAAAATTAATTTTAAAATTTCTAGAAAACGGTTACTTTAAAATGATGATATATTACGAAACAACTGGTTAACAAACTTATTACTATTACTAAAGAGCCTATCATCATTGCTAAATAAAACAAGAGATGCAATTAACTTACTTTACAACGAAGATGACAAATTTCGATGCACTGATTTAGAAAAGACACTGAAGCCTAACGTATAATAGCAAACAATGTTGATTTAAGAAAAGGGAGCGCAAAGCCCGATTGTAATCAATGTCAAGTTTATGAAAATGAACGTAAAGCACAACCATTAACGGTATCATTCAAGAAAAGCAAGCCTGACTGTGAACAAGCGCGAAACATGCCGGGAACTAGCATTAAACGTGACTGTAGATAGATACTATTTGATAGAAGAAAGCGTAAACCGTGACCATAAATAAGTAGTATCAGCAAGGGTATCAAGAGGTATTGGCAAAGCGAGCATTTACTTCCCCTGCCTAGGAAGGAAAAAGAGAAAAATGTACTGTTTCTAACGCGAAAGTTTTGGGATAGTTTGTAGAGTATGGATGAAATAGTGACAAAAGAAATTTTTGATGAAGCGGTTTACCTTCCCATAATTTTGCCTGACGATATCCACGAGTATCAATCTATAAAGGAGAGAGCAAGACGTAACCATAGATTAAAACGAATTATTAAAGGAAGTACTCGTAGAAAGTGCATTCTTCGAAAATAACATCCTCAGGAAGACTCAAGACAGTTTTTGACAGATATGCTTCTGATAAAAGTAGCGACAGATGACAGACAGAGTACTGAGAATCTGAATTCAAGAGCGATACTAACGTGAACCCATTTATTTCAATCAGAAGATTAGAAAAGAAAGAGCGCAAGCAAGCAATGAGAATACATTACAATAAGAGAGTCGATGTTACCAGGGGTGGTTCGGATGAACAAAATTCACTCAAAAGAATTGATATCCCTCACACAGCTAATAACGCACTTTCTAAGAAATATTGTAATTAGGCCGTGGCTTCCCTCATAGAAGTTCACGGAAAAATTAATTTGTGAGAAAATGCTACCTTTAATTCGTCGAATAAGATTAGTTCTCTAGTGCTAATTGATCTTTGTACGTTTTGGGAATGGCAACATCGACGTCACGGTTGCTTTTGTTACTTTTCTTTTCCATGAAACCAGTTCGGATAATTGAACGTTCGGATAAATGATGTTCGGATTTATCGACGCTTTACTGTATGTAAAAATTTTTAATTAAATTTTAATTAAAAAGATGACATGCTCCGGCTCTACTTACTACAACTACTACTTGTTGTTTTCCGGTTCCCATTGAGAATCGGTGGCTATTTCAGTCAGAAATAAAATAACAAGATTTTGGAAGGTTGCGGCTGTGATGCAAACGCAAATATAGGTAGTGGTGGAATAGGCGCTTTTAACGTTGGGTAGAAGTTCAGTCCGTGGAGAAAACCGTTCCGGTATTTACTTCATCACTAAGGGAAATCACAGACAAACCTTAAAGAAAACAGTCGGAACAGGGATTAATTCCTGGACCTTCTGACCTAACTAAGTACTTACAATACTTAATAAGTTTGGAAAGGGAGATGTGAGTGAACAATGATTTGTTGTGCTGGTGGAATGTAACGTGACATCTCGCCACTACACCTCGATTAAGGTGATGCCAAGGTTAAGTGATGGAAAAATAAAATTCGAAACGTGAACTCCAAAGTTCCAGACGGACGTCTACTAAGCTGAATTTCTCGGCTCTATTTTGGTTGCAATGGCGAAACAAAATGACCTGGTTAAAAACCTGTTATTCCATTGCTAGATTACAGGTCAGTTTCCGTACAATTTATGCTCCAAATACAGATCTTAATTTTCTGATTCGAGTTCTAGAAATTATTAAACGAATACCGTCTCCCAGAGTATTCAATTGCTTTTATTGTAACAGCAAATGTGAGTCCCAAGATTCGCAAGCCCACGCAGTATTGTTAGATGATTTACGTAGTGCCTTTAGAGTCAACGAGGATTATTTCTAAATAAACACAGGCATTTAATTTAACGTAGTATCCTGAATATATTGACATCGAATTATTATAAAACTACGCATTGATTGTTACAAAGTATTTATAACTCATGGTAGGTGGTTATGAACTAAGAAAACATGATCCTACTCAAACGAAAATTCTAAAAAATTTATTGCTCCTTCTTCTTTCTTTCTTATATTAACACCACTTACGTTATTTCTATCGTTAAAAATCGTCACTCGGCCCATATCACTTTCTTTCAAACGTGCTATGCCTGCGATAGCTCTTGGTATACTTATGCTGAGTAATAAGAGCTCAAGATATCACCCCGCAACACCTGCATCGACCACCTGAGCGCATGCCCATGGACAATAACTTTTCTACGTTATACCATCAAATTCAATTTAGAGGCACAAGGAGTATTTTCTCGAAAAAAGAGCGTATCACACCTTTTACGTATGTTTTCCTTCTCTTTACGATGGTTAAGGTTTCGAGTCGACAGGACTTACCGTTCTGGCACAAATGACGAAAAATCAAAAATTACGAATGCACAAGAGATTTCAAAATTTCCTATACTAAAGTTACTTTTACTAATAATACTGAGTTTTAAATTTGACGCATAGTGGCGGACAGGGCGGGGCTTATGCTTACGTGTCGCCACTGTCTTGTTAAAGTCAGTGTAAACTAGTCATGGGACCTACGACTCTTTTTACCGTGCCAGTTCAAATCGTTCAACTCATTTTAAAGAGTCGTTCACATTGAGTCGTTCATTTGAACTGATTGTGTAAGCACGCACGTTTCATACATACTACTGTAGAAATGTACGATAGGTGCGATATCATTCTCACCTAAATTATTGAATAATGTTTAGTCAGTTCTCAAGATCTCTACTCTATTAGATTTTTCTACTCCTTAGAAAATAGAAATGAAGTGTTTTATTTATTTAATAATCCTTAGAAAATATTATACTTCGATGATCATTAATAAATACACTAAACTTGTATTGCTCTTGGAAATTCCACATGCTTTTCTACTTTCGGAGCATGTATGCACTATCTCGTTCAAAAGAGAATCGTTACTTTCTTGCATTGAACTGTGTAAGTTCAAATACATATTCACTTCACTGTTTCTTCGTTCGTTCATTCCCCACTCCTCAGTAGAGTCAGTACGAACTTTAAATGCACTTATGTGCTACTGAACTGAATAAAAAAATGAACGAACCGTTCAATCGAAAAGAGTCGTATGTTTACCGCTCATTTAAGTGAGTCGTTCATTGTGAACGACTCATTCATGAACGACCCATCTCTAGTGTAAACCAAGGAAGTTTGAAACCGCATTCAAAATCCGGATAGTCTGATCAACATAATATTCGAGATTTCCCTTTTTAGGACCTTTTTGGGACAGTTATCCGAATTCCTACGGACACGTAGTTACAACGCTTTGATGCGCCGTGGAATAGTGAATTTAAAACATTCTAAATGGTATTTCAACTATTTAAATCTAGTACACTTGATTTGAATTAAATTAAAAAATCAAGTACACAACTTGATTTTACCTTATGTCATCTACTAGTTAGATTTCTGTCATTTACTTTTTGAATCTTAATATTATTATTTATTGTAAATACTGAATTTTTTAACAAACGAGGACGATGCGTTTAAGAGAGAAGGAGAGAATAGAAATACTGATAATGATCGGCTGCAATGGACAAACGCAAACTTGATTTTTAATTTAATTTAAATCAAGCGTACTAGATTTAAAGAGTTGAAATACCATTTAGAATGTTTTAAATTTTTTAAACAAAAAAATAATATCTCCGAAAACCGTGAGCAAATTTAAAAAATTTGAAGATCATTGTACTCAGAATTCAATGGCGAATAATAGTAATCTGCAAAAACATTTCGAGGTTGCCATTTAAAAAAAAATATTGATGGCGTCATTGGTAAAATAATTATGACGTCATTGATTTGTACATAGGATTAAAAGATGCCCAATAATTTAAATCGTTACACTCCTTTTTGTTTTTTTCGGAATATTACTACTTTTCGAGTTATTGAATTTGTTCCATACTTAATCAGCACACTGTATTTAATTTTTAACTTAAAAACAACAAATCGACTTATAATCTTATTTTTAAGTTTATGGCAATTTGGAACATCTACTCATTTTGTTCATTGTATTAATATAAAATTGTTTAATATCTATATTTTGGTCGCAAACTATGGACAGAAATTTTTGGAAAACTGACTCCAATTCTATAAAAGAATAAAAAAATTTATTACAGAAGAATAAAGTATTATCTCTGAATTTTTTTATATTTGTAAATCTGGTAAATGTCTTAGAGAAAGGGGTTTTAGATCCTACAGCCTGTATAAAAGTTGCACAAGTTTTGCTGCATTTTATGATACTTTGAATAATGTACCATCCAATATGATATAATAAATTTTATTCGCTTTAACAAAAACTTAGTAAAATACTTTTTTTTATAAATTTACAATAAACTCCCGGGAGTAGTCTTATTATAAAATTGTCTTCAAAAGTTTACAGAAACACTGACCTTTCTGTTTTTTATGTAAACACCTTAGGCAAACACATGCAATCAAACTGAAATTCCGACGCATAATAACTGCCTGATACCATGTGACTGGTTTCACCAATCAGCATTAACTCAGTCAGTGTCGCCACTGTCTTGTTAAAGTCACTGTACCTTGGTTCGACCTGTAGCTCCCTCTAGCGGCCGAATCGTAAGAATTGCGAAATCGGTTCAAACGGCACCAAATTCAGGTGGAAACACTCAATCGGTGTACTAAATACCGTTTCAATACGGACTATCTGAGGCGAGACATTCTTTGGAGGCTCTACACGACAGCACCCCTGGTCCCAGATCGCAAAGCCAAAGGTCCCAATCGATTTTGTCCATTTACTTATTTACCCTCCAAGTTTGGTCAAAATCGGTCCACCTGTTCTCGAGTTATTCCGATCTTTCGTTTTCAAAAAGTCCAAAATTTCCAACTTTGACTCCCCTTGCTCCCATCTATCGGGTAATTAATGAAACGTCGCTAGGAGCTGTCCAAATAGCAGATGCGAATATGAATATGTAGAGTATTTGATTCTTGTTGTGAGCATTGGTGAGTAACTTAATAAGTGCAAACAGCAACTGATCATATGCAGCTTTTTAGTGGCTCTGGGCAGAACATTTCATTGTTAGAAACATACCTAAAACCTATTTCTCCAAAATTACACTAATTCAATTAATTAATAGCAATGATGTTTGTATCAAGTAAGAATAGTATACAGGATGTTGCATTCGTTTATTGTTCTACTCTTTGATTAGGGTACTGTTAAAGACAGCGAGGTGAAATTCACAACATCTATAAAACTCGACCTCCTCTAGATTGTAGTCATATTAGAAGTACTAGCTATACTCAAAGGAAGCAATAAGCGATAATGATTGATGTTAATGTGATTAGAATAGATTGTCTTAGTTAGATTTCTAAAAGCGTACTGCACTTAAATGAAAGTAGATTTTTATCATTTAATTTACGTCTAAAAAAGATATCAAAAGTGAAGTATTATAGACCGGTAATAACTACGAATACTCTATTGGACGTTCTTCATTTAAATACAGGCATAAATTTCGTTTTACAGATGTTACATACGCTATAAAATAAATGACTGAACAAAACATTAGCTTCCATAATCGTTAATTATTGCTAGCCAGCAATTTACTTACTTAACTTACGTTATAATAGCATTACCGTTACCTAAAGTAACTATAAACAACAAACTTCGATAAATAATACACAACAAACGAGTTAATAGAAAAGACCCTCTACAAGAAAAATTGCAACTGTAAATTGTAAACTATTAATATACCAAACGGGTAATCAATATTATTATTAAACGTTTGTATGCAAGCATTTAATTAAATACCTACTTCAAATGTTTACCTATGGGATGGTTCAAATTTCATTACAAAACTACCAATTTTTAATTCCCTTGCAAAATATTCCCAACAAAGAAAATTATAAGCCAAAAACAAAATTCCAGGATATACCTCTTTACATTTTAGTTTCATAAACGAATAATTTTAAAACGCAGGGATGCACGTCGAAAATCACTGACCGTAAAATTAATTCGTAGGTATCCACAACATTCATTGACATTATAGCTTTGTTTATTTTTTGTAAGTTTTTGCTTCTACGTATAAAACTGCTACATACAGTTCATAAATATAGAACATACACACAAAAAAAAATTTAAATTGTACAAAACCGCAAATATTTATCAATTTTATGGTTTCATTTCGGTCGATCTGAACGCTTACCACAATAACACAATAAAATTTTTTACCTATTTTTAGGTGAACGTATAACCTGGTTTTTATAACACAATGGTATTGAAAAGATAATTTATTTTCTGTTTGGTTACATTTTATGGAGTAATTTAGATAGATTGAATTAAAATGATGCAAATGAACAAAATAACGTTAATGTTTGTAACCTCTCGACTGCGTGAAAAGATGTAAACGGTCGCACGAATGTATAATGTGTGATCAAAAAAATATCAAATTAGTCAATACCATTCGTTTTAAAATTTCTTGTTTAATAATCCCAGTCTTTAATTGCTGTTTACATAAAGAATATTTGCTTCAACTGGCAAACTTAAATCTCAACGTTAGCACTGAACATGTTATTTGAATACTTTCATACTTTCGATTTATCTTGTGTACTCAGATCTAACGAGTGTCCAAAAATTCCCGTAATCGAGCCAGCCTTGATACGGAAACATGTCTGTTTTTATAAGTACACGTATACTTCGACAGTCGATTAACGTCAACGGTACTTTAAGGTTCATAACATAATGACAGACATGTTTTCTGTTTTACGGATGACTCGATTGCGGGACTTTTTGGACACTCGTTATTTTCAGGTGAGTTTTCAGGAAATTTCAAAAACGCAATTTTTAAAGTGTGAAAATTATTTCATATTATTTCACTGAAGGATATACAGTCCTAATCTAAAAAATTGCAGTGACGCAAGGGCTTCAACTCAGCCATGGGAGGTTTCCCACGGCTTCTTCTCACCAGCCCGGATATAACGTTTACCAAGCCAAGAGGGTGCAAGCAACTGTAAAAATAATAAAATAATGATAACTTGTTGCAATAGATAATTACAGCATCGATCTTATTAATAATTTTAATTTGCAACTGTGTTTTTCCTTTTGGAAATTCTTCCAATTTTATTTAATAAGATTTATAAGAAGAAGCAGGTAGGTATTTTAATTCCTGAGTTAGTGTTGGTCATGGATGACAGACACTATAAAATAATGTAGAGCATTTTATAAGTAAAATTGCTCATGCATTTTATTGACGTAATTGCAGATGATTGGTTAAGGTTCTGGCTGGTAGATGTTTTATTCCACTTTTGTTATTTTAAGAATTATAAGGAATCAAAATAATGACAAATAAATAAAATGTAAAGTTACTCAATCTTTTATTAAACTAATAATCATTCATTACAATTTTCTCATTCAATTAATAAATTTGAATCTGCAATAATTAACTTTCCTCTTTCTTGAAACTTTGCATGTTTTGGTTCTACCTTAGAAATTATCTATTGACAATGACCTTTCAAATTAGGAAGGCATAGACACCAAAATAATGCTTTCTTAGGCTGTAGGCTAAGATTCAAAGTCCTGTTTAACGCAGTTGTATTCATATTATAATAAGAAAATTCTGAGATTTATAGATTGGTACAAGCTTGCATCCATATTCGCTCACTAATCGAAACTCTGAAAGTTTCGCTCATTATGTTAGCAAATTGCATAATAAAAACACTGACATGGAGACCAAGTGATGACAGAGACAGAACAATCTCCCAAAAACAGTATCCGAATATTTTGTTCTAAACATGGCAATCTCGCATTTTCTTTGCAAGAAGAACTTCTGCAAAATGAACTGTAGAAGAATTTGTGTATTTTCGGCATTGCCATCTAGAGAAGGTAAACTGCAAGCAAAATAGAGGCATAAGGACAATTTTTATCTTCATAAACTATCCCCTGTAATTTCACTTTACTTCTTAATTAGAAATTAAAAAAATAAAGAAATGTAACTATGTACAGCTGTTTGCATAAATGTGCCTAAAATTTTAGACCCTTTTTCCTTAGTTTGGATTCAGATGAAATGTAAATGATTTCTGGAAATAGGAAATAAATCCTTGACCTATGCGGATGCACTTTTTTTAATATTAACACTTTATTATATTATATTACCTTTGGTAGCCTTTTAAAAAAATGAAGTATGTCTTTATTCTGAGAGAATGCTTCTCGACCTTTCTCTATGGATTCACCTGTGACTATCTATTAGCAAAATAACCAAAACATAATTCTTGCACAACGAAACTATAAAGAGAACTTGTCCATCTTGCTTTGAACAAGGACTGAATCACAATGTTTAGATTCTTCTCAAAGTCGAATAAAATCTTGATTTTGATCTGTAAATAAATCAGGTCTCCAGTATCAAGACTGTGAATTGATCTGATTTCGAGCGAACCTTTGAAGTATTTGTCTGTTGTTATCACTATTTGATCGTATTCCTATACCATTACTGAGATTGATATAGGAGTTCTTGACAATGAGATATCCTGCGAAAGGGAAAATGTATTGAGGTGTTGTTTCCAACTCATAGTATTGCCCAGGGCAGCTTCTAACATTACGCCAATGAGGTGACTGTCTCAGACCATCTAAATTTGAAAGAAAAATAGCAACATTGCAAGTAATGGTTGTACATTCCGAAAAATGAAACTCGGAATTGTGTGAAATGGCGAGTTACCTTCATCTAGAGCAGTATCCAGCAAGCAGAGTGATATCAAATTGATTTGATTAATGATGACGAATTCAAATACTTGACGTCATTACGACGTCGTTTGTTTTCTGTGTTGATTATTAAGAATTCGTCAAAAAACGTTAAAAAGATGTCTAGTTTACCATTAAATACGGTCTTTTTCACATCTTGATAAGATGTTTTTGAGCTATGACATTTCGACGTAGTGACGCAGCTGATGACCAATAAATCACGCGAACTAGACTAAGATTCATATGAAATCTACTTGAAATTTTTCCAGATGAAATATCTGTTTGTTTTCAATACAAGATGCAATATGTATGAAGCAATTAAATGCAAATGAAGGTTAGGTATAAAATCTAAATTAAGAATTTGATAAGACCAAAACATGAAATCTGTTTTTTTTGCTCTTAAACCGATTTCTTGACTGTTTGGTGGTGGTCGTTGAGAGCGTTGCTTGATAAAGAACATAATATGGAAAATTCATCCGCCTTTTATAAACCGGTTGGGTTTGTTGAGTAAGTTAAGTTATTTGAACTAATAAAGTTTGTCTTACTAACAGTTACTTTTACTTCAAGTTTTTTAATATTACTTGGTAATGAGAACAAAGGTGCAAAAGCCGGTCCAGGTACTACCCAACTCCTCCTTTGCACGGAAATATTCAGATTTCAGTATGACAATTTGTAATAAATTTTGCAGATTGTCCTCTACAAAGAGCAGATTCGGTAATTCAGAATGCCTTTTTGTTTTGAGTAGTCCGTAATAAAAAAATTGAGCAGTGGTTGTTACTTATGTGATACTCGGAGGTTTTTATCTGCAAAGCAAATCACTAATATTGTAAGCGCTTTTGAGTGTGATGTGATGTCAAGTTTACCACAACAGCAACGCAAATTTTTTAATTCCATTCCTTGTTGGCATTAGGCTATTAGATCTTGTTCCTGAAAGACATTTGGAGGTGAGTCGATGAAATAAGATCAAGAAAGTTGATACGAGAAATGAGTTCCAGAAGATCATAAGTGATCATTATCTAAAGACAGATCCGTATTAATGTAAAATGGGCGTTCATCAATATCATCATTGTTTGAAGTCCAAAACAGTTTGAGTGCGTGCACTGAGCTTTTAAACTCTCGGGAGAAATGATCAAATTAAAGCACTGTCCGAAATAAAATTTAAGCGAAACATAATTCCCAAATAAAATGATCACCTACCAGTTAGCGTCTTACGTGTCTATTTGCAACTATTAGGGCATTTCATTTCAATAAATTTTCTTAGTTATACATATTAATTTCATTTTGTAATCATTTTTTGCTTTCGTGATCTTTTTTAACCAAACTGCAATTAATATTTGCTCTAATTGTTAATCTATTTTTATTATTTTCAATTTCGTCAAGTACAAATACGTTTGAGATGTATCAAAACATATTAATTAAGATCCATCTTCTTTAAAAATCTGCAAAGTAAAAAAGTTACCAAGAAGTTACCTCTATCATTACAAAATGTTGCTTGCAAGCTCTCACCGCTTCAGGTACAACGAACCTAAAAAGGTCACACAACATACAGAAAACACTGAAGTAAAAGATTTTCTAATGAAAAATGTAACAACGCAACATTATTCGCTAAACGTTTTTCAATGCACAAAGCAATAAATTAATAATTAACAGCAAAAACTTGCTATGGTTATTTCATGATACGCACGCAAACACAATTTAAATTCCTTTCGAATAGATAACGTATCGAAGTTCAGTTATATACTAATACGTGATCAAATTTCTTATTAGCTGTTAGGTCTTCTGCAAAGTTGGAAAAAATGATCCTAATATGCGTATTTATAGATTTTAGATTTCGTTTTAATTCTGGTTTGGTCTGAAAAAAGGTGACATTAAAATTATAATCGCCACCTGATCAAAAGGTTTTTTTTTTAGAAAGCTGTTAATTTAGCCGGAAGTGCAGACGTGGGTTTCCTTTAAATTATTATTATTATTATTAGTACTACAGGTGGATTTATAAGAATTAAAAAAGTCTAATTAATGTTCAGTTTTACCTTTTCACTGGATATAACTCCACACCTACGTTTGGGAGTAATTTGCAAACAAAGAAACGTCTTGTATAAAACTCACAATCAGACAAGAACAATTAAAAATATACAAAACGTTTGACAAAGGCTTTTATTTCTATTGTTAATGGGAATTTTTCAAAATAAAAAAAAATCTGGTTGTGTAGATCTGACATCTAACACTCGGTAATTCTGCATACAATGCGTAATGGAAGGTTATTTGTTTTATAATTGTAGGTATATTATTGCAGTGCCAAACAACAAATTGTTGATACAGATTCCAGAATATACCACACCTTTAAAACTGTTGACTGCTGTTATTTTCTTTTACTGTTATTTAAATGAAAATAGATGTTTCTAGATGATACAAAATAAATGACACCTCATTATCATAAAATGTAAGTACAGGGGTGTGTTGGAAAATTGAAAAGACAGAGTCGGATCAACGTCATATCAGATTTTGTTTAATTAAAATCAATCTAAAGCTAGATTGACTGTACATAATAGGATTACTGTGATTTGATTTTAAATAAGGTATTAAACATTGCACGAGTATTATTTTTTTTCAAATTAATTTTTCAAAATTCCGTCCTGTATAATAATGAAATAAGCAGAAGTATGCATTTCAATAAAAAAAAGTAAGGTTTGATCTCAATTATTTTTACAAAACATCTACATATAAATGACCGAGAGAATTCCAATTTATGAAAGTGTGTGGTAAATTTAAAATATAAAAACTGGTCGGTGCAAGCTCATATATTAATTAAATGGCACAGCTTTTTATAGACATTCTTACGGAAATAAAAATGCAACCAGTACTAAAAGGCCTTGAATGATTTTTCTGTATATGCATAATAACATCCACACCTTGAACATCTTCAAAAATAATTTAAAGAAAAAAATTCAAAACATGAGATCTGATTTTACCTTGAAGTTCGCAATACTAGTTAAGATTTATTTATAATAATTATTTCACACATTAACTAACGTATTGTTGTTTATATTGCTTTGGACTTTTATTTCAATTAATACCAATGACTTTTCTGTATTGTTGGTTTTTAGAATAACAGAACTTAATTATTCATTTCCTGAAACAGGAACAAAAAAATTGTGAAAATATTATATTCTCTTCTGTTACTAGTTTACTTAAATGTGGGCTAATTCAGGTTTATTCTCACGTTAATTAGGACAAAAAAGTAATTAAAATAAATGCAAACATAATTAAGTCTAGCTTAATCCACTAAAACAGATTTAAAAATTTTTAAGCTAATTTTTTAAAACAAGAAATAAGATGTTTTTGAGAAAGGATGGAAATTTTCAAAACATGTTCTCGGTATATGTAATGTAGTAACATGCATAAATCATAAACGACTACATTCTTTCTATGAGAAAAAGATTGATTTGTAATACAAAATTACATAATCTAGATCTACTGATTGCAGTATTACTTTTCTTTGAAATTCTCACTGAAAAAATATCGAATGACAATTAAATAAGGTTTTATTACATATACTAACTATAACAAACTTTTACTATTGCAGAAACGCACAAAAATTGAGAACTTACAGCTAAAATTGTCTTAATCTAGAATATTTCTCAAGATCGTTCCAAATTTCATATTTCGGTAATTTAACTTACAAGCTTTATAAATTTGTTTTATTGATCTACTTATGTATATCACAGTGGATTGGTTTTATTTTACAAAACTATTTATCCGATTAATAAATAAAAATATAAATCAACCAGGCATTTCTTAGTTATCATCCAATTTAATTATTTTTTATTTTTATTTACATCCTGTACAATGTTTTGCAAACTACAATCTAGAAATCGCTGCATAGATTGAATCTTTGCAATCTGAACAAAAACATTGCAAATGTTTTAATAAATTAGTAAATTGTACTCAATAAATGCCCAACTTTGTTAATCTCCATTTTGTACTTCTCTCTTCTCTTGTGATTATTAGTAGTTTTGGGTATATTTGGAAGGGAAAAATCACACTGTACTGACAGTTAAGTTAACATTTGATTATTCGTTGTTTAGTAGAGATTTTTAAACCTTGTAATGCTAATTCATTCATACAAAAAAGATAAAAAACCAAAAAAAATAGGAAATTTATCCCTTGTTTACAGTTTAATCGATGAGTCGAAGAACAGTCTAAGTCCAAAACTAGTGATTTTCCAGAAAGCAAAAATATTTGCATGTTTACTTTATTAATAAGTTTTGGCTCTTGTTGTCAACATAAACATTGTTGCTAAGGTCATTGGCGATATTATAATTTTATTTGAAATGATCTAAATTCAAAGACAAGAAATAAAACCAAAAATTCTATCTGGCCTTAAACCATTCTTCCACTAAAATTATATTTATCAAAGATTTTTATTCAAAAAAACTAAAATATGATGCTTAAATACCAAAATAAATATTTCTAAAGCAAAAAGTATGCTGACATCAGTTATTCTGTATCTTCCTCTGTAGTTATCTTCCAGGAGACTATATGGTAGTAGAATTCCAAGTCTTCCGTTAGATAATGCAGAATTTTCTTAATATATTGCATTATGATTTATTGGGACTAGCTCTAAGTAGGCTGGATTCAATGGAAGAACCGGGTTAAGGCTGGGTTTCAAGAGCTTAATGTGTGGGAAATAATTCCATCGATAAATTCAAATACAGTAAGATAACCAGGTATCTCTTTATCATACACAAATTGTTGGTATTTACTGATACTGAAAACTTGCATTGCAAAGTATTTAAAACTATTTTTGTTCATGTTTGGTAGACTTTACTTTAATCAAACTTATCAAGAAGATGTCTTGTTCATTTCTTGGCTGACCAGCATACAATTTAGAAATAACTTCCTGTTTTTCCTCGTTTGTGAGTGTATCCATGCATTTTCTACTACACCTGTGTTAAGGAACAAGTAAAGAAATGTTTATGTTAACATAAAATATTAAAACTCTTTTTCTATGTTCTTCAATTATTATCACGATTACTATTTTTGCTATCGAACATCTTACTTTCTATCTTAATCAATGAAACGCGGTTAGAATAATTACAAATTAATGAAACATGGAAGTTCATATAGCATCTAACCTAACGACACAACTTGAGTAAACGGCAAATAAAAATAATAACACATATCAGATAGGTACAGCTGTTTAGTAAGTACATGTGTAGAGAAAATGAGGGAGAGATTGGTTCAAGTTCTGCACATAAACTTTTCTTTCGCGCGTTGCATTTATATTGTCTATTTATCAAACCATATCACTCAAAAGATATTCTAGATATTCTAAATTCAATGGCTATTTCTGTTTAAAATGCAAGTTTTTTGGACTTGAACTATTTTTCTACTCATCGATTCAATTGAATCAGGGGAATAACGATAAATGCCACATAAATGCTGAAATTGAGTTAGTGGTGCCATCTACTCACTACAGTAGAATACTATAAATTTTATCTTTTATCCAGAGCAAAGATTCTGACAATATCAAAATTATTTGTGTTGTGGAAATTACGCTGTTTTGTTAGTTCTGACTAGTTGGGCATTAGTGTTGTTATTGTATGCTGGTTAACTTAGACTGGTGGCTTTACAAAATAAGGTATATTTGTGTGTAGGTATTCTAAGTATTAATTAAAATCAAACTTAATTTCAGTAAAGATGAGCGATCCAGAATGTGAAAAGGTTTCTACATCTGCTAATCGTAAAAAAAGACCCAAGTTAGGTAGAGTTTCTGACGTAAAGAAGAAATTATTGTTATCAACACATGAGACAGGCCCGGACTGTAATTGTTCTAGGTATAAATGCTTTACGGCAGTTAGTTCCGAAGAGCAACAAAAAATATTGGTTTCGTTTAATACAATGTCTTCGTATGATGAACAAAATTTGTATCTCGGTGAGCTTATTTGTGTTAAACCTGTTGCACGAAGAAGACCTCGAAAAGATCAAGACGATGCTGATTTACACAAAAATTCGTATAAGTATAAAGTACGAATATTTCGAGAAAATGAAGTCGTGGAGGTACCGATATGTTATAAAGCCTTTTTGTCATTTCATGGCGTTACAGGACGTCGTATCCAATCAATTCAATCGTCGCTACAATTAACGGGACAAATACAGAAAGATGGCAGGGGGAAGCATAGCAACAGACCAAATAAAGTATCCGAAGAAACTACAACAAAAGTTCATAGTCATATCCGGTCATTACGATGTCGCAAAATTCATTACAGTTTACATGATAGTAAAAAACTCCATTTACCTGAGGAACTGAATATAACTAAATTGCATAAGATGTATCTTGAACTAAATCCAAATTATCCTGTTTCTTATGAAACATACCGGCAAATTTTTAATACAAAATACAATATTTCCTCTGCATATCCTCATACAGATACTTATAGTTCTTGCGACGAGTTTAAAGCATCTTTAAATTCGCTTAATCAGGAAGTGATGAAACCAAGAAACAAAACATTATGGACAAAATTAAACAATTAAAAAAAGAAAATGAAGGAAACAAGAGCTTATTCAAAGCCAAAAAAGTATTGTTAACGAAAGTATCTGCATGGATTTTCAAAAAAATTTGAAGGTTCCCAATATTAGTACAAATGACGTATATTACAAGAGACAACTCTCCCTCTTTCTCTTCAATATGCATGTACTTTCAACTTCCAAATCCCTATTTTATGTGTATGATGAAACTATAGCTAGAAAAGGCTCTGATGAGGTTAGTTCTATGCTCTACGATTTTATTTTTTTCCATCTACCCAAAACTGTCCAACATCTAACAATATTTTGTGACTCCTGTGGATGACAAAATAAAAATTATACTCTATTTCGATTCCTATATCATACAGTTCACCACCGTAAAAGATTAGAAAGCATCACTGTTGTTTTTCCAATTCGTGGGCACTCTAACACGGAGTGCGATCGCAATATGGCTTTTAATTAATCAACGTCTTACAGCAGAGATACAGAATAATTGGACAGAACATCTTGGCAGTAGAAGAATGTCATCAAACCATGTTCAGAAATTGATCAGAATTTTTCAAAAGATCATTTAGACCCAAATGTCCATTTGCAAGTAGACCCAAAGAGAGCTCAGAATTGAGTACAATTAATCACAACTAATTTTCCATAGAGAGACATATAATGGCCCATGGACATCATCTGTAGTTACCCTTCCACCGAAGAAACGTCAAAACGTGAACTTATCACAAGGTGAATTTGAACATCCAGACAAACTGTACAGAAATTCTTTACCCATATCTGCGGTAAAATATCAAAACTTACAAGTGTCCAAAAATTTTTGTGAAAATCCAGGAGCGCAAAAATTTTATGATGAACTTCCCTGGAAGCAAGATAATGAGAATGACAAGGAATATTAGAAATAAATTAATTTCAAAATGGATTTTAATGAACATTCATCGTTTTTCTCAAGTTTATTTTGTAGTTGAGGTAATTTTTTTTGTTTTTTGAAAAAACACTTTTTAAGATCATCTTTAGTTTAACAATAAAAACGTTTTGAATATATAAGTTGAAATTTCTCTAATTGATGTTTTTGTGACATTCATCATTATTTCCCTGGACCCTTCAATTGCAAGCAGTCACATCTTGTCATTATTATGAAGACTTCTTGAAGCACTGCTTCGATTACATTCATAACAGTCTAGATAATTTCAAACTTTCTAATAAAGTCAAGAGTCCATATAGCTATACAGTGTGTCGAAGATAAGGATGCACAGCATGGGGATCTTGGAAACGGTAAGAGATATAGCATCAGTTAAATTTATAGAACCTTTCATGTTTACATCATTATAATCGTGACAACAAGAGCTATTCAAAACAATTTTCAATTGTTTTTCTGCCTATTTAAAAAAAATGAAGTTGATAATGGTTACTCGAAACCAAAACATTGTGCAGGAATTTTGTTAGTGTATTTTAATAGAGAACAAAAAGTGGCAATGAAAAAGTGGTTTTAGTTTTCCGATATATCTTCAAATAAAGGAAAGAAAAAATAATAACAAAAATCGAGAAATCTACTTTTTTTAAATATCTCTGAAACTATCCAAGATATCTAGATTTTGCAAACGCCAACAAAAAGGTCCTATAAATAGCCAACTTTCATCCCATTTAACCGACGCTGTATCTCTTATCGTTTCCAAGATCCCCATGCTGTGCATCCTTATCTTGGACACACTGTATATAATCTGCTTTGTTCTTGACATGGCAATTCTTACATGAAAGCTTGGAAAACATCAATCTAATGCATGAAAATTGAATTAGAAATGAGATCCCAAAACCCTCTTCAAATATTATTTCTACATATAGACAAATTAGAATTCGCATTCAGACCAAAGCTGTATAAGGTTGTGGGTTCAATTTTCACATGAATTCTAATTTTTCTGTATGTACAAACTATAATTTATAAATATGAGGAAGATTTTGAGTTCTCATTTCTAATTCGATATTTATTTCCTCATTTAGAGTTCGAGTGTGGTAGACAAGATTTCCTCTGGGACGTCGTCGTACGCACTTATATCAAAAGTTAAGTTTTCTGGTAATAAAAGTAACAAAGCAATAAAAGGATTGATTACAAACCTAGAAGCTGACAGTCTTCTTTGGCATTTCATTTTTCATAATAGACTTTAGGTTTAGACGTTAATGAATAGCAGTTTTAGATTTTCTGATATTGCTGCTGGATTACACTCTCTTATCAAACAAATTTGGTCACTATTCTGAAATAGTAATAGTAATAATCCATGTAGGATTGGCAGACGACCAGCATCATCCCCATGCAATAGCCCATATTCACTTACTAATGCTTTGGTTATCTATCTATCATTTAGTCTTTAGTGGTTTATTGTTTTAACAATATGGAATAGAATAGCAACTCCCAACTCAAACTATATTCATTCGATTTAATTGAAACATTAAAGCTCTGAACCGCAGCGACTCGAGACTAACTTGATAATAAGCACTTCGTCTTGTGCATCATGACACAAGTGGCCGGTTGTTGGTGAGTGACAACACCATGGTGTTGATAACTCTAAGGGATTGTTGGTCTCTGCTTCCTGCATGCCAGCAGGAGTGTGTGACAAGTGTTAAAGGCGTAAAGTCGGGAGTAGCGTTTAGTGAAACTGCAGCACGCCTCTCGACACTCTTTAGCAACAGTGTTTGCCCTTTGAACAGCAAGTCATCGCCTATTACACACAAATCTGTATATTTACATAAAGAATTGGCAGATGCTTGCCTAAACCCTATGTAATAGTTATCTCCACTTTTACACAGTTTAAGACCTACATTATAATGTACAAGGTTCAGACACTCAATCATAGTGATCGTCTCTTCTTCCACCTATAACTTAAAAAGAAAAAAAGAAAACAAACAAAGAAAAATAAATATCTCTGCCATTTTATTTATTGTTAGATCATTACAAAATTTGATACTTTTAGTGATTTCCCAATCTCTACAGTTTAATAGTACGAAAGATAATAAAAGTACAAGATTCGTTCAGTATACTAGATGCAATAGACAGTCTATACTCTATAGTAGTATCATGTAGGACGCGCATAAATTAAAGACAAAAGTTAAAACATAATCCTAGAAAGCATTTTAAATTAATTTAAAAATTTATAACCATAAAGAAATCTCACTTGACAAAATTAGCTTAAAGGCAGTAATACCATTATAATAAATACCCATAACAGTCATTTGAAACCATGGACAATTTGCATATCAAAATGTATGTATATTTTATGATCTTGACGATTAGATACAAATTATCTGATTAAAAGCTGTGAACAACATTAAGAAGCATTAGAAATCTTGTTAACTACTTATTTTTCTGGTTTTACTCTATTAGTACTAGACTTTCCTTATCAGGAAAACGAGTCACTACAAGATGAATTTAGATTTTGCATCACTAAATCTAAAATTCCATGTATAAATATTCTCAGTTATGAGTATTTTAGAAATATGAAACTCAGTCATTCATTGTCCTTCTCAAAATTATTGAATGATGTAGCTGACACTGTTTCAGATGCAAACATGAAAGCTAATATGCTACAGTAAGTAAAATTAATTTATTGAATTGAATGGCTATAAATGTCAGGTAAGTACAGAAAACCAGAAATTTTAAACTTAAAGTGATGGTTTTAATATTGTCAGTAGGCTATAGACTATCGATTTCTCATGTCATGTCTTGTATTTATTTTATTTAGTTTCTGGTTTACCACAGTACTTGATTGCATTAGATTATTTTAAGTTGTTGGTTATTCTACATTTTAAATGGTCTTGATTCATTAATCTACATTATTTATGTATGTTGGAAAAGATATGCCTAAGGTTAGGCAACACACGTTACGTCCATGAAGATTGGCGTGTTAAAACTTCATAATTGAACAGTAAACAAGAGAATTTCTTATGTAATATTAATATTACTTTATTAATTAGTAGAGATGAATAGATTTTATATTTTCATAAGATAAAATTATTACACATACTCCACAGTGGTGCAAGTAAAGATTGTACACTCACATCACAAAAAGAAATTTTATTCCGTTTATACTTTTAAAATTGCAATCTGTATTTAAAATAAAAATAACACTGGTAGTATATTTAATATAATGTATAATTTATTTTTCTTGATTTTACATTATTCAAGATCGCTCGAAATAAACTATCCTTTATATTTAAATGGTGCAATAGAAAAACTGGACGTTTGGATAAATCACGTGTGATTTATACTTTATAAAATCCATTCTTATAATAGAAGAATAAAATCTAAAATATAAAAGATTCTTAACCTCACATTTTTATTTAAAAAATCATTAAACTTTTTTAATTAAATTTCTTTTGACTTCTTCACGGCAGAAATGTATAGTACTTTAATGCAGTTCTTCCAAAATCAAACGCCTATGCTTATACAACCCACTACACACAGGTATAACTTGGGCTAACTACTATAGTGAAAGGTATTTAAAAACCGGTAAGATTTAATTCCACCATTACATTTTTTTTATTTATTTAGAATTCCTTTATTAAATAGTGAGAAAACAACAAGAAGCATTCTGTCTCTGAAATTCAATACTATTCATAATTCAACCAGCACTCCTTTTTATAAGTGCTCTGAAAAGGGAATTTGATCACAAGCACACAGATATATGTGGGTAGTCTTCTTTATAAGATAAAAGCAAATCCCTACGTATACACAAAAAGAATAATAAGGGTTTACAGGTGGGCAAACAATTCCTATATTTTTTTAAGTAATTTTCCCAAGTCCATGATAGATGGGTTGCATATCTTCAAGAAAATATCTTTCCTCTTATTATTACACCTGCACGCATAAGGAAAGTGAAAAAAAGTAGCACACAGAATACTTTTCAATTTTTATAATCCATAAAATCAACTGGTTTGTGTCATTCGATCATTTCCTTGCAAAATTCGTTAAGTAAAAAATAAAAGGTTGCTCTAGAACCTGTTTAATATTTTTAATTAATGGGCATTACAAAAATTTAAATTAATAAAAACAACGTGGAAATCGGTATGAATCATAACAAAAACAAATGAGATTATAACAAAATAAAAAACGTGTTATGCACAGAGATCACATATCAAGGACTTTAAAGACCGCTTCGGTATTTCAACATTTGAAGCTTGTAAAAATCGCATTTTCAATTTGCAACCAACAAAGCAAATTGATCCCTAGTGTAATCAATAAAATTACGCAATCTGTTCTAAAAATAATACTATTTGTAGAGAATACTATAAATTCGATTATCTGTAGGTTTAAATTTTTATAAAAACTGAAAACAATAGATTCTGACCTTGATACTTTTTTTAATCACAAAAAAAATAAGAGAATAGATAATTTGTTGTTTATGTTGTATGGATTAATATAATGGCACGTTAGATTTTAAAACAATTAGTGTGCATTAAGAACAGGAAAATATTATTAGGTGACATTTTTATGTTTCTGAAACAAAAGAATACACAAAGAAATATACTTCTATTGAGGCAATTCTTTACATTTATGAAAATAAATAAAAGACTTGTCGATTTGTAATTGCAAATATTAATTACTTATTAGCTGATTTATTAAGATAGAAAATTAAAGTGAAATCTATTTCCGGTGTCGCATGTGACCAATATTTCCTGCTTTTAATAAAACTAGAGAGAAATCAATTCCCAACGAAAAAATACAAATTTCATTTGCTTTTAGTTATGAATTCAGTATTTGCGATTTTTGTTATAAATTGCTTAAAGAGAATTTCATTTAACTTTAATGTTCCACAAGGTTCAACGCTTGGACTACTGCTTGTTATTTTGCATCAACAAAACATTATCGATGTACTCGTCTCAGGACAAGATTGAAACCTGATTTTGAAGAGTCTACTGTACTGTTGTAAGCAACACAACATATCCCCTCAATACATAGAATTGTAGAATTTTTAATTAAAACCAGATCTATAAAATTACAAATATTCTTTCACATAGATAGAGCTACAGCTAAACATTTTTAAAATTTTCGTTATTATTTTATTTTATTATTTATTGTGAGGGATCGTAGTCATCGGCGTCCACAAGGGAGAGAGCAAGGGGGAGCAATTGCCCCCTTCCTGGAATTTATAATCGTAATATCTTTTCTAGAGTTACTAAAGTATATCAAATATAAATGAGAATAAGCAAAATTTCAACTGCCGGATACATTTTTTATTATTCAGAATATCTGCTCGGGTTGATTTTTTGGAATATCAAAATTTGTACATTTATTCTATAATTTGTTGGCATTTGTCGCAACATTGTCAGCAACTTAAAAAAAATCAAGGTAAGAACTATTGCAAGTCATATCTGTTCGCATATCTGACAACTACATAGAGCGGTGTAGAACTTTTGTGGGGCCTTGGCAGAAAGTATTAGTGGAGCCCAAAGAAATTTATAAAAAAATAATTTTTTAATCGAATTTTCTTAGAAATCTGAAAATGCAAGGCCTCAGTTTGAGATCTGAAAAACCCACGCCTTGATGACAACTTTTACCATATGTCCTTAAAATGCAAATTGCTTTATGGTGTTAATTACCTGATTGAAGTTTTTCTTTTGTAAGTTAGTAGTTAGTTATTTGGTTTCATTATACTCGATACTTATTTTTAAATTATGCGCGGACACTCTTGTTTGAAGCTGCCATGGCGTAGAATTGAAGATTCGACTTAGCGACCCTAAAGAATCAGAACTAGACATGGAAGCCAACATAATGCAAAAATCTGCAAAAACCTAAAAGTCTCTGTGAGTTTACAAGAGCTCTATAAAGACTAGTAGATTAATAAAGACCTAAGAACTGAAATAACCTGATGGTCAAAAAATTCATTTCTCAAGATGCACAGCCTTTTACAATCAAAAAACTAGCAATAAATTCAAAATAGGATCATATTCGAATAGGCTTAGATAACAGCCTTCTAAAATCATTTCCTCGTGGACTTCCCGAATTTACATAGAATGTTTATTGTTTTTGCCTGCTTGTATGCCATAGCGATGGCGAAAAGGTCTTTGTAATGTTCAATGTCCAATCATCTATGCAGACCAAAGGTTAAGAGCTGTAGTTTCTGATCTCTTTGATTCGCTATGGTGAATGTCATTAATTATAGTGAAGTGTTCCTCAGCATGGAATGCAAACTAAACTTTGGGGATATCATAAAGAGATGGGTCAACGATTTCCAGAGTTATATTTTTGCAAATCTTGATTGCAAAAAGCACATTCAAGTATAGCACGCAAGGAAGGACCTCGTAAAACCTTGTCGTCGGGCCAAATATGTTTTTGACGAATTCATCTTCTGTGCTTTATTGATGTCAAATCCCATCATTGATCTGTTAGTTACTCATAATTTTATTAAACGTTTGTTGTATCAAAAGGCAACATTCAACTGTCATATTCAAAGCTATGATATTATTTAAAAGTAGAATTACCGGGTTTTTAGAACTCTCGTGAGGGGTATGGGGTACATACCTGTGTCGAACGTACAGTATTGCACAATCAAAAATTCTCATATTCCAGAGATTTCATTAGCAACGGTACTGCACGAGTGCAACCTTTTTCTAGTCCAGTGCGGAGTTAAATCCATTAAGCATGAATTTATCAGAAAAACGCATAAAACAGAAAACCATGCTCAAAATACTTAGTTATAGCATCTTTAGCATGTTGCACTTATAATGCGAGCTCAGAAGACTACTCAGACCATTTATACTCCTCTTGCCAAACTTAAATTATTATGCAATCCTGTACGCTGCATACATATTATGTCCGGGATATGGGGCTTGAGAGGCAGGCACATGCAGAGTATTTTTATAAAAAATTGATTTCTTTATAAGAAACACCAGCCAAAAGTCCGCTACAAGTTGGTGTTCATGCTTAAAACGCCAAAAAGTCCAAGTCCTAGTAAAATTTGAAATTTGAAGTATTGGAGAGAATCAACGAGATAGATAGGTATTACCAGAAAGAGACTGTGGGCGCTGATTTTTTACATGGTTTGTCATTGCTAATGCTTGGTCGGTTCACAAAACAATAGTAGTAGATCATTTCCTTCTGAGTAAAGAATTTTTTAAGCGATACAATTATTTATATAAAACTCAGTAGTAGTCAAAAACGTTAAGACCAGTAACTAGCAAGATGCGAATAAGACTGTAACAACTGTAAAGCTCTGTGGATATTGCAAAATCCATATTATGATTCTAATGTTCTCGGGAATAGCCAAGTGCCATAATATGATGCGGGTGGAAATGAGAGCGATCGAATTAATTCTAAAATAAAGAGTTCGATTCATATATGTAAGAGTCACCAATAAACCAAGCTCTGACTATTATTATAGACCATTAAAGTGAACAACAAACTAAGTTCCAACTAATCACAAACTGTAAGTTATTCACAAATGAACTAATTCTAGGACACAAAAGGTTTCAATCAGTACCGTAACTAGCCTTGGACAATTATACAGAACTAATCGATTTTCTTTGGGTAATCTATTCGATTCGATTCTGACTCAATTCAAGTCGATTTGAACCGATTTAACAAATCAATTTCAGTCTCGGATTTAATTCTCAGTTCTTGTTTCTTGAATTTGACCGATACGAGACGATTGCAGATTTACAGACCGACCGACTTTGGTTAAAAAAGTTAAATCGATTTTATATTGAATTGAATTAATATGATTCGGTTAATTCTAAATCAAGTAATCGCCGAAAATTCATCTTCTGAATCATCGAATCGCCCAAGTCTAATCATGTCTTCTGAAACCATGTGATATCAGTGAAAAATCGAGTACTAAGGCAGAATCAAGAATTTCGTTGTTAGAATAAAACATTAAAACCATTATATTGAGGCAATATTTGAGTATGGTAAAGTCAATATAGCACACAACTAAATAAATCCTATTAGCTATTTATTCGTTTGTTTAGAAGATTCACACAATTTATACCAACACCATCTAAGAACTTTTATACGAAAGTAATTTAATTATTACATAACTCAAATTTACTGTTATTACGTTTTTACCATTTCTTATATCAGAAAACCATTTTAAAGTAATTGCTGTAAAGAACTATAATTAAGAAAAAACTGAAAGTAAAAAATCTTATACTAACTTACAATTTGAAAGATCTAAAGTCTCAATTTTCTTATACACATTTTTCTTAAACATTAGATTTAATGTAAACAAATAGCAATTTTCTTTTCGTGACAAAAAACAACAATCTCGTAGTCCTAAATACGACCTTCGCGTTTTAAAACCACTTAATTGCCGTAAAATGCGGTTTTTTTATAAAACAATGATCTGCTTAATTTTTTTATATACGAAGGAAGCTTTAGTCATCTTATAAAACCTAGACGAAATTACCACCTTAATAATACTCCGCTAAAATATACCTGTGTGTGATAAAGGTAGGAGATACACGCAGGTAAACACGAAGGAAACAGGTGCACTCTCATTTCGTATTAGGGAAGTCCTAACTCGTAGTCATGCTTGGCTTACAGGGAAAATTCTACATCAACAACCCCACTTCAGGGTCTTGACTAAACAAAAAAATGCATTCATGCTTTTGTACAGTCGATCGAATAAAAATTCCACGCGCCATATTATTCAATGGAATTCAAGGTGCATTCTGTTAGATCACCTTTTTTCGCTTTTCGTGTAGGTGTTAAGAAGTAATCAGCGAAAATGCCAGACTAAACAAGGTTCAAATTGAGGGGTCATTGCGAAACTAAATGAAAAAAAAAAGAAAATGTTCAGCAGAGCTTCAGCTACACCCACACCCAAAAATTCACATTAAATAGCATTGTTTCGAGCTCAAGCGCAACATAAGATCAGGTTTGAAGTTGTTGGACGTCCCATACGACCCCAACAACTATGCCAAAGTTCACGGTCAAGTTCTTTACCTTGGCAAAAATTATATGGAATAATATTATTAAATTGGAAATTGAGCATCACTGTAATAATTAATTAATTTGTTAAATTTTTGGTCGTTTCAAGGTTGAAGTATTATTATATGTATAGAATAACTTGAGCGTTTGCTGATTTTGGTAACAAAACGTGTGCTGAATAATATTGTTAGATTGAAGACGGGGGAAAATTAATTAATCTTTTTTACAGATTTCCAGATGAAACAATTTAAAAATGCAAGATGAATAGCCGACAAATTGCAATATTTAGGGCAAACATACAAACTACGGATGTTGTAGACTTTCTTTCAATATAACAATAACAATACCTTCAAGATAAAAAATTAAAATATGAGAATAACCAAATAGGAGACTTTCAGTTTTATGCTAAAATTAGAATAAAGAAGATTTAATTAAAAGATAAATATAAACAATATTTAAATATAACTCTTTCGTTTAGAGAAACGTTTTCGTTGGTGACTTCAATGCATGTGCATATATCAACCCCCTCAGACATTCGATGCGAGTACCGTTAACGGTCAAATCTACCAAACAGCTGCTTTATAGTATAAATCGAAACTAACATTTTTATTATTTCAAAATTAAAGTAAATAGCGATACTGCGATAAAGCCAAAGCAAATTAAACCAGTTTTAAAAACAAAATATTTTGCCTGTGTCTAAAAATAAAATTTGAAATTAAAATTTTTACATCAGTTCTGAAAGAAACAAACGAGCAACAGAAGTGACACTGTATGTCATTCAAAATGAATGATGCAAATGAAACCTGACTCACAAAAAAGATTTACATCCAGATTCGCCAGGACGCAGACTGGACCACATTCGTCACACTTACGCCCCTCATCTCGAATTTCTAGCGTTAACATGGGAAAAACATTTTTAAATTCCTCGTTCTGAGAATTCTCAAGAACATGTGGTTATTCTCTTTTAGTGTCCGTAGATTTGTTTTTGTTTTTATTAAGTCACCACAAAGAGTGATTTGAAGCTAGCAAAATGAAAATTTACCAAGGATAATCATGGTGTGCACATTAACATTCTATAATCTCGTAGATTTCAATTTCAAGTAAGCAGCACTTGTATTACAAGTAAAATAATCAGACCTAACCTCAAATAATAATCGAATTATTTGTATTTGTTTTCTTTGTAGAATCTTATTGGTTGGTATATATTTACTCTTCTTCTTTATCGATTTATCATCAATGAAATACCAAGCGATATGTACAGTTCTCTTTCAGAGAATTAAAAAAAGATTAATCGAGTAAACAAGCTTATATTTTAATATCAGGGAATTCAAGCAATAAAATAAATCGTTAAATTATTTAATAAATTCGAAGTTTGCCAATATTGTGAATAAAAATTATCGCAGATAGGAATTGCGGAATTTCGTGTTCAATGGCATAGAAAGAAAATCAAGGTATCTGTGTAGTTTTCACTTTTTTTTAAATCCAGATTTGTGTTGAATTTGTAAACGTCAACTTATAAACTAAAACATTTACTTCAATAGTGTAATAGAAAATACTCAAAATACGAACTTCTGTTTTAGCGGACGTGTTTTTGATGTTTTTACCGCCTACTACTTTAATTCTGTTTGGTAGTCCATAAGGCAACCGCTGTAAGAATCAAACATCGTGGATTTTTTTGTCTGTTGTGTCATATCCCCTAAGTTTACGCATGGCGAATTCTTACGTCTTATGCCATATGTACTATGTAAATGTATAACCACCAACGACATTAAGAATGTCCAGAATACTAATTCCTGTGCATGCTCCGATGCACAACTTTTTCCCTAAAAGGTTTTGATATGTTTAATTGCAAAACATCAATCCCTATTGGCAGAAACTTGTGTAGTGGTTAATAGGAAATTGGAGGGGTGTGTCGAGAGCTTTTTTTGCCGCTTTATACTTCTCGTCGTGCTGATGGACTTTATATTTGAAATACTTTATAATATATCAAAAAGCTTTGATAATAACTAGGGCAGGTTTTTCAGTCAATTCTACTTAAGAATGCCCAGAATACTAAATTCTTTGCAAGGTTCAATGCGCAACTTTTTTTCCTAAAAGTCAATTAATTCGGAAGTTTTAATTCTTTTCTAAAAATCTTCAGAAACTTGGATTAAATTGAATGTCTTTACACATCTCAGTATTTATTGTTACTAGACTTAAGACTATCATGTCAGATACCCCAAAACTTTGAGTAGGATTTAATCTATTTACAGTCTTATGAATTTGAATCTAATGGAATCTCTAATAAGCAAGTAAATGACTTCAAGATATGCAGAACAACTCAGAGGACACTATTTCAAATAACGGCGTGTTCAGCTCTCAAATTCTTCTACCCCTGGAAGTCACACGAGACAAAGAAAAGAGGAATAATTAGAGAAGGTTCAGAAACGCAGGAACGATAACTCTTATGAAAGGAACATATAAATTTATCAAATACAATGCCAATTTTATTTTTTTAGAAAGTTCCATGTGATCCAGACTAGATGTGTGCATCCGCAAGGCATGGATGGAGCAAAATTCATATTTTCAAAATTATGGTTTTCTCGGATAAACTCAACGTCATAATGCTCCTGTTAAACTAGCTAAGATTGAGAAGATTCCTGGGATAAAGTTGTATCATTGGAATATGGTGTGTTTCAATCTATGACTCATGTGGTGTCGGAGACACTTTAATAATATTTTAATGGAGTACAAAAGGCGCGCTGAAAGTTTTTCCGAATTCAAAGAGTGACAATACCTTCTTAGTACAGTCAAATTAGGGCTTTTCCCAGAAAAGTTCACAAAAGCTTTAATACTTTGTAGGGTTGTTGGTGAAAGCCTCCTGAAACATAATTATCCCCCTCATTTTTGATGAGCTCGCGTAGTTAGAGGGCAAAATCTGTTAATTTCTAACTTTTTTCAGTTTTTTTGTAAATATCTCGGAAAATATTAATCTTAGCAAAAAATATATTCTGTACAAAATTGAACTAGACAAGATTTCCTACAAAATCGATTAATTCATTTTTGTCTAGCGATTATTGTTTTTGAGATAATTGAGTTTGAAATTTGACGTGTTTTAGGAATTGGTGCAAGAAACTGTCCTTGTACACTCCCTACTCTTTAAAGCTGTGACCATGAAACCTAGTTCTGAATAATATTGTATTATTTGGGTATTCAAGATTTTTAATATGGTTCGAATCTTCGAGGAGGGGGGGTACTTTTGGGTACTTTAAAGATTTTACTGTATTTCATGTTTCCTTTCTTCAGATACAACAAATTAGAATGCTACTATCTTGTTTCATCGAAAAAATCATCTAGTTTAATTTTTTTATATAGTAACATCTCACACGCTTTCCATACCTTTCCAGAAAATCGCTATAAACTAAAAGGGGACCATTTTTAAACTACCCCTTCCTCTAAAATTCCAACCTTATTCAAAATTTTGAGTACCCAGATAATACAATATTATTCAGAACCAAGTTCCATGGTCACAGCTTTAAAGGGTAGCAAGTGTACGAGGACAGTCTCTTGCACCAATTCCTAAAACACCTCAAATTTCAAACACAATTATTTCGAAAACGATCATCGCTAAGAAAAAATGGATGGTATCGAGTTTGTAGGAAATCTTGTCTAGTTTAGTTTTGTACAGGGTGTATTTTTTGCTAAGATCGATATTTTCCGAGATATTTACAAAAAACAGAAAAAAAAGTTAGCTACGCGAGCTCACCAAAAATGAGGGGGATAATTATGTTTCATACATCAGGGGACCTCCTCCAACAAAGTATCAAAACTTTTGTGAACTTTTCCGGGATACCCCCTTTTTAACCCCAATTTGATTGTATTATCTCGCATTAGTGATCAACTCTGAGCAATAGTATGCATAGTTGATAACCACGAGTCAGTCAATTAAATAAATTTGTTGACATACAAAAATCATAGAAGGTTAAGTACCAAAATTTTTCAAGCTTTTGAATAAACGTTTGGGTCGGATTCAGATACTGCATTAGTAAAATGATTACGGTGTAGGACAGAACAATCTAAACTATGTAATATGTAAAAGACAAATTCAGTAAAAATTGTAAATATTCCAATTGAATGGTCGGTAATGAGCGAGTCCTTCGAAAATTTTTAATGCGTCGTCAGTAGGTTCGGCCACAACAAAGGAGATAAGACTCGAAAGCAAAACTTTTTGTTTGTTCATTCTGATTTTCTTTTGATTTTAATCTAATTTAATAAAAAGACATAACGAACTCTGAAGAATATAACCTAGAAATTCGTCATGGTTTAATTTCAACAGTTTAGTTTGACAGGATTATAAATGATCCATCAAATAAAATAATAGATTAAGTTTATCCGGGCAAATAGCTTTCTGAAAATGGAAAGATTCTAATAAAGTCAAAATGTGACCAAACAGTTAAAAAACTAAACATGTAGGTATTTGACTTTAAGCCTTTTATTGACATCAAAATGGATCACTTTGTATTGATATTAGTTGGTGAAGTTTGAGCTGTATTTATATAATTTGTTACTATGAAAAGACAGAAGCATACTTTAGAGCTTTCTCTGTATAGATCAGTGGTCGAAGTGAGGCGGTATGGCATACCCGGTAATTTTTATATTTTTTTCTGAACATACCTAAACTTATTTCTATAGAAATACCATACCGGTATGTGTTTGCAGCGACTCGAACGATGACACTTTTGTTCTATATTAGAATCTTTCATGATAAATACGGTTCTTTATCAGTTTTCGTTTTTGGTCCTGACATTCTAGTTTTGCCGTTTTCGAAAGGATGGTGCAGTCAATGATGTGTTGAATGCAGTTGAAAGCATCGATCACTTCAAAATATTTTTTGACAAACTGTATAGTTTGTATAGTGCCTCGCTAAAAAA
>VTPC01000872.1:0-46389 GCA_011009095.1 Ignelater luminosus
CGCACGCTTTTATGTGAGACGACAATGCAGACTGGGCGTGCGCCATCAGCACCGTTCAAAGACGGGGGTTGTAAACTTGGCTGCATAATTTGAACTTTGAAGTTCCAAACAATAATTTTTTTTGTATTTTTTTCCTTTTGTTGCAATAAATTATTTTTTATTTTATTAATATTTGTAGTCTTGTTTCAACTGTAATTGGTTATTTCGAAATTATTTTGTTTTAATTTGAAATTTAAAAGCTGTAGTGTAGTTTCTCGTCTTGTGGATTGAAATTTTAAAATCAGTTAAAAACCGCCAAGAATTGGTAGTGCCATCTGTACGATTTATTTTGAAGGACCGCCCACGACTTTCCATTTTTTGCTATGTTATATGAATTTCAAAGGCACCGACAGCAGCTGTCCCTACTGAATGTGTATGTATACTGTGATCGGACTACGTAAAATCAGAGATACTTCAGAGCAGTGATTCTCAACCTTTTCTTCGTCACGGTACACTTTTAATAATTTAAAAATTTGGCGGCACACTAACATTGGTTCAACCAGTCCTCGCTAGGAAGGTAATACCGATTGAACTACTTGTCTGACGTCGCTTATGTATGGGTATTTGCAGTGGTGGCACACTAAAGTGCCGCGGCACAGTGGTTGAGAATCACTACCTTAGAGTAAAGTAGAAAATTTCGTTGCAATATCTCACCTTGTTCTTGAAATATTAAAAAAACAAGAAATTCTAAATTCAACTATTATACGTCTTGTGTCTCATAAACGGTAGACTTGGAGGTATATGTAGGTAGGTTGAGTTAAATCGTCTTGCTGGCTTTGGACCGGGGTTGTGACGCTGGGCTAGGGGGCGCACGGGCGAACATCGTAGACAACGTTCAGAGCGGACGATTGAACAGGGTGGTGCATTAAAAAGATTTAAAGAAGAAGAAAGAATTAAAGAGAGAGAATGAAAGGCAGAGAGCTTGGGATAGCGAGGTAATTTTGCGGCTGCTGGAGCTCGTAGAAAGAACCAAGTTAGTGTAATTTGGCAAGTTTCTTTTTCTTTCGACGAAAGATCATGACGCGAGTATAACAGAGAATGTAGTATAGAAAGGTGGAGCATCCTCTATGACAAACACGCGTGACCCAAAAAGGGTCTCGCACAACCCAAATTTAACTGTAACTGTAGTCGGAATCGTCATGTAGACTGACTTCCAAATGGCGGGAAATAGATACCCTGCATCGTGAATTTCTATTGCTTCCCTGATCTTTCTGATGTAATATAAAATGCAGCAACTTTCGTCTAAATGATGGAAGAAAGAGTAAGGGTAAATCTCAAATTCTGAAGATTTATAGCATTTACCATTGTTTCTGACGATATGTCTTACTGTAGTAGCAACACTGTGATCTGATAATCACTCTCTAACTAGTTTCTCAAATTCCCAATAGAGGTCGCGATGATGTGTTTTTCTCCAATATAGCATTTTGTAATTTAATGGTTAATTGATATTTTTTATACTGTTAAGGTGTTGGATAAATCGAATGGAAATATTCTTAGTAGTAAATAGTAAATCATGCCACTGGGTTACTGTTTACAACTGTCAGAGACTGAAACTGTAGAAGATAGCTGCTCTAGCACACACAACTTGTAAATGTAAATTCGAAGCAACCAAACAAACTTTTGTGCCACTTGATTACGATTACAAGGTCTTAAAGGCAATTTAAAAAAAGGTTAAACATGACCCTGCCCTACAAATGTATGACAATTTAGATATACAATTTCAAATTAAATTTTGAATTTCAGGGGCTAGAGTGCCTAATATCTCTTTGAGTGAATAAACATTCTTAATTCACTTTTCGTATAGAAATAACTATTATAATTGTAGTTAAGCCATATTTGGTGATGAAAACAAAGAAAACCTCGTAGTATGTAGAAGTACAAGTACAAAATACTTTTTCACCCTTCTTGATTGTGAGAACTCACTAATTATGTATTTATTTCTTGATTGATTAAACCACGCTCTGTTACCAATAATCAAATTTCTTAAAAACATTTCTTCTGTAAGGATAAACATAAAACTTTGTTGATATAAATTGCATTAACATTTATTTATACGAATTACAAGATTAATTTGCTTATAAGTAATGTGCGCGAGGGCTAACTGACTGTCTACTACTGGTATGCGCATTCTACTCCCTTTTTATATAATTTTTATAAAAAGCCCATGTGATGCAGCCCATTTGCTCTTAGGCAGCTGATGCTTTTTGCAAGTTGAATATTGTTAATCAAATAATGATAATAACAAATTAAGAGCTGATTGCAGCAATGATTTGATTGCCGTTTAGAATGATTGATGATCAAAAGCCCATAAGTGAAGTATGGCTTTTTGATCTGCAATCAATTTTAACTGGCAATAATAACTTGTAACGATCATTTTATAAGCTTGATGAAATTTATTTGCCGATGATACAACATTCTGCATATCTGGCATGAATAGTAATAAAATGAGAAAAAAAAATTTATTTAGATTTGGAAAGTAAAGAATTGCCATGAACTGAACTGCTTGATTTCAGAGAACAATTTACATCTGCAACTTTAAACATGTACATAATTATAAGCTTAATTAAACTACACTTCTTTATTCTAAAACATAGTTATTAGGTTCATAAATACCTACACTAACTTTTTTCCACGTAATGTGGAATCACACTTATTTTCTTGTTAGATTTCAATATTTCTTACATAATGGATATCTTTTGACAAATCGTTCAGTTTGTGAGTTTATCCCAGGCCAATAAACTAAATGCCTTGCCCTTAATAGACACTTAATTACACCTAGATGTCCTGTAGAATCATTTTTTTACATGCGTCAGCTATTATAAGTTTTTGATTCATATAAAGCATATCATTAGGAGCTAAAGTGATTTCTGATGTAACTTTAACGTACCATCTTAAATTCGGAGATAATTTATTTACAGAGTTAGGCCAGCCATTGATAACACGACATTTAAGCAGTTTTAAATCTCAATCATTATTAGTCGCCTCTTGTAGCTGTTTTAATTTTTCATCACAGATATTTACCATTTTTTCAATGATACAAACATGTGATTCTAAGTAAATCTAATTTCTCTTCATATGTATCTTCTAAACTTGCCCCAGTGTGTGCGCTATTATTAATTTTTTGCCTGGTTTACACATATAAGCTTAATTTCAAATTTTTGTAAGGATAACAACATTCTTCATTTAAAGTTTTCTAAAAATACTAATTAGTGGCTTCTCGTCAATTTGTACAGTTCTTATTTGTCCACATATGTATTGGTAAAATTTGCTTAAATCAAAGCAACTGATAGAAATTCTTTTTCTATTTTTACATATGTTTGTTCTGTTTCATCATTCTGTACGAATTTTCGATCACATGTTACACTGAAACGGTTTGTTGTCGTTGTGAATACGAGCATGAACTTTCAAATTGCCTTTCAGAGAGAATTTGCGTTCGCATATGTCACATTGAAACGGTTTGTCGCCACTGTGAAGATGAAGATGAATTTTTAAATTGCTTTTCGTTGTAAATCTACGTTCACATATGTTACATCCAAACGGTTTGTCGCCACTGTGAGCACGAACATGATCTTTCAAATGGGCTTTCAGTGCGAATTTGTGATCACATACGTTACATTGAAATGGTTTGTCGCCTCTGTGAATACGAAGGTGCCTTTGCAAATTGCTTTTGTGTGTGTATCTACGTTCACATATGTTACATTGGAACGGCTTATCGCCACTGTGAATATCAAGATGAATTTTCAAATTGCTTTTCCTTCCAAATCTGCGCTCGCATATGTTACACTGGAACGGTTTATCGTTACTGTGAATACGAACATGAGCTTGTAAATGGGTTTTCAGTGCAAATCTGTCATCACATACGTTACATTGAAACGGCTTGTCGCCACTGTGAAGACGGACATGACCCTCAAAAATGCTTTTCTGTCTGAATTGGCGTTCACATATGTTACATTGAAACGGTTTGTCGTCATTGTGAATACGAGCATGAGCTTTCAAATTGCCTTTAAGGGCGAATTTGCGTTCGCATATGTCACATTGAAACGGTTTGTCGCCACTGTGAAGATGAAGATGAATTGTCAAACTGCTTTTCCGTGCAAAGTTGCGTTCGCACATGTTACATTGAAACAGTTTATGAACACGGACGTGCTTTTGTAGACTGGTTTTATCTGCAGCTTTACGTTTACATTGAAATGATTGCTTACTAGTATGGATCTTAATATGTCTTTGCATTTTTTTTCTACCCGTGGATTGGGGGCTATTTATGTTGCAGTCGAACATGCTGTCCTGTTCCGGTTCCATTGTTGTAACTGTTTCTTCTTGCATTATAATTGGAAATTTAGTCAGTATGGATATCTCTTGGAATATCTTTTACTCCTACAAGAAACAAAATTAACTAGAGGTAGACCGCTAATGGTATTTGTGACGAGATGTAATAGTTACCATGTGGTGTAAAATGTTGCTGTTTGAGGAAGAGGTAAATGGGGCGTCTTCACTAATCTCAATTTTTAATATAGTCCCCTCTTCTAGAAAACTTGCAAATGAATCATTTCACTGCCACCGCAAAACC
Organism: Ignelater luminosus; assembly: GCA_011009095.1. Lineage (NCBI taxonomy): Eukaryota > Metazoa > Arthropoda > Insecta > Coleoptera > Elateridae > Ignelater > Ignelater luminosus. Next base: position 4,607 of record VTPC01000872.1, read on the forward strand.
TTCATACGTAAGAGTAAATTTAAATCAATATTATGTATGTATTCTAATAATTATTACTATGAGGTTATAGGTGCTCGTTGTTGACTTGTTGAGAACAGCGCGAACAGTGATCACTTCGTAGATTAAATACCCACAATGTTGCCAACCTGTAGAGGAGAAATCCCCCCACAGAGTTATGTGAATTTCCCCAGTTCTTTCTGCTTTCCATTCAACTAAAGGTACGTTCGTGTGAGTTGTTTTTTAAACTCGGAGTGCACCGCTTGTTGTAAAAGCCGTTCGTTTTTGCGATTGAGTAAACAGAGTGCGCTGTTGTAGCGTAGCTTAGCAAGAGTTTGCTAGAGGTGTGTGTGTGGAATTTATGTGCATCCAGACTTCAAAAATAATTCTAAAAGAACTGGAGATTTATCAATGGAAGAATTATGTGCATTGAGTGGGATTAGGGAAGTCGGACGGATTCCTTGATTGTAGTGTATGCTGCCTACTTGTAGAGTCATCGGAGGCTACGGCGAACAAGAGGAAAATGATAATGGATGATGGTGTTTTGTGCGGCCAATGAGCTGGTAATTACTAATATTTTTTTCCCCACAAGAGAATTCACCGAATCACTAGAAAGGAACCCAGTAGGGGAAAAAGCACTATTATAGATTACGTGATAGCTAGCAAGACGTGTTTTGCAAGAGTGCAGGATACAAGAGTTCTGAGAGGCACAGAAGCAAGTACCGACCACTATCTATTAAGATCAAGGATTAGACTACCGGATGGGACGACGACAAAGAGACAAAGAAGTGTGAAGGCTAGAATAAAGAACCACAAATTGAAGGAGAAGAGTGTGAAGGAGGAATACCAGAAAGTTGTAGAGGAGAAGTTCAACAATGGAGATAGAAGAGAAGGCAACGCGTAGGAAGATTTCGAGTAAGTTTGAAGTGTTTTCATAAGTTGCATTTTGGAGTTTGTGCAAAAAGTAAAGTAGGAGGAAAGAAAGCCAAGAGAACTTATTGGTGCACTGAGGTGGTGAAAGGGTGCGTTAGGGAGGGAAAGGAAACCTGAAAGTCATACATATCAGACGGGTCTGAAGCAAACCGGGAGCTGCATAGAGCAAAAAGGAGGGAGTGCAAAATTAAGGTAGCGGAAGCTAAAGCTGTAGCATGGGACGAGTTTGCGCAGTTTATGAAGGAGTCTTACAGTGACAACTAGAAGCTGTTTTTTAAAGTAGTGAAAAATATGAGGAAAGACAAAATGATTCGAAGTAAAGAAGGATAGGTGTCGAGAGATCAAAAGCAAATTATGGAAAGGTGAAACGAGCACTTTCAGGAGTTGCTAGAAGGAGAGGATGAAAGTGGGGAAGAGAGAGGTGCGAAAGGACAAAAGACCAACGAGAGGAAAGGGAGAGATAGTACTATGGAGAAACTGGTAGAGGCCATTGGAAGGATGAAGGTGGGCAAATCTCCTGGCCCTGAAATGTTGAATTACATGGGTCCGACAAGTCTGCAGGCTCTTTCAGTTGGTCTACAGAACAAAGAAGAAACATTTACAAGAAGGGAAACAATCAAGACTATGGCAACTATAGAGGTATCTCCCTTTTAAGTGTGGCTGGCAAACTACGGGAGGCAACGAGCGATTCTGGATACCATACTCTCAGTGTGATTTTAGAGAGGAAAGAAGCACCTAGGGGCTTATTTTCGTGATGAGACAGATAGGAGAGAAAATCGTGGAATACAACTGGCGTTTATTGATTTAGAGGTGCTATCTAGTAACTGCTACGGGAACACCGAGTTTCGGAAAGGGTCAAGGCCGCAACTAGGAGCTTGTACAGTTACTGCAAGAACTATGTACGGACAGCCAATGAAGAGTCTCACTCAATTACAACAAGCCAGGGTTTAAGGTAAGGCTGCTCATTGAGCCCTTTGCTGTTCATGGTGCTAATAGACAAGGTCATCAAAAACTGCCGAGAACGGGTTAGGAAGTTTCATCTGGGACACTACAGATTGCAATCAGTATTCGTAACAGAGCTCGCCTTTGCCAATGATGTAGCCGTACTTGCATTATCTATTAAGAACTTACAATTCAATCTGAATGTGTGGAAAGGGAAGGTGGAGACAGTCACAAAGTGGAAAGACACAACGTTCTTCTCGGAGGTCAAAAACTCGAACAGGTAGATGCTTTTAGGTACCTCGGAAGCTTTGTAAGCCAGGATGGACGGTGAACTAAAAAGTAAAATCACGGCAGCAGGTCGTTTATTTAATGCCATCAAGTTTGGTTTTTTGGATAGTCGTACCACATCAAAGAAAGTCAAACTATCAGTGTAGAACTCTACCTCCCAATACTACTCTACGGCCATGAAAGTTGGGTGATGACCCAAGGCGTCCAAAGCAAAGTGCAAGCACTGGAAATGCGGTTTCTACACGGATGGATGGATCGCATTAGAAACCAAACAATCTTCAACTCCCTGAGAGTAGAGCCAGCCAGGAATAAAATAGAGCGAGGCTAGCTCAGATGTTCGGCCATGTTGAGCAGATGGTGGAAACTATAGGTATGTTAAGCGGGTGTATCTGGCAGGAATTGAAGGCAACAGAAAAAGAGGTAGTCCCAGAAGTGGATGGAGGATGTGGGTGACGGCCTGAGGTCGAGGAACACCACTCTAGAGGAAGGATGTCGTTTGGTCCTGAATAGGATGGCCTGGAGACGTCTCTGCGCTTCACATTACTTTGATTTTTTTTCTCCACCGTGTTAATTATGAAGTTAAGGTAAACATTCTTTACCTTAGTTTGGTCAAGTAAAAAGATTGACTTATTAAGAAGGCATATAAACGTAGCTTTGCCCAAATTTGCTACTTGGGGGGGGGGGCAAGCAGCTTAAGGCCCAAACGGTAACGAGAAGTCCGAACAGCCCTGACAGAGAAGACCAGGGCTGACTTCAGGGGCAAACTTTTCCATTTGTTTTCTTATTAAATCTCCTGTTGTATTATACACAAATGTTGCAACATTTACCATTCGTTCAATATCTCTATCTAGTTTTGGGCACCAGAAAAATGATGTAACCAGCACCTTCGTTTTCATTAAAATATAACAGCAGTTTTAATATGCTTTAATACAAACAACAAATTAAAGAAAGTAATTTTGGTAACACAACAGAACGTATAATGAATTACTAAATAAACGAACAAACCTACTACTACGTTGTGCTACGTTACACCACAATAATGGTTACACCACCATCTTGTGTCAACAGCTCTGTGCAACATTATAAAACTAAAACTATAAATTCATAATGTAACGCGCCACCCCTAGAATATTCTAAAAAAAGTCCCGAACAGTCTCGAACAAGCTAGTCGAATGTGCCGGAGAAATCTCGAACTATCGAGACTCTTCCACCGTCGAATGTTCCAGAAGGAACGCGAACTTTCTGGGCTCATCAAGAACCAAGCGGAAACGAATATAAGGCGGCGTTGACCGAGCAGAAGGCAGTTCTACAGTCAATCAGATAGTAGTTATGAACGAAATAAATGTTAACTAGTGATAAATAAACTCTTCTGTGCATAAATAAATAAATAATTTAGTGTAAATAAATACTGGAAATAAACTGTAATAAATTAAGTGAAAATAAATATTCTCAAATATAAATAAACGTTTTATATAAAAAGAACATTACAATAACACTAAGTAAATATTGCGCCTTGTGATAGGCAACCCTAACATCATTACAGGAGGTATTACTCTTCTATAATTCCACATAATGCAATTTTGTTCAATACAGTTAATTTATTTCTTCACACAAGATAATGTTTTACCTAAATCTTCAGTTTTATTATCTTGAGGCACACCATTTAATACAAAATTTTTACTTCACTCAACACATGATCATTTCTTGTATGAATAGAGATATAAGTAGTTTTGTTCAATAAGATTTTAATAAGATATATCTGCTATCTACATCATCGTTACCAATTTTATCAGTTTCTAAAAGAATTCTCAATAATGCCTAAATCATATAATCATCCAATGTTGCAGTCTATTTGCAGATAACACAGGTATACCCTTTTTATGGTCCAAATAAATTTACAAAAGGTTTATGACCTGTAACTAATTTCCATATACAACAGCTTTATCCTCTCTGGCCCTCATGACTTGACAGTGACCCTATTCTATAACAACTTCCATTACAAGTTAATTTTACAACTACATTTGGATTATAATAAATTTAATAAAGTTTCAGGACTCATGATTTCTTTTAATTTTTTTAATGCATTACCTATCACATTCTTTAGAGCAACATCGCTTGGTGCTTTTTCTCAATAATTTATATAACGGCTTGAAGATTATAGTTAAATTTTTTTAAAACTGCACTGTACATAGATATTATTGTAATTTGTAAGAATTATTTTTTCAGTGGCTGCCATATTTTAAAATGATTTAATTTATAATAGTCTAGCTTTACGGTGTATATTCATAATTAGGTTTTTGGTCATTCATTACAATTTATAAATCAATGTGAAATTACAAACTAAGCCTTTTTTGTTTCTGTATGTTATGAATCAACAATTACTTACTTGTATATAAAAGCACTAAAGTTCAATTCTTTTACTACGAATATGCATTCCTTTCCCTTTTTCTCCACCACATCTTGATGAATATTCTCAAATATAAGGAGTTTTAGAAACAATGAAAAATGTAATTCTCATTAAAACACTGCATAACAAAGAAGCTTCTGTTGCTATAAGTGGAAAATGCATACATTTATATGAGAATCCTACATTCTACGAAAATAGTTTTTAATGCACATAATTTATGTTACTTGTCAACAATTAATTGCTTTGCAAATTGTAGATTTATACATGAAAGAAAAAAAATTGTTATCACTTATAATTTTATTATTATTAGCTATTTTTACATTTACATTTTTACATATGAAAAACAAAATTTTCAATATTAAAAAAATTTCATTAAAGAGATCTTTTACTTTATACAATTTCTATATTAAAAATGATATTATATATTAAAGATTACTTAATTGTTTTGTGTATATAATAATAATATTTGTAATCATTATATTAATTGAAAGAAAATAAGTATTAAAAGAATTCTAGTTAACTATAATTATGTGTAAAAGTACACATTATCATTCCTATTTCTTTTCTTATAATAATAATAATAAACAAGACTGTTAAAATTCATATTCTTATAAGCTTAAATGCATTTAAATGATGAGACTAAGAAAAACACAACAAATTAGAACTTATCACACTTTCTATAAACACATCTTGTTACGCTGTATCATGTGCAAAATAAAACATTGAGTTATTTAAATATGAATTATGTTATTTTTGTATAAGTTAGCTGATAGCAAACGAGGGTAATGATTTTCTTCTAAAGTCCTCCCACGAATCTACAGTCACATAATGTTACATTAAAACGGCTTCTCACCATTGCGTTGTAAACAGAAACATCATCTTCCAAAATCAATTTTCTTGTGAATCTTTGATTACATAATCAAAACAGCTTCTAGCCACTACGAACACAGATCCATTTTAGTATACATCGCTTCTATATGTAAATTTTCAGTCTCGTGTATTATAGTGATTCAGTTATTTCTCTTCACTGTGACCAAACAAGTGTGTGAGAAAACTACTTTTCCGTGAAAATTTGCGTTCACATATGTCACATTGAAACCGCTTATCGCCACTATGAACACGGACATGATTTTTCAGTGTGCATTTGTGTGCAAATATACGATTACATATGTTACATTGAAACGGCTTCTCGCCACTGTGAATACGAGCATGAACGCTCAAATTGCTTTTCAATGCAAACCTGCGTTCACATACGTTACACTGAAACGGTCTATTGCCATTATGAACACGGACGTGCTTTCGCAGGTTCCCTTCGTCTGTAAATTTACGCTCACATATATTACACTGAAATGGTGTCTCGCCACAGTGAATGCGGACATGAATTTTCAAATTACGTTTGTGTGCGAACTTGCGTTCGCATATATTGCACTGAAACGGCTTATCTTTACTGTGAATGCGAATATGATCTTTCAGATGGCTTTTCCGTGCGAATTTGCGATCACATATTTTACATTGAAAAGGTTTATCACCACTATGGACAAGGACGTGCCTTTGTAGAGTGCTTTTGTCTGTAAATTTACGTCCACATATATTACATTGAAATGGTGTCTCACCACTATGAATACGAACATGACCTTGCAAAGTGGTCCTCTGTGAAAATTTGCGTTCACATATGTTACATTGAAACGGCTTATCGCCACTGTGAATACGAACATGAATTTTCAAATTACTTTTGTTTGCGAATTTACCATCACATATGTTGCATAGAAATGGTTTCTCATTGGTACGATTGCGCGTATGTTCCTGCAAATTATTTCTACATGTGGATTGGCGACTATTTATGCTGCAATTGAACGTGCTGTGTTCTTCGGACTTCACTTTTGTATCTATTTCTTCTTTCATTGTAACTGGGAGTTTAGTTGGTATGGGTATGTCTTGGAACATCTTTTACCTGTACGAGAAACAAAATTAATCAGAGGTAGACCACCAATGGTAGGTATATGCGACGAGATATAACTGTTATCACATAGGGCAAACTGTTCCTGTTTAAGACAGGGTAAAAACCCTTAATACGATGCGTAAATTTAACTCAATTTCTAGTAAATTTTTATTATCACATTTATAATTATATAAGTGGTTATAAGAGATTCTGAAATGATCAGTTCGTAGGTTAAAACCTTGGTTAAAACTAAAAGCTTGTAGTGGCAGTTGTAGTGACGGTTGTAGTGACCTCTAACGGGTTCGGCAAGAAGCACTATATTAATTTTTATATTTCTGTGCATTTTTCTTTTTGATGTGTTGATCTACATTTAATATTACATTAAATACAAAAACCAACATACCAAAAATTAAAATACTTAGAAATTCTAATAAACAAACTTACAAGTCTATTGAAACAAATACTAAATAAAGGTTGCAAAAAAATGATACATAAGTTTTTCATTTATAAAACACTTCCTAATAACTCTGCATGCTTTTTGGAACTGTTTTTACAGTGGCGCTTTACGTCAACAACCCAAACAACAAAAGAAAATTATTATCAAGCGCCCAACCCTCACGAAACCAAAAATATTTCTGAAACGACACATCTTAAGGAACAATGCAAAGGTAAATAACTCTTCTTTTCTAAACTGAATGTAGATTAAAAGAATAACTGAAGTACCCGATATTACTAATTTTAAATTAAAATCGGACACCCTGCGTTTGAAAAATAACGCAGTTGAGGATATGTTTATTAAGGTTTTTCGATGTGTTCACGTAATGGAGGGGGCAACATGCATTCAATTAACTCCTCAAAAGCAGCAACATTTCCGAGCCGCTACTTGCTGTCACATCTGCGCCAAGCCCTTCGATGGAGTCGAAGTCCGAGACCACTGCCGTCTAATCGGCAAGTTCAGGGGCACCCCACAATGACTGAAACATCAATTACCAGGCAAAGAAAGTGATTCCTGTAGTGTTCCATAACCTCAATGGGCACCAGTGATGTGCGTTGACACGTCAACAATGATTGTTGACATTTTCGTGTCAACAATTGATTTTTCACGTCAAAAATGTCAATAATGTAGACAATGTGTCAACTTTGCAAATAAAGTAGGATTCTGCACATTTTTCGTTAAACCTAACCTGTAAACACAGGTGCTAAGATAAGCTAAAATGTCTAATGAGATCATTAATAAGATGTTCAAGACAATTCAAGAATCAAAATGGCTGAAAGGCCCAAGAATAAGAATTTTGATGAATTGGGTTTTCAGTTATAAAAGACTGTGGCAGTAACTGAAGATGGGAAAGAAAAACCAAAACATTATTTAAATAAAATGGCATTAAAAAACTAAATCCTATGTATTTATTCTTATTTCCATGGAATCAGTAAAATTACAAGTATGTTTACTCATAGCTCCATAGGCCCATACTAAGATTTTTAGTTCGAATATGTGGGGGCACAGTTTATACCTTACAGAATCAGTTAGATCACTCAGAGCGGTTCTTTTGATCTTTCGTGTTCCTGGTTTTCGGTCTGCGCACGCTAAACTATAGACCGCGCGCTTGTAGGGGAGGTTATATACGCAGTTGATATTCAAATTTCACAACTAATGTAACTTACCAACACTCAACAATTTCACTAATTCACTTACAGAATATGCAAGTTGATTTCATTTAAATAATACAATCTTTTATGAGATTATTTCTTTGAAGGTTAAGGTTAGGTTTTTCATCCCTCTATTTCTGGACAGAAAATAGTGCTCTGCGCATAGACCGCGAGTTTCTTGAAGTGGAAGACAAAATGAAGGGAAGTAATCCAACTGATTCTGTAAGGTATAAACTGTGGTGGGGGCAGTTCTAGCAATGTGACAGTTAGTATTAATTGAAAAAACAAATGCTAACCTGATAAACAACATCCTAGCATTTATTTTTTTTCTAATCAAAATGATTCTATACGTACATTAGACTTGAACGTACTTAAGCATCTCACAATTCCCTGTGCCCCCTATTTGCCCTCACATACTTTAAGTCAAATAAAAATTATTGTAATAAACTATTTAAGATTTAAATAATAAAGGAAAAATCAAGTTTAACAGCTTTGCGCATGTGCATTCATAATGTCTAAATTGTTGACATTGTTGACATAGTTAACATCAATAAGGTCATGTCAACAATGAATTGTCGACGTCGACATTGTTGACACGCCCATCACTGATAGGCACGACGTGACGCCTCGTTCGTTATTAAGGATTTAGCCCAAGAGTTCGAGAGGAGTATAAAAACAAAGTACATCTCGTTCACTAAATCCTATGAAAGTTAGCGAAATTAAGTTCAGATTAAGTTCATGACTTCCGCATCCTAATGCCGCAGTTCTATCACTTAGACGATGAAAAGTTCAAGTTCCTGACTCAAAAAGGTGTTTTCCTATATAATTATGTAGACTCCCAGCAGAGACTGAGAACTCGAATGCATTCCGACCTGGCCGACTTTTTCAAAAACTTTAGGAGCACATGTCTCAAGGCCTATCAGCTAAATCCAGCCCACTAGGTGTCTACCTTCGGCCTCACCTGGAATGCTATGCTGAAATACACCAAAGTGGAGATCAAACGGCTTACGGACATAGACGTGTTTCTGTTTGTGAAACAAGGGAACAAGCCAGTGTTCGAATAGGTATGGTAAGACTAACAATCCATACATGAAGGACTTTGATCCGAAACAACCGATATCTTTTCTCATGTACTATTGTACATAATCTGGAACATAATATCGAGTCTCAGGGTCTAGGGCGGTCCAGTGATAGTTCTGTCGGGATACTATGTGCCGTTTCCTCTGCTCCCGGATGTCCGGCAAGGTAGGCGTCGTGGTGCTGAAGGAAGACCCTTTCACGGACTTCTGTGGAGATGTACAACTTCCGTTGCTCGCCGAAGTAGAGGAAGCTGTCGGTGATGTGATAGTGACGAAGCCGCATTCACATTTAAATTTGGATTGAGCGAGATCCTTATCTTTGAATTTCGCAGAATGTCGCAGAAAAAGCTCCATCTAGTGATATTATATTCTCTACTATCCTCGTAATATTATCATCAAATTAAACTTGCGCGATTATATTTGTTTGATTCATGTCACGGCCTCCAAGCCGGGTCTCCAGGGTGACTGTTCCCGGAGCGGGGTGAGTGTTCTAATCGTCGGTTGGGTGAATTCCTCGTCACGACGTTTTGGGACGTGAACCTCGTCGGCTAAGGTGGTGACATCAACTGGACTGGCCGTCAGGACTTTGGCACGGTTTCGGGACAGCATGTCGAGAAGCTGGTCGCACCTTCCCAGACAATGTTCTACGTTTATTAGAAATGTTACAGTTCCAATGACTATTGGCATTAATTTTGAATTTTTCTCCTTCATCTGTTGTAGCTACATTAGGGATCGATGGTCGATTCTTAGCGTGAAGGAGCGGTCTTCTAAGTAGGGCCGGTATTTTCAAATCGCTCAGACTACGGCTAGTCATTCCTGCTCGTTGGCATGGTATCACCGCTCGCGAGGGTGAAGACGGGCGCTCATGGTCGAAATTTGAGGATGACAGTGGTGGTGGCGTGGGTTGTGGGCGCTGTGGAGCCTACTTTGTACTGGATCGTTGACCTGTTCTCACGCCTAGATAGATGCAGCGTCGGGTAGTGCCAATAACCGCCTGCTGCTGCTTCAGCAACTGGTAGCCGAGGATGGCCGTTTTCCGGGGGCGGTCGGTCACCATGAAATCGGTGTTGCCGTGGAAGTTCCCAAACTGGAGTTGGAGTCGCTGGTGGTCACCACGGAGGCTCCGCAGTCGATGGAGGCGGTTCGGAGTTGCAGTGGCCTATCCGGGACTTTGATGAGAGGCGGAGGTGCGTGGCAGCGGTGACGGTTCTGGTCGGTCGGGTTTGAAGGTGGCGACGACAAGATTGTTGGTTACCAGCTTGTCGTTCTGACTGTGCTGTACCTCTGCGGCGGCAAGAAAGTTGACTCGGACGTTGTCGCCGGGTCCCATGAGGGCTCATCGGAGATGGTGTTGTGGGAGGCGGCGGTGACAGAGGTAAAGGGTGCCGTGGGTCTGTCGGCGAGTGCGGCGGCGTCCTCACGTGATGCGGTGCAACCGTCGACTCAGGTCATGTCTCGGATCAGCGCAAGGCGGTTGATTTTGAATTGGGCGTTGCTGAGAGTCTGTTGGGTGTTCCCTCTCCCAGAAGGGAACTGCGTGTCAGGAGCGGCGGTCTTGTGGTTAGTGGCGCGTGCCTCTCGGTTGCTTATGGATTCTCGAGTCGCTGCGCGACCCCTTGTCCCTTTTCCGTTTGCCCTTGGCGGATGCGGTACAGCTCCGGGAAGTTACGGTGTAAACGCCGCTGCGATCAGTGGCGGCACTGGGGAAGTTGGCTCCATGCACCTGGCTGGCTTTGCGGTTCGCGTTTCCATTTCGCTGGCACCAACGATGATCTCGGCAACTGTTTTAAGGGTGGCGAATGCGCAGTATGACGCGATGTCGTCCTTCATGAGGGTCTTACGCAAGGTGATCAGGTAGGATTCTTCCAGCGTGGGCATCACGTGGTTGGCCAGCAGCTGCTTCTTTCTTTCTGTCGCTTGCCTCATAGGGCGGCGCAAAGTTGGACCTTCCTCGCATCGCTCCCATAATGAGCGAAGAATTTCGTTTCTAATTCCGCAAGGGAGGTGGTTAGAGACACCTGCTGCTGCCACCACTTGGCGGCGTCTTCCCGGAACTCTTATTCTTCAGGTACGTCTACGAGAGCGTGGAGGCAGGCGTAGAGGAACTTGCGCGGGTCCTCGTGCTCGAACCCATGGTATTCCGATAGGGCGACGGCTGCGTGCGTGGCCTGTTGCTGGGCGAGCTGCCGGAGCAACGCGGTCACTATGTCGTCGGTTGTAGGAGTAGGTTGGCCTTGAATAGTGCTTGTCCAGACTATCGTATGAGGGTCAGAATTGTCGGAGGCGGGTGGGTCAGTCGTGAGGGTGCCAGAGGGGATTTCTATCATTTCGAGCGTTGTGGGTTCGGTTTCTTTTGTTCAGAAATTCCAGGCAGAGACGGCGCCTGCAAGGTGTCCCACGTTGGGACAGCCAAATGTTACCCACTAGCGTGGGCGGCTCGGAAATGACGATGATTCAGGTGACCTTGGTAGCGACATACAATAGACTTCTACAGCGTGGCTATTATGAGGTTAGGTGTATTATGGTTGTGTGTAATAATTTGAGGATGGAGCATGATTAAGACTGGAAGAGCATAGAATAATAAGATAAGGACTTATCTTATCGATGGTTGGGACGCAAGAGAGATATGATCTCCTTGAGAGTTGAAATGTAAGAGAGTGATTCCCACTCGGCTCCCGGTATTTATGTGCGTAACCCCGCAGCTGAGGTTGGTCCATGCTGAAGGCTAATGGGTGATGGCGAGGGAGTGAGTCTTGCACGTAGTGCTCCGGTAACACTGTGATACCATCCAACAATATTCACGACATTCTTGGTGGGTATTACAGAAAACTTTGCAACATACATCGTCAGCTTCAAAACATTGAACTTTACAGCACGGCGTCTTTTGGAATTCCTTCCGATTTGTCGAGGCTCAACCATTTGAGTATAACTCATCTGTGCGCCTGCGCAACACCTTTTCCACTAGGTACACGTCAGAATACTTGGTCTTCTGGAGTCCTTTCGCATAGAACTGACCTTGAATGAGCCGGTGATCGGAATCTTCTAACCAAATACATTATGGGATTACCGATTTTTATCGGCACCACTTTGAATATTTCTGTAGACCAGTTGGGCGTGTATCCTTTGGCGAAGACGGACTTGAATTTGGAAATTTTGACAAACTCTCCAACTTTAAATCTAGGCTTCCCCCATATCTTGATGTTACATCTATATAGTTATATAATCCGGATCATCCTAAGAAAATTTATTTTTCTTGATAATAAAAAAATAATATTTATCAGTTTTAAGTTTTATTTTTTACTTAGATTTGATTGTTATAGACAAATGTGGTTCTTATTGTGAAACCGCAGGTTTCCTTAAAGATAGATAATAAAAGAAATTGATACACCTTTTTCCTATGATTATTGAATATTCCTATAAGGACATTATTTAATATCCATTGTTCTAAATAGTTTAATTAAATTTTTTGATCCTTGATACGGCGTATGTTAAATTTTAAGGCTTGGAATTTTAACAAACAATTCCTTAATCTAACTTTATACTCACACATTTTTTAGCCACTTTTAAAGAAATTCTGCAACTCTTTCTAAATCGAAATTTTTAATTGAAAATCAGTTAACTTTGTTTCATATAATTTAAATATTGAAATTTATGAGTTTTCAACTTCCATCATTTTTTATATTCACACAAAGTGGTATTTATTCGTAGAGTATTACTATGAGAAAAACTTTTAATTGCAAATAATTTTCATAATGGTATATTAAATATTTCATTTACGTGGTTCACACTGATCTTTTAAAATTAGTTGTTGAAGGTTCTACCATGAAGAGCTGCGCGCAAAAAAATTAACCTGTGGAAGAAAACTTTTTTAGTTTTGTGTTCAGAATTTACTAAGGAAAAACTTAACCTGAACCTTTATACTCATTTCTGGGCTACCCTTACAATGATATGGTTATTTATTTCCACTATGTACACGCAAATGCTTTTGTAAAACGTCTTTCCGTGAAAATTTGCGGTCACATATCTTACATTCAAACGGCTTCTCGCCACTGTGAACACGAACATGACCTTCCAACCTACTTTTCTTTACGAATTTTCGTTCACATACATTACATTGAAACGGTTTATCGTCACTGTGTATACGAACATGAAATTTCAAATCGCTTTTCCGTGCAAAGCTGCGTTCACATATGTTACATTGGAACGGTTTGTCGTCACTGTGAACACGAAGATGAGCAAGCACATGGGCTTTTTGTGCGAATCTACCATCACATATGTTACATTGAAACGGTTTGTCGTCACTGTGAATACGAACATGATTTTGCAAATTGATTTTCCGTACGAATCTACGTTCACATATATTACATTGAAACGGTTTATCTCCACTGTGAATTCGAACATGATTTTGCAGATGGATTTTCTGTGCAAATCTATATTCACATATGTCGCATTGAAACGGTTTCTCACCGCTATGAACACGAGCATGAATATGCAAGTGACTTGTCTGCGCAAATTTGCGCTCACAGTTGTTACACTGAAATGGTTTCTCATCGCTGTGAACACGAGTATGAACTTTCAAATCGCCTTTGCGAGCGAAACTGCGTTCGCATACGTTACATTGAAACGGCTTCCCGCCACTGTGCACATCAGCATGGGCTTTCAAAGTACTTTTCCGGGCAAAGCTACGCGCACATATGTTACATTGATAGGGTTTATAGTCACTATGAACACGAATGTGCTTTTTTAGAATGCTTTTATCTCCAAGTTTACGTTTACAGTGAAATGGTCTCTCAATATGTTCTTGCAGATTCTTTCTACCTGTGTATTGAGGGCTATGTATGTTATGATCAAACGTACTGAGTTGTTCTGGCTCCACTTTTGCATCCGTTTCTCCTTGCATTATAATTGGAGGTTTAGTAGATATGGATGAATATTTCTTGGAACGTCTTTTATTCATACAAAAAACAAAATTAAGTAGACGTAGACCACGGATGATATACGTGTGGAGATACAACAGTTACCACATAAACTAAAATGTTCCTGTTTGCGGGAGAGGTAAATATGGCGTTTTAAATTACTTCCCAGTCTTCACTGATCTCACCTTTTACTACGGACCCCGTTCTATAGTAGAAACCTTACAAATATGTAATATCACTTCCGCTGTAAAACCGTTATACCATGCGTAAATTTAATTCAATAGATAGTAAATATACTTATCAGGTTATAGGTGGTTACTATTCAGAACAAAGCGAACAGCGATCACTTCCTAGATTAAATACCCGCAATGCTACCAACATCTAGAAGAATTCTCCACGGAGTTATGTTAATTTTCCCAAAAAAATCCTCATAAACTCTGTACCACAGACTAGAGGAGAGTCAGATAATGCATTACCTGTCGGCACCTTTGATGTTAGAATATTGCATTTTTCTTCTACGCAGTGAATTTTCCAGCGCTGTACGCACGCCATGCCCTTATTCTACTACAGGAATTTAAATCTGGCCAGCCCTTTTGCAAAGAAACCGTAGTACATTTAATCATTTTGCATAAATATGTACAACTCTTAGAAAAAGTTGGCATATTTCCAAGTATTATATTAAATTTGTGATTTGCTATCCACAGCTGTACCCATTTCTCGTTCTGCCTTTCCATTTTGTTCCGGCGTGTATTTTATATTCAATGCCCATTTTTTCACTTAGGGCTTTTAAAGTTTACTTTAAAGGCTGATTGACATTATCCTATCTTCAACCTTTTTTTTATAAATTAGAACCTACACGTCTAGGATGGCTTCGTATAATGTAAAATGCCATCCCTTTTTTCATCCTAAAAACTGTTAAAAAGTAGATTGAAAACTAGACCAGGATCTATTTTGATGCTAAATTCTATCCCAGAGTTGCCCACTAAACGACGTTTCAACATTACCAACTGTTACGATAATGAAATAATTTCTTAGCTTTTTCATTCAATATTATAACACATAAACAAACGAATAGCAGTTGGCTGTAAACACAAACTTTTTATAAAAACTGAAATATAAATTTAGGTTAAGGTAAACAAAATGCAAAACGAGCAAAACTTTATAGTTTAGTGTGGTAGCACTGTTGAATGAACGTGAAAAAATTAACGTTCGTAAACGGTAAACAAAACTTGGTTCGAAAACGAACGGCTATTTACAGCAGGGGCACTTTTTAATCCCCTTATATATATGCAACCCAGCATGCAGTAGTTGCAGAATGCATCACGTTCCTTTATATACCGAACCACAATATCTGCGATATTTACCTACTTATAAATATTTTAAATTCTAAAAATGCAATGTCCATGTAATTTACTCGTATCAAGACCATTCTTACAATAGTTATTTTTACTTTAAATAAAAAAATTTAAAAAATTGTTTATTACGTCTTCATGCTGGTGACAAGTATTGTATCCAAAACGTACAAAATTGGTGTTGTTGGTTTATATACAATTTAAATCGTTAGGATCATACTTTCACTAAGAATTAATGAACTTGTTTGGTTAAACATGAAAAATCGTTGGAGCTATCAGTTAGGATAATTCATATATTCTCTTAATAGTACATTTAAATCTTTTTCTACATCTCTTAATTCTGAATTAATGCCTAGAGTACAAGTTCATTCGTTGAATACCAGATATAGGCACTTCCTTACAATTCCCTATCACCTAACTACCTTATTTGAACGAAGTTTTAGATATAGTGCAGTCAAGTTTTACAATTTGTCTGAATACAAAAACTAAATTTAGATTCCTTTAAGCAACAACAGTTAAACCATTCATTATTATAAAATCAATAAAAATTATTCTTTACACACATCTTTATTTCCACAAAATAAACTATAACTAGTATACATGGTCAAAGTCAAACGTAAAATCACGTAAAACGAAAACAAACCCACGAACACGTGTAATAACAGCATGATAAACTACATTATTACATTACATTATACCAATTATATCTATAATGTTAGTAGTAGAGATGGTAGGTTTATACTTGACAGAAAGCTGAAGTGTACATGCAGTTGCATATACTCAAGGGGGTTAAAAAATGCCCTTGCTGTAATTAGCCGTTCGTGTTCGACACTAGATTGTATTCTAGGATAAAAATAGGTTCAAGTTTGATCCTAACAAATGGTAGATAAAAGGATAATGTCGATCAGCCTTTAATACGTATATTCAGTTCCGTTATCAACGTGCAAGTTTTTCCACCCTAGTCAAACTTATTTTTAGTTACAGTCACAAACCTTCTAAAGCAGTCTGTTTAACCATGATCAGTGATGTGCGTTGACACGTCAACAATGATTGTTGACATTTTCGTGTCAACAGTTTGTCAACAATTGATTTTTCACGTCAGAAATGTCGACAATGTGTCAACAATGTCAACAATGTGTCAACTTTGCAAATAAAGTAGGATTCTGCACATTTCTCGTTAAACCTAACCTGTAAACACAGGTGCTAAAATAAGCTAAAATGTCTAATAAGATCATTAAGAAGATGTTCAAGACAATTCAAGAATCAAAATGGCTGAAAGGCGCAAGAATAAGAATTTTGATGAATTGGGTTTTCAGTTATAAAAGACTGTGACAGTAACTGAAGATGGAAAAGAAAAACCAAATATTATTTAAATAAAATGGCATTAAAAAACTAAGTCCTTTGTATTTCTTCTTATTTCTATGGAATCAGTAAAATTACAAGTATGTTTACTCATAGCTCCATAGGCCCATACTAAGATTTTTAGTTCGGGTATGTGGGGGCACAGTTTATACCTTACAGAATCAGTTAGATCGCTCAGAGCGGTTCTTTTGATCTTTCGTGTTCCTGGTTTTTGGTCTGCGCACGCTAAACTGTAGACCGCACGCTTGTAGGGGAGGTTATATGTGCAGTTGATATTCAAATTTCACAACTAATGTAACTTACCAACACTCAACAATTTCACTAATTCACTTACAGAATATGCAAGTTGATTTCATTTAAATAATACAATCTTTTATGAGATTATTTCTTTGAAGGTTGAGGTTAGGTTTTTTATCTCTCTACTTCTGAACAGAAAATAGTGCTCTGCGCATAGACCGCGAGTTTCTTGAAGTGAAAGACAAAATGAAGGGGAAGTGATCCAACTGATTCTGTAAGGTATAAACAGTGGTGGGGGCAGTTCTAGCAATGTGACAGTTAGTATTAATTGAAAAAACAAATGCTAACCTGATAAACAACATCCTAGCATTTATATTTTTTCTAATCAAAATTATTCTATACGTACATTAGACTTGAACGTACTTAAGCATCTCACAATTCCCTGTGCCTTCTATTTGCTCTCACATACTTTAAGTCAAATAAAAATTATTGTAATAAACTATTTAAGATTTAAATAATAAAGGAAAAATCAAGTTTAACAGCTTTGCGCATGTGCATTCATAATGTCTAAATTGTTGACAGTTGACATAGTTGAGATCAATAAGGTCATGTCAACAATTCTTATTGTTGACATGTCAAGAATGAATTGTTGACGTCGACATTGTTGACACGCACATCACTGGTACAGAGTGAAGGGGGTTAGGTTAGGTAAAAACACTGATAAGTATGGAAATCTGTAGAATTATAATAATTACTTTGAGTAAATATTTTGTAAATATAGTAAATAGAAAATTCTCCAAAAACGATTCGAGAGTAAATCCTGTGTATACAGTATATATCACGAGGTCTTCGTTTTCTTTTCATTTGTATTCCGGTTTAACTACCTACCAGTATTATAACTTAAGTATAAATTTGTATATATGTATAGATTGTTTACTTAGCTATTTGTTTTGTAATCTTATTATTAGAGATGATGGGTTTTAACCCTTTTAAAATTAGCTGATTATAAAAGTGAAAGCAAAAATAAGATATGTTATAATTTTTTATATATTTATCTTGGCAATGGAATTAGATTAAATTTATTTATTTATTAAGTAGCAAACTTATTTATTACTTTTCATTCGTTTGCATTAGTAAATGTTAAATAAAAATAAAAATGTTAATAAATTCGTTCTATCATTTACCTTGCTCATAATCTTTGACAATAAGCATCATAAATAAAAAATAATCGGAGGCATTGCATTGAAATATTTCAAATTTCGCGCAAGTTTGTCTAGTTACCGTTACTCGTTCATAGATGGTGTTACGATCTTTTTTTTTATCTTCAATATTCTACATTGTCTGTCGTCTCTCGTTAATCCCTTTCTCTCTGACATGCAAGATCTGGACGGCCAATTGACATTACCGTGCACTCAAAGGCAGTGATGTGGTTTGACATGTCAACAATGATTGTTGACATTTTCGTGTCAACAATTGATTTTTCACGTCAAAAATGTCAACAATGTCGACAATGTGTCAACTTTGCAAATAAAGTAGGATTCTGCACATGTTTCGTTAAACCTAACCTGTAAACACAGATGCCGTCCTTAAATTACGTAACGCAAAATTGAACGATTTTTATATCCCCCTCCACCCCCATTGTAACGCAAGCTCGAACCCCCCTTAAATATTACGTAACGCAATACTCTAAGCCCCCCCCCCATATTTAATATGAAAACGTTCTAACTTTTTTATTGAAAAAGATTCTATTAGAAAGGATTGCATCAAAGTGGGGTGCGTGCGACCGTTATGGTCTACACATAGACCGTTTAAGTTCAGACAAGTAAATATGAGTTTAAATAATATTTTATCAATAACATTTTATCGTTACGTAACGTTATTCTTGACCCCACCTCCCCCTTGGTAACGCTGCGTAACGCTACTCTGGACCCCTACCCCCCTTGGAGAGGTACGTAATTTAAGGACAGCCCCACAGGTGCTAAAATATGATAAAATGTCTAATAAGATCATTAATAAGATGTTCAAGACAATTCAAGAATCAAAATGGCTGAAAGGCCCAAGAATAAGAATTTTGATGAATTGGGTTTTCAATTAAAAAAAACTGTAACAGTAACTGAAGATGGAAAAGAAAAACCAAAATATTATTCGAATAAAATGGCATTAAAAAGTAAATCCTATTTTTATTCTTATTTCCATGGAATCAGTAAAATTACAAGCATGTTTACTCATAGCTCCATAGGCCCATACTAAGATTTTTAGTTAGGGTATGTGGGGGCAATTCTAGCAATGTGACAGTTAGTATACATAGGTATCTTAATGCAAAAAATTTTATTAATTGAAAAAACAAATGCTAACATGACGAACAACATCCTAGCATTTTTTTTTTCTAATCAAAATCATTTTATATGTACATTAGACTTGAACGTACTTAAGCATCCCACAATTCCCTGTGTCTCATATTTGCCCTCACATACTTAAGTCAAATAAAAATTATTGTAATAAACTATTTAAGATTTAAATAATAAAGGAAAAATCAAGCTTTGCGCATGTGCATTCATAGTATCTAAATTGTTGACATAGTTGACATCAATAAGGTCATGTCAACAATTCATATTGTTGACATGTCAAGAATGAATTATTGACCTCGACATTGTTGACACGCACATCACTGCTCAGAGGAGGACACTTGTCTCACTTGTCACATATCATTACACAATACTGAACTGTAACATTTATACTTCCATTATCAATAAAAATATTTTAACAATCAAAGTCACTTCTGTTTTATTACAAATGTAAAAGTAACACTCAAAAATAGACGCCCATTAATGGTTATTATTATAGTACATATCGTATATTATTGTAATTTGTAAGAATTATTTTTGCACTGATTGATATATTTTAAAATTATTTAATTTATAATAGTCCCGCTTTACATTGTCTATTCATAATTAGGTTTTTTTCTGGTAATACTTTCTCATCATAAATAAACAACATTAAACAATATAATTATTATTTTATTTCATATTCTACAAAAAATAGTTTTTTATGCACTGATAACTGCTTTGCAAACTGTCGATTTCAAGAAAGGAAAGAAGTGTTAAACAGTTCTAGTTCACTATAATTATATATAGTGGTTCACATTATCGTTTAACTTTTGTTTTTGATAATACAAATTGTAATAAGATTGTTAAACATTCATACAACCTAAATCAGGGTTGGCAAAAATCATGATTTTTTTTTAAATCAAAAAGATCGTGATTTATTTGATTTTTATTAATTTGATGTTTGAATTACATATATTTAAGTAGCAATGCATCTATAATAATATAAAAAGCTAGCCCTACCTTTTAATAACAATAGCATCAGATCTTTTACAGTTAGGCAGTTGCTTTTAAGTAGCTTCTTAAAAAAATATTCTTATTGAAACCAACATAAAAAACTATCGTGTTACAGAACAGGGTTGGAAAAAAATCGATTTTTCTAAAAAATCAAAAATCAATGATTTTCCTAAAAAAATCATGATTGGTTTGATTTTTTTGTGTATTTTTAATTAGATTGAAATAAAACTCTTCGAATATAAAAAACCAGCTAAAATTATGACATTTAATTACATTTATGCATTTGTATAGCACTTTGTTGCGATTTAATATTGTTCTTAAATTTTTCACATCCGTAAGACCATAACCAAATAGTAGGGAAGTAAACCCTAATCTTTGCCATAACTGTAAAACATTCAAAAATACATGCAACGGCGAGTTGGAAAATGCACAGCTAGACAGCAGTATTTCTGTCATATCCTGTTCGTACTTGCAGTGACTGTAAGCCTATAAAAGACTGGAGCTCTGAAAGTGCATTTTATTTTCTATTTCTTGCAGAACTTTTATTGTAGTTGAAAAGTCCAAGATTTATTTTAATGTAGAAGACAGAAAACATGAATAATATATGTATACTAATTAAAAAAGAAAAATTAATACGAATAAAAATAAAAATGATTTAAATCAGGCCAACCCTGCCTTAAATGCATTTAAACAACAAAATTAACAAAAAAAACACATGAAATTAAAACTGTTCACCATCTCTATAAAGAGATATGCTCTTACGCCGTATCATGTACAAAATGAAACATTGGATTATTTGGATGTGAATTACACTATTATTGTATAAGTCGATATTCAGAATCGGATCAATCTGACAAAACAGGGTAATGATTTTTTTTTTCTAATGAATCCATGGTCACACAATGTTGCACTAAAACTTTTCTTGTGAATATGTGATCACATAGTGTTACATCAATGTACCTCAATTCCTAAATGTACATTTTCGGTCATGCAATTACAATGATACGGTTATTTATTTTCATGGTGAACACGCAAGTGCGTGTGAAAACTGCATTTCCGTGCAAATTTGCGTTCACATACGTTACATTGAAACGGCTTTTGGTCACTATGAACACGGACGTGCCTTTCTAGTCCTTTTTTATCCATAAATTTACGTTCGCATATGTTACACTGAAACGGCTTATCGCCACAGTGAATACGAACATGGACTTTAAAATTGCCTTTCAGTCTGAAGCTACGTTCGCATACGTTACAGTGAAACGGTTTATCGACAATATGAATGCCGGCGTGCTTTTGTAATCCGCTTTTATATACAAATTTACATTCACATATATTACATTGAAACGGCTTATCGCTACTGTGTACACGAAAATGGTAATCCAAATGGGTTTTCTGTACAAATTTGCGTTCACATATGTTACACTGAAACGGTTTCTCGCCACTGTGAGCACGAACATGAACTTTCAAATCGTTTTTCCTTAGGTATTTGCGGTCACATAGCTTACACTGGAACGGCTTATCGCCACTGTGAATACGAGCATGAACTTTCAAATTGCTCTTCTGTGCAAAGCTGCGTTCGCATACATTACATTGAAACGGTTTATCGCCATTATGAACACGGGCGTGGCTTTGCAGGTTCCTTTTATCTGTAAATTTACGCTCACATATATTGCACTGAAATGGTTTCTCGCCACTGTGAATACGAACATGATTTTTCAAATTACGTTTGTTTGCAAATTTGCCTTGGCATATATTACACTGAAACGGTTTATAGTCACCGTGACCACGAACATGAGATTGGAAATGGTCTTTCCGTGCGAATTTGCGCTCACATATAGTACATTGAAAAGGTTTATCGCCACTATGAACAAGACTGTGCCTCCGCAGACTGAATTTATCTGTAAATTTACGTTCACATATATTACACTGAAATGGTTTCTCGCCGCTGTGAATACGAACATGAGTATGTGAATACGAACATGAGTATGCAAATGGCTTTTCTGCGAGAATCTGTGTTCACATATGTTACACTGATACGGTTTTTCAATGGTACGCGTACGTCCTACAACATTGTTTCTACATGGGGATTGGGGACTATTTATATTGCAATCAAATGTGCGGTGTTCTTCAGGCTTCACTTTTGTATCCGTTTCTTCTTGCATTTTAATTGGTAGTTTAGTAGGCATGGGTATTTCTTGGAATATTTTTTATTCATACGACAAACAAAATTAAGTAGAGGTAGAACAGCAAAGCTTAATATGGCGTTTTAGATTCATCTACACTGATCTCAATTTTTAGTATGGATCCGCCTACAAATAAGAAATCTCACTTGCACTGCAAAATCATCATCTTATGCGCACAGTTAACTGTTTCTAGTAAATTTTTATTATCGATTTATAGGTGGATTCTCAGAACAGTGATCATTTCGTAGATTAAAACTGTGAGGTTAAATACGGTTTCTACCAGTGTTGCCAGATTCTTTTTTAGAGGTGTGCTGTAAACGACAAAATAATACTATTTTTGTGCACCTAAAATTAAAATTAAGAGGGAAGCTCTGTAGGTGTGCAACAAAAAAATGTATAAAATTGGATTTATTTTTATATTAAAATTTTACTTTAACTGCATACATAATATGTATAACTAGTGTAATATTTATACAACATGAAATTTTTATTTATATATATCTACAATAAGATTGCTTGTCCAAAACAATTGCTTTACGCAAGTGGTGTTATCTAAATTTGTATCTGTTTACTGTCATTTACTTATGCCACCAAGAAATTATTTTTGTAATGAAATCTATGCCATCCGGAAAACACCTCTGCTAAAGTGGTTGCCTACTGTTTGACAATTGCTATACACAAATTTTAGTTTGAACACTAATGCCAATTATTGTTGCTACTAATAACATTAATTTAAACTGTCTAAATTATTCAGAAATTACAGAACTTACATAATTTGAATGATATTAAATTTTTATAAAATTTATTTTATTTAATAAAACATTTTTTACAAAATAAATTTTTTACAAATAATTTAAAAATATCTTAAGTTTTAAAAATATTTGCTATTTAACATGAATCATTTAGATTAAAAATCTTACGTACACTGTATGCTCCACATGACAACCATTATTATGTATGCAAGCCTGAATTCTCCTCTTCATGTTGTCAAAAACATTTCGCAACTGTTGCTGGGTTATATTTTGTACTTGTGATGGCATTTCTCAAGCCTTCTATTGTATGCAATATACAATATTTTTAGGTGTCCAAATAAAAAATAATCTAGGGAAGTTAGATCAGGTGACCTCGGAAGCCATCTTCCTCCGCTGCCATGTTCTCAACAAATCTTCTGGCATGCAGGATTCTACCAATGGAAAAAGCATAGCAGCATACTTGTCGCTAGCTACTCCAAGTGATTCAAGTGCTTTTAAGTGACATTCTAGTTTATCATAAAGTGAACAGAGTGGTAAAATCTCATTCTTATTAACTACCTTTTTAAGAACCAAACTTAATTATTCTCTTACATAGATTTCTATTCTCGTCCAAATCTATTTTTTAAACCTTCAATTACTTTTTTATAACTGATTACACTAAGTGGGAAACTATTTACATAATCGTGTACGCGGCTACCTTCAACTGTAGCTTGTATTAAATACTGAAATTTATCTTCGCTGGCTAATTCATCATCTTCATTAATTTTCTAAAATTGTCTCCAAAAATGCAACCAATGTTTGAGGTTACCATCAGATTTCTTCAGTTCTATCTCTGGTAACTTGAATTTTTGACGTGATCCTTGTATTGACCTTGACGAATGCATGGAATTTGCACCATCGTTTAAATCATCATGTACTGATGCATCTACAACTTTCAAAACATTTTGTACTTCTATTTCTAATCTTTAGTACTTACATGCATATTCATCAACGATAATATTTTCTTGTTGAAATTCATTCATCTCTGCATCACTGTCTTACATTTCTTCAAAGATTGCCTTGTCAAACCTCTCTATTTCTTGACTTTCTTTCCCAATAACGACATATTAGCTTGAATGTCAATGACATCTCGCTGTTCTTTCTTCAATTCAGTCACTCTATCAGGCAGTTTCGTGAATGCACGTCTTTCTACGGTTCTTGCTTTCTTGTCACTTTCCATTGTTGTTCTGCGTTTTCTTTCGTTCTTTCGTTCTAAATCTTTTAACACGACATGGATATTACAACAGGTTTTCTAGTCCTGTCACGGTCGCCACTTACAATATAAAGGGATTTTACGTGTGTTTATGTTAAAAAGTTAAAACATTATTCTTCCTTTAAACACCAAGAACATTCTACAACAATCAAAACAATAATGTAACGCGCCATCCCCCGAGTATACTAGAAAAGTCCCGAACAGTCACGAACAAGCTGGCCGAATGTGCCGAAGAAGTCTCGAACCATCCAGAGTTTCCCACCGTCGAATGTGCGGGAAAATGGCGGGAATTTTCTAGCTTCATCGAGAACTAACGCGGGAACGAATATAAGGGTAGTTTTACAGTCAATTAGCTAGTAGTTACGAACGAAATAAATGTTAATTAGTGATAAATAAATTCTTCTGTACATAATTAAATAAATAATTTAGTGTAAATAAATTCTGGAAATCAATTGTAATAAACTAAATAAAAATAAATATTAAAAATAAATACACGTTTTTGTCAAAACGTAACAATAACAATGTATATAATTTTTGCCAGACTATCTCTAATGATCTCTATATCAAAAACATGCGAAAACATAACGAATAGAAAAACTAGTTACAATTTAGCAGTGAATCTATGAAAACCAAGATGAAAACTTAAAAAAACCAACATTTCGTCCAAACTTTTATACCAGCATTTTGGCGATTGCTTAAGTCCGTACAAAGATCTCTTTAACTTTAACAAACTAGATCTAAACCTCGAACCTTTAAAGATTTTGGAGGGACCACAAAAGTTGGTTTTTCTAAATGTCCGTAAAGAAAAGCAGATTTGACATCAAGTTGTTGAACATGCATGTCATGTTCGATGTACAAACTTACTTGCTACCGGAACTTAGATGTCCTCCCCTATATTGTATTGTTAGAAACCACAGATCACCAGGCGAGCTTTCTTTATACTGTCTTCCCATTTACCAGCTTTTCTCTAAAAAACCCATTTAGAATCTATCAACTTCTCGTCTTGTAGAGGTTCCACGAGCTCTTCGTTTATGGGTTCTTTTTATTTTTCATCTCTCTCTGCTTTTTCATAGCTTTGGGACACACCTGAAATTAGATTTCCCGCCGACAGTGCTGCCACCATACTTGTTTCAAAATCGTTCAAGTATTTTGATAGTCCATTGCCTGCATAATAATTTAGGTAATGACTTAACGATTCTTCTTCTTATTATTTTATCATCTTGAGTTATTTTTCATAATAATATCAATTATTTTGGTTGTTTTGACATAATTTCATCTGTGATGCACCTACAAGAGCTTACGTGTAATGTTCAGAAAGTCATGGAAGCTACTTTTCCTGTGATAAATGTACAGGGAGTGGTAAATATTTAGATAGTAGTTATTTAGCGACGAATTGATGTATCATTGAGAAGTGGTTCTTCGTTTTTATTACAAGCAGATAGCGATCGCCATTTGGGTATATCTCCTTTAACTTGACTAAATATTGGATTGGTTTCATAGTCTCCAATAGACTATATGCACGCAGTGTCTTGGTGTAGTACGAAGACTTTTGAACCTGTGAGCCGGTACAGTATGGTTACATATTAGTCGTCCGGTGCATAATGTATCAGTGTAGCTTGTGCTGTTTCTTTTCTAAATTTGTTTGTCACTCACTCAGAAAAGATATACGGTACAGATTTTCTAATTTACAGCGTACATATTCTTTTGCATTTACCAGCTGATGTTGATCTGTATGAACAGGTAGATAGATCTTCAGCTTTTCCTTTCGAAAATTATTTTCTCAATAAAGTACATAACGGCTTGAAAATCATAGATAAATGTTTTTAAAATTGTACCATTGTACATATAACACATGGGCTGAAAAGTCCCAGGCCTAACAAATAGATGGCGCTAGTTCTATTGCATTCACCGCTTTTTCAGTTAGTACTAACCTTCAAAAGACAGCTGTTAAAATTTCATGATATTCTATTCATTATTTTGTGAGTTATTGTGCTAAGAGTGACGCTACTTTTGTTATTTTCAAAACAATGGATCAAAAACAATTTCGTGTTTTAATTTTACACTGCTTCTTGATGGGAAAAAATACCGTTCAAGCGAAGCAATGGCTTGAAAAGTGTTATGGGGACTCCGCTCCATCAGAAACAACAATAAAACGTTGGTTTGCTGACTTCAAACGTGGTCGTAGAGACACCGATGATGCAGAACGCAGTGGACGTCCAAATGAGGCGGTAACACCAGAAAACATAAAAAAATCCACAAAATCGTTTTGAATGATCGAAAAGTGAAGTTGCGTGAGTTAGCTGACATCGTAAAGATATCAAAAGAACGTGTTGGCTTTATATTGCATGAGCATTTGACTATAAGAAATCTCTGCTCAAAGTGGGTGCCGCGTTTGCTCACTGTTCACCAAAAACAAGAACGCGTTGATGTTTCTGAGCAGTGTTTGGCCATGTTTAAACGTAACAAACCGGAATTTTTGCGTCGATATGTGACAATGGATGAAACATGGATCCATCACTTCACTCCGGAATCAAAACGATCGTCATCTGAGTGGACAGCAACTGGTGAACCTCGTCCAAAGCGACCGAAAGTACAACAATCGGCTGGAAAGGTTACGGCCTCGTTATTTTGGGATGTGCGTTGTGTAATATTCATCGACTATCTTGAGAAGGGAAATACCATCAACAGTGAATATTATATAGCGTTATTGGAGCGTTTGAAGGCCGAAATTGCAAAGAAATGACCGCATATGGCAAAGAAAAAAAACTTTGTTTCATCAAGACAACGCACCGTGTCACAAGTCAATCAAAACAATGGCAAAACTACATGAATTGAACTTCGAATTGCTCCCACATCCACCGTATTCGCCAGATTTGGCTCTTGGGGCGACTACTGGCTGTTCGCAGACCTAAGAAAAATGCTTGCCGGTAAGAAATTTCGCTCGAATGAAGAGGTTATCGCTGAAACTGAGTCCTATTTTGAGGCAAAAGATAAATCGTTCTACAAAAGTGGTATTGAAATGTTAGAGCGGCGCTAGAATGATTGCGTTGTTCTTGATGGAAATTACGTTGATGAATAAAGCTAATTTTGAACAAAAAAAGGCGTGTTTTCTTTGTTAGGCCTGGGACTTTTCAGCCCATGTGTTATATTATTGTAATTTGTAAGAATGATTACAATTTGTAAATCAAATGTGAAATTACAAGTCAAACCATTCATGTTACTGTATATTGTCGATCCACCATACTTACCTACCTGTATTTTAAATGCACTAAAGTTGAATTCTTTTATTACGAATGTGCATTCCTTTCCCTGTTAATATAGCTAACAATGTATTATCCAATAATGTCCAACTAAATGATATTATTGTATTTCCCTATGAAGAGTTGGTTACTTTGAATGAAGCATATGGAAAAGTAGTCGAACATGTTGAACATCAATGCGTTGGCACTGAAAACACATTAGGTGGTAACAAAGACTTTGGTAAAGAATATGATGAAGAAATCCCTCTAGATGGTCAAAGTGTTGATTATGATCCTGATGACAAGGAGGACAATACCAGTAATGACCATAAGATAGTTATGGCAACGAAAATTTTGAAAATTGTTCGCAAACTCCTATACCTGAGTCGGAATTCTCTTCCACAATGGGCAAAATACCTTGTATTATGTATTTGAAATACAAAATACAAAATACTTTTGGGTAATGTATTTAAAATACAAGATACAAAACATAAAGAAAAAAAATGGTATATACCATGGGATTAAGATGATCCTTTTAATCCTGAAGGTGAATGTGAATCACACAAAGGATTAAGAGCGGTGGAGGTGGGACGCAGAGGAACAGCGTTCCCCTACTTACCAATAAATACTAAACATTCTTTAAGAAATCTAATTATTTTTATATAATAAATATGTAATCTGACAATCAGCGCTCCCCCACTTTTTTTCTAGCTATACATACACTGATTAAGAGACACCTTAGTCCTAAGGTATTGTTATGATATGGAGAGCTCTTTTTCTCAGGGTCCTTATTTTTCTTCGTGTGGTTCTTAATTTTTTTTATTAAAACGCTATTTTCTTGACAATATTAATTTATTCATTTTTTACTGTCCTTACATTTATCAAAATCAATAACAAAATTTTTTTTTAATCATTTTCAAATATCACTACATTTTTAATATCATCACATTTCCCCTCCATATTAATATAAATTTTAAGCGTTTTATACTATAGCTTAAATTTTGATTAATATTAACTAAAATATACTCAATTGTGAATTCCATTACAATTTGATCTTTGTTTCTTTTATTTGTCTTATGTAATATAATAGATATTGTTTTGTTTCATGGTATACATAATCATTTTTTATGGTGTTTTTATTTTATGTTTTTATTCTAACCTCAATTATGTGAATTGACGGTCTTGCACTTTGACATTTGTCGAACGTCATTTTGACATTAGGCAACTGTCATTCATTCATTTTTTTTGACATTAGTTAATTGTCATTTTGGACATTTGTTAATTGTCACTTTGACATTACATTATCTCAACAGAATAACAATTTAAAATTTTATAAGTTTAGTTAGCATTATTAACATTTTATACAGGATTTTTTTTTATTGTTTTTTTTAACTCAATATTCGATATTTTCATTTTATTTCACATTTCCTTCCTATTTCTCCCTTATTTTCCTCTATTTTCCAACTAGCTTTCATTCATGCTGCATTCATACAAATCATTTTCTACAACTTCTTAAGAAATTGCAAAAATTATTTTCTCTAGTAGTAACGTAACTCCCTACCTCATTTATCTACTTCAATATCATATTTTATCTTTACTTATTCATATTACGGATCATATTTTGACCTTTTCTTTTAATATTATCAATCATATCATTAATTATTTATTATTATTATCATTATTATTCTACTAACTTCATATTCAAATCTTCATAATTATCATCATTTTAATAATACTTTATTAATAATTATTTAACTCGTTATGATTATCTTTAACACATTCATTCAAGCATCATTCATACCTTCTTGTCAAACCTAATACGCAATGTTCCCTATTCTTCTTTGGTTATTTTTGTCCACATTGGCTTCTAATTTTTACTTTAATATTCTTTTGTAGCATTTATTCTAGTTCTTTGATTTTCTTTCTTTTTCTGTATTTGTAATTTCTTTGTTCCTCTCTGACTCCTGATAGTAAATTCTTTAAATGTTTTTTCATTATCATTTTATATTTTTCCATCCTTATTTTGGATTTACTATCTTTCTTAAATATTTTATACCTCGATTCCTTATTTTTCTTTCTAGTCTTATTTTTAGATTTTCTTTTGACTTTGATCCCCCCCAACCTTTTATTTTCCATTGTCATCTTCATTTTGTTTCTTCTTTCCGCTTTTCTTGCTCTTCTTAGTTTATTCTGCCAATTAATAGTACATTTCAATTTTTCTTTATTATCATTATTATTTTGATAAAATTGTTCTTTTTTGTAATTATTCTTTATCTTATTTTTAAGATTTGCCTTTCTTATTGGTAAACTGTTAATTCCTTCTTTTGGATTTATTCGTTTGTAGTTTACGGAGAATTTTGCCATATTTTGAATCCAGCTATCTAATATACAATAATGACTTGGTCCATGATTACCTGCTGTTGATTTCTCTTCAACATTTTTGTTTATTTTTTTAAATTCTATTTTCACATTCTGCTGGAAGTTTTCTTGTGCTTTTTCTTGCTCCTTAATTTTCTCATTTATATCTGCATCCCTTATTTGTAACATGTTGATAATTTCTTCTTGGTGTCTTTCTATTTTCCTACGCATTTCATTCTGACATTCATCTATCTTATTATTCACCTCTTCTTGTATTTCACCTCTCATGTTTTTAACAATATTATCCCATCTATTCTCATGATCTTCAAATTTTCTTTTAATTTCTTCAAATCTTTTCTCTTGATTATGATTGATTTCTTCAAATCTTTTAGTATTATCTTGTTTAATCTCTTCTAATCTTTTAGTTTGGTCTTCTATTCTTTTAGTTTGGTCTTCAAATCTTTTAGGTTGGTCTTCAAATCTTTTATCTTGGTCTTGTTTCATTTCTATTAATATTTTAAGTAAATCTGGTTGTTGTTGTCTTATTTCTTTTTGCTCTTTATCTCCCTTTTCAACATCTCCCATGGTCTCCTCCATACTTGTACTTTCTTCTTCCATCTGTTCAATTTCAATATTTTCTTCCTCTCTTTTGTCCCTTTTTCTACTATCTACCGATTTACCTCGCTTTGACATCTTTCCACTACCAACACACAACTAACAAAATGATAATTATGTCTTTTATTTAACTTGCTCTACCACGTTGGGACGCCAATTCTTTATGTTATGATATGGAGATCTCTTTTTCTCAGGGTCCTTATTTTTCTTCGTGAGGTTCTTAATTTTTTTATTAAAACGCTATTTTCTTGACAATATTAATTTATTTATTTTTTACTGTCCTTACATTTATTAAAACCAAAAACAAAATTTTTTTTATACTCTCTTTTTTTTATCATTTTCAAATATCACTACATCTATCTATCTTCTTATATATATATACATATAAATAAAAATGAATCGCAAAAATGTATGAAGGCGTATCACTTCACAACGACTGAACCAAATTGGATAATTCTTTTTTTTGTTGTGTTTGTTATTATCAGGAGAAGATTTGTATAAAAGAAAATTTCCAAAAAAAATGTACGGAAAGACGTAAAGAAACATTTTTTCTCTTATACGTCATTTCGAGTGGTTCCCGAAGTATACAATAGATGGCGCCGCCGGCAGGGTGGCAAAAGTGTTGAAGTGTATGTAAGGAAGTTTTCCCTAACTTTGAGGTAATTTGAAAAATGTAATGGTCAAAAACTCCTTTTGAATAATACAAAAATCATACTACGTGTTTATTTATTGTGATCTTTAGTCACAAAACAAGTCGTACATTACATATTTTTCCGAATACATTCTTCTAAAGTACCATATCAAAGAAGAATTTGAATAAAACATAAAATGTGTAGGTAATTCAAATTATGAAACTTGCAACACTTCAACATTTGGATACACTTTAATTAGCTAATGTCTCTTTCTTTTTTTTTGTTATGGCGTAATACTCATTCGAGAGTCGGCAAACCATCGGCGCTCTTTTTGTACTGTCCAAATGAAAAAAGTAAAAATGTGGTTTATTACCAAGCTTTACAATAAAGTATATAAATTCTTAAGATTTTTTTTTTATTTTAATCGTAATTTAATTTCGAAATGGAAAATTGTCTTATTTTTTTCATTAGGTACTCCACCCGTGCGAAGCCGGGGCGGGCAGCTAGTTTTTAATATCATCACATTTACATTTTTAATATCATCACAGTATGTACACTATTCTTTGATTGGAATTGTCAAGTTATACAGAAACAAACCAATCAAGTGTCTGTGTTCAATTCGAAATTTAGTAAAGTTCTGATTTCCTTTGAAAAATACTAAGGTTTCTAAACATTTTATCGGACGAGTGAAAGAACGACTTTATCTTCGATTCATTTACAGTTACATGTAACTGCTTTCTTCTAGTATACTCTAGTTGCAAAAAATTTAAAAAGTAGTTTAAAATTTGTATTTGAAGTACAAAATACAAAATACCTCTTTACAAATGAGCATTTAAAATACAAAATACAAAATACGTGTCAAAGATGTATTTAAAACGCGTATTTAAAATACATGTATTTCAAATACTGCCCAGCCCTGACAATGGTCAACGATCAAGTTGAAATAGAAAGTAATGAAAATGAACAGAAAAGCTTTAATAGAAAAGGATTAGCAAAAAAGAGAGAAGATGCACGCAAAAGATGACTAGAAGGTATTTCTTATGTGGGCTATAAAAAGACTAAAGAAAGAAAGGTTTATCATGATGTGGCAAGGAATGAAAGAGCTTTAAAAGATAGATGTAAGCATAAACTTCCGAAGAATAAAACGTCTAGATCTTTTTTTATGTGCAGAAATAATAGAGAAAGAGAAAAGAGATGTTTAGCTATTTCTGAAAACGCTTAAAAACATGGAGCGAAAAGAAAACTTACATCCGAAGTCTGGTTAGTAGGAGAGATATTAGAAGACGCAGAAGCATCTCTACAGGTGATAAATATAAAAAGCAGAAAGGCCATGACATTTACTTAAAAAGTCGTGCTGGGCAAAGAGTCGAAGTCTGTCGCGTTTTTTTGTTGACTACTCTGACCCTTGATAGAGATACTTATTTTCGTTGGTGTTCCGAAAAACAAAAAGAAAAAGGTACAAACGGAGAACAAGTTTTAGTAGAAAAAAGAAATTATGATAATATAGCATCGGTAAAAAAACAAAAAAAAATGAAAGACGGAAAAATCAGACATGTTTCCCAAAACTCCAAGCCATTACTGTCGAGCTTCTACAAGCAAAACATACGTAGAATGTACCTTTCGGTCAATATTATGGTACACATGTATGAAGTGTTCTTGAATGGTGTCGCGAAAATGAAAAACCAGCTGCAACTCGATAAGTATTCACAAAGCAGAGCAAGGAAAAGATTGCAATTCATACGCCGCGACAAGAACTATGCAATACTTGCTGCGGATATAAAGCAGGAACGGTTAGTTCTGAAAAATATCAAAAACGCCTAAAGAGAAAGGACGAAGCTCGAGCTGCAAAAAATACCACCAAGGGAACAGCCAGTTCAGAAAAGTTTGTTGACAATGGACTTGCAAGGTGTTTTGTTGTGCCCCAAGACGTTAGCTTCGGCCATGTACTATAAACAGAAGCTACACTTGCATAACTTCACTATTTATGAAATAAACAATAGTGAAGTGTCACTATATGTTTGGCACGAAGCATTAGGAGCAGTCAGCAGTAATGAGTTTACCAGTTGTCTTATAAATTACATAAGAAATAGTGCAGATAGTTACAAGAAAGTGGTTTTGATTTCTGAAGGGTGTAATTATCAAAACAGAACTAAAGTTCTCTCAAGTGCTTTAAGTAACATAGCAGTAGAAAAATCTATCGTTATAATTCAACTGTATTTGGAAAAAGGCCACACTATGATGGAGGCCGATAGCGTGCATTCTACATTCGAACAGTATTTTAAACCCCCGATCAATTCGCCCATGGATTATGTAGCTTGAATGAGAGTTGCCAGGCCCAAGCAACCATATAAAATAAAAGTGCTAAATTCCGACTTCTTTTTTAAGTATGATGATTTACCAACCAATCTTCCATCATTGAGACCAGGAAAGAAAGCTGCTATGTAGATTTTGACTACATTTATTAAACTAAGTCCTTAAACACTTTATGAACAAGATACTATATCTGTCATTCGTTCCTGCCTTACCTATAAAACTCAGTTGTCAAATAAGTTGACATCTCCAGTAGCTGAAACAAATATTATTCATATTTTTTAGTTTCCTAAAAAATCTGGTTGTTTTCACACAGCAAATGTTGCATGAACAACGACGATATGTGAATTTTCTGTCACGTATATTACAATGATGCGGTTATTGCTCTCCACTGTGAACACACATATGTGTGTGAAACCTGCTTTTTCGTGAAAATTTACGTTCATATATGTTACATTGAAACGACTTTTCGCCACTGTGAATACGAACATGATATTCCAAAGTGCTATTCTGTGCGAATTTGCGTTCACATACGTCACATTGAAACGGCTTATCGCTGCTGTGAATACGACCATGAACTTGCAAAGTGCTTCTCTTTGCAAATTTCCGTTCACATATGTTACATTGGAACGGCTTATCGCCACTGTGAACACGAACATGAGTTTGCAAATAACTTTTCCGTATGAATCCGCGCTTACATATACTACATTGAAATGGTTTCTTGACGGTACCGATTAGTTTCAAATAAGAAATTCCACTTACACTGCAAAACTATCAAATTCACTGGGTTAAGTTTTATTATTTATTTATTATACAAGTGGACTGTCAGAACAGTTTGACTGACAGCTAAATAAATTGACAAATTAATTTATAACAAATAAAACCAAAAATAAGCTTACTAAATTCCAGCAGCTGATATAAATCACTTTGTAGCTAATTTTGCACGAGTTGGTTTTTAAAATGCTTAAAATTCCTAATTTCTAACAGAAATCTTGATAATTTTAATTTTTAAGAACATTTTATTTTCTTCTCTGTAAAATTGTGTATGGCAAGTCTTGAGAGGTGATACTGATAGCAGAGCTTATTATGCAGTTTTGCGAATTAGATTTATTAATAAAACGCAAATTGTAATATAAACGTTGTTGTGTTAATTTTATTTCATACATACAGCACAGATCATAACAACACAGCAATATCTGATTGCAGCTTTTGAGCGCAACATTTAAATTTAATTACAATTTTTTTAATACTATTTAAAAACGAAAGCAAAAACTGCTTTTATAAAAATAGAAAAGTAGCCCTAATTGAATGTAAAATACACGACTTATAATTAAAATCCATATATCTGACACGTGAAACAAACCTATTGTGCAATAATGACAATACCGTATAACAGGCTGCCAGACTGTATCAGGAGCTTGCTGCATAATCAAATCAAAACCAAAGTAAAACAACTTTGAGAAATTCTACTACCATGTCACAGAATTGATGCAAAATAGTAATTACCTTTACAATTTATGTAAATGTTATGTTTTAAAAATTTTATTCACTGTTGTAACCCAATAATTGTAAAAAAGATTATCACTATTAATGCATAAAGGGGTACACGTTTCAGTTAAACATTCACATTCTCACAACCTTAAATGCATTTAAATGACAAAATTAAAAAACAAACACGCGGGATTAAAATTTTGCACAAATGTTGATTACCACTCCTAGCCATTTCGAACACAGATATGCTTTAGCATATAACGCTTCTAGATGCAAGTCTCGGTCATATATGTTACAATTATACAGTTACTTCTCTCCACTATGAACACGAAAGTGCCTTTGTAAACTGCTTTTCCGTGAAAATTTACGCTCACATATGTTACACTGGAACGGTTTATCGCCACTGTGAATACGAGCATGAGCTTCCAAATTGCCCTTCAGTGCAAAGCTGCGTTCGCATATGTTACAATGAAACGGCTTATCGCCACTATAAATACAAGCATGATCCAGCATTGCGTTTTCCTGCGCGAATCTACGTTCACATACGTTACATTGAAACGGCTTATCGCCGCTGTGAATACGAACATGAACTTGCAGAGTACTTCTCTTTGCAAATCTGCGTTCACATATGCTACATTGAAACGGTTTATCGCCGCTGTGAATGCGAACATGATCTTTCAAAGTGCTTCTCAGTGCGAATTTGCGATCACATATGCTACATTGAAACGGCTTATCGCCACTGTGGATACGAACGTGATCCTGCAATGCGTTTTTGTACGTAAATCTGCGTTCACATATGTTACATTCAAACGGCTTATCGCCACTATGGATACGAACATGATAGTGTAGATGGTTTTTCTGTACGAATCTACGTTCACATATGTTACATTGAAACGGTTTATCGCCACTGTGGACACGAACATGAATTTGCAAGTGGCTTTTCCTTGCGAATTTCCGGTCACATATCATACACTGGAACGGCTTATTGCCAGTGTGGATACGAAGATGATTCTGCAATACGTTTTTGTATGCAAATTTGCTATCACATATGTTACACTGAAACGGCTTATCGCCACTGTGAATACGAACATGAGCCTGTAGTGCGTTCTTGTGTGCAAACTTGCATTCGCATATTTTACACTGAAACGGTTCCTCGCCACTGTGACCACGAACATGAGCTTGGAAACCGCTTTTGCTTAGGTATTGGCGTTCACATATGTTACATTGAAACGGCTTATCGCCACTGTGAATACGAGTATGAACTTTCAAATTGCTTTTATGTGCGAATCTGCGTTCACATATGTTACATTGAAAGGGTTGATCGCCATTATGAACACGGACGTGCTTACGCAGGTTTCCTTTCTCTGTAAATTTACGCTCACATACATGACACTGAAATGGTGTCTCGCCACTGTGAATACGGACATGACCTTGCAAACTGATTCTTTGTGAAAATTTGCGTTCACATATGTTACACTGAAACGGTTTATCGTGACTGTGAATACGAACATGATACTCCAAGTTGTGTTTCTGCGTGAATTTGCGTTCAGGTATGTTACATTGAATTGATTTATCGCAATTATGCCTTCGCAGGTTCCTTTTGTCTGTAAATTTACGCTCACATACATTACACTGGAATGGTGTCTCGCCACTGTGAATACGAACATGAATTTTCAAATTCCGTTTGTTTGCCAATTTGCGTCCACATACGTTACACTGAAACGGCTTTTCGCCACTGTGAACCCGAACATGAATTTTCAAGTTCCGTTTGTTTGCAAATTTGCGGTCGCATATGTTACATTGGAATGGTTTCTCAATGGTACGAATCCGCGTATGTTCTTCCGAATTGTTTCTACATGTAGATTGCGGGCTATTTATGTTGCAATCGAACGAGCTGTGTTCTTCTGATTTCACTTCTGCATCTGTTTCTTCTTGCATTATCATTGGTAGTTTGGTAGGTACGAATATCTCTTGGAACGTCTTTTATTCATAGGAGATACAAAATTAAGTAGAGGTAGACCACGAATGGTAGGTATAACACATAACCTAAATGTTTCTGTATGGGAGAGGTAAATATTTTGTTTGTATTAATCCTCACTGGTCTGAATTTGGTAATTTTTAGTATGGAGCCCACTCTGCTAGAACGCTTACATATAAAAATTCTCATTTCCACTACAAAAACATACGATGAGTAAATTTACTATTTACAAGGATAACTTGCAAAATGGCGGGGGGGACAAAGAACAGCAGCGCTGTGGTTTGAGGAGTGGGAACGTAGCGGGAAATTTAAATTCATATTTATATTTTATAACGTAGAACCATTTTTTTTAAATTATCAAATTAATCATTGAAAGAAACAAAATTTAAGCATGTTACTAAGGTATGATTCAGATCATTCTTATTTTAGTAAAAATGTGTGAAATTTTAAATGCATTCCATTTAATTCTCACTCTCTGATGTCTCTGCATGTTTTGTCAAAAATTCGCAATGTATGTTATACAAAGTTCTGTGAAATGTTAGTATATAACAATAGGTGATTCACAATAAGTTAGGGCATGAAGTTAATTGGCTAAAAACGGAATGCAAAATTGCATTGTAATATGCAGCGATCTGCGAGTCGGTTCCGTCGTCGAACTGGTCGCCAATCATCCGTCGGGTTCACCACTACTGCTGTTGCAAAAGCAATTACGTCGAAAGCGCCTACTCATACTATTAAAGTTTCTATATACATATAAGAATAGGAATTGAGTCTTTTCATATTTTTATGAATTTCTAGACTCATTAACTTATTAACTCTTATAACGCATAAAACTATCATACATTCTATCTTGACTTAAAGTTTTAGATTTCCAAATGCATAGAGAAGTTAACACTAATGGAGCTTTTATGCTATTCTGGTGCATTTTTCTTAATTGCCAAACACGGATTAGACATCCAACACTTTTGAAATGATTTGCTTGGAGAATCTTGCGGCTTTTGACAATATGACGCCGTCAGAGAAGAAAGCACTTTTAAAAGCGCTGCCTGCATTTACGAAAATTGACGTTTGCTGCTGATCGTCCAGGATGTTTAGATGTCATTGCCACTACTTGCTGACTGCTCTTGGTCACAAGCAGAATTTGTTTTTATACTAAAGAAGCTGACTGAACAAAAAAACTTTACTTTTGTAATTCTTCTAAAATTATTGAACGGTTTCCTTTCCACCTATCTAGTCGTAGTTGCTGTTCTATTTCACTGGCTTATTGAACATAATCAAAAGCAAATAAAAGTAAATAAACCTTAAGAGTTATCAAAAATTACTAAGATACAAAAAATGTTTCTAAAGAAAATATCTTTTTGGAAAAAAAAATTGAAAGTCTCAGCCTATGCATTAAAAAGTTATCACCAAATTTGTACTGCGACATTTTTGTATAATACACTTACAATTTACCGATGAAGACCAAAACCATCTCGAAACGTGACTTACAGTCACAAAACATTCCATACCAAAAATTATAAAAATCGATCAAGGCCTACTAATTTTATACGCAAAATTAATTTTTTTTAAAAAAACTTTGAAGCCTTGTATCAACTTATTAACGAGACAATTTTGGATATAGGTAAGTTGGGTTAAATCTTCTTATTTTTATCCTAGGAGACACCCCGTATACAGTGTGTCCAAGATAAGGATGCACAGTATGGGGATCTTGGAAACGGTAAGAGATACAAGATCGGTTAATGGGATGAGAGTTAGCTACTTATAGGACCTTTTTGTTGACGTTTGCAAAATCTACATATCTTGGATAGTTTCAGAGATATTTAAATAAAAGTAGATTTCTCGATTTTCGTTATTATTTTTCCTTTCATTTATTTAAAGAGATATCGGAAAAGTAAAACCACTTTTTCATTGCCACTTTTTGTTCTCTATTAAAATACGCTAACAAAATTCCTGTACAATGTTTCGGTTTCGAGTAATTATCATCAACCTCATTTTTTTAAATAGGCGGAAAAACAATTGAAAATAATAATTGCTGTTCATCTTCAAAATTTTGATTCAGCACATAATTCTTGACATAACCCCAGAGGAAAGAAATCTAACGGTGTTAGATCAGGTGATCATGCAGGCCAGGGTACTGCAGAATGAATTAATTTATAGCATAAGAAACCAAAATAACCCTATCACGTTTACATCATTAGAATCGTGACAACAAGAGCTATCAAAAACGATTTTCAATTGTTTTTCCGCATATTTAAAAAAATGAGGTTGATGATGGTTACTCGTAATCGAAACGTTGTACAAAAATTTTGTTAGCGTATTTTAATAGAGAACAAAAAGTGGCAATGGAAAAGTGGTTTTAGTTTTCCGATATCTCTTCAAATAAAGAAAAGAAAAAATAATAACGAAAATCGAGAAATCCACTTTTTTTTAAATATCTCTGAGACTATCCAAGATATGTAGATTTTGCAAACGCCAACAAAAAGGTCCTATAAATAGCCAACTTTCATCCCATTTAACTGATCCCGTATCTGTTACCGTTTCCAAGTTCCTCATGCTGTGCATCCTTATCTTGGACACACTGTATATACAAGCGAGTATTAGAATTTAAGTTCCCAGTAGGCTGTGAAATCTTTCCGTACGGCGTAGCTTAGACACAAGGCATGCCAACACATATCCTATAAACTGATGATTTTGCCTTGTTTCTAATGCAAACTGTCAATTTGGTAGATAATTTTCCGGAATAAGCTAAGACATGATTTTTTCTTTCGTAGCCTCCTGGGGACTTAAATTTTAATGATCACATGGTACAAAAAGCTCATTACACTATTGCGATTTGTGTCTTAATAAAAGTTAAAATGAAAAGTGCATCTAAAAGATTTGACAGTGTGCCACAGTGCAATTCATACTGTATCAAATAAGTTTCATTGCATATTTTTATATCAAATCCAAAGTTACAGAAAATTTATTTTTATAAATGACGTTTACATGCACAATGCAGAAATGTCTTTACTTCCTTGTAGAAAATAAAAGACGGGCAACAAAAACTGTTTCTCCTTCAATAAGAGGTTTATCTTTTTTGTATTCAAATAAATAGTTTAATATTTATATTATTTAACGAGTTAATAATACCCATTATGTGCGAGTCGAATACGACGTTTTATCTACGATTCTAACACTTCCGAGGAAGATCTGCTGGAGGTGGACTCTCCCGAGGGAGGCGATGTTCAAATTCTTGAATATGTAGAAGTCAATGAAAATAAACAATCTTCACAAAGAGAGGTTTAGGCTTGGAATACAAAGATCCTCTGAAGACGATGTCCAAATTCTTTCAATTTTTTTTTCTAACAGTAAATAGTTTGAGATTATAACAATTTCTGTTTCTTTATATCAATAAATAGGCAACCAACAAAACAGAACCAGTGAACAAAATCCATAAAACACTAATGTTTTATGAGTATGATTACATCCCTATGGTTACGCGTACAACGACTATATTATTGAAGAGTCGTACATAAACGTATTTTAATAGCCTCACTTCATATGCTACCACAATTATTAGTTGCGGACGTATTTGAACATCAGCTGATTGATGTTAACGCCATCTAGTAAATTTGTCGTTCGCGAATTAATCTATTTTACATTTTCTCCACAGGTTTTAATACATTTTTCTTTACTACGGTGCCAGGTCAGCTGATGCGTGAACACAGGGTAAAGTGGTTAACATACGTAATTCATTATTGTGGTTAGCAATGGAGTCTGACATAAAAGCAGAAGATACTAAAGTTTGCATGATGCCACATTCATTTTTAACCGAACAAGAAGATATTTCTCTAATAACAGGTTGTAAACAATAGCGCCTGCACGTAATTTTTAAACAAACAAGTAATTCTGTTTTCTCCAAAGGTACCAAAGAAATTTCTGAAGATGCACATACAGAATTTATGGTAGAAAAGACCGTGACAGCTGAAAATCTTTTAAGAACGAGTCTCCTCGAATACAGTACACCTGATGACGAAAGATGTACCCTATATGTTCAAAATCGGGAGAAACCCTTCGAATGTCGAGTTTGCGATTATAAATGTATGGACAAAAGCGTTTTACAAAGTCACATACGCGCTCACAGTGACAACAAATCCTTCAGATGTGAACAATGCAGTTATAAATGTAGAAAAAGAAGTGATTTACAAAGGCATATTCGCATACACAGCGGCGAGAAACCTTTCGAATGTCAAATATGTGGTTATAAATGTACAGAGAAGGGCAGTTTACGAAGACACATGCGTGTTCACAGCGGCGAAAAGCCGTTCGAATGTGGAATATGTGGTTATAAATGTAGAGAGAAGGGCAGTTTACGAAAACACATGCGTATTCACGGCGACGAGAAGCCGTTTGAATGTGAAATGTGTGATTATAAATGTACAGACAAAAGTAATTTACGAAGACACGTGCGTGCTCACAGTGTCGAGAAGCCGTTTGAATGTGAAATATGTGGTTATAAATTTACACAGAAAGACAGTTTACGAAGACATATGC
>VTPC01000872.1:47096-86096 GCA_011009095.1 Ignelater luminosus
TTTACGAGCACATATTCGTGCACACACTGGCGAGAAACCTTTCGAATGTGGAATATGTGGTTATAAATCTACACAGAAAGGCAGTTTACGAGCACATATTCGAGCACACACTGTCGAGAAACTTTTCAAATGTGAAAAGTAATTTACGAACACACATGCGTGTTCACAGTGAGTTAGGAAATCCGCAATAAAGAAATCAATTTTTGTGTTCCTAGCATGATACGGGAAGATTAGTTCCCTTTGTTATTGAATTTTCTATAATACTGTAGCTGTATAACAATAAATTAATTATATTTTAATTAATAGTAACTGTAGTGTAAAATAAATTGCCATTGTCGATCAATTAATATCTTCCACAAGAAGGTTTTCTTGATGGGGCCTTTGCGCGTAGCTGTATATAGAGAGAAGTTACCAGGGATCCCGCTAACACCTGAACGTATGATAACCATTATAACCAGTTGGGGAACCTGGATTTCGGGATGCGTTTTTTATTCTACCAATTTTTCCTTGACATCAACTGTATGACTTCTGTCATCTAATATATTTTTACATATAGAAAATGATCTTTCCACCTACCTCTACTGATGTAAGAGGGGCATAAGTATAGCAACTAAGTCGAAAAGGGTCCATATCTGAAGGAATGTTTCCAATATCAAAATTTTTCATTTGTGTTAATCCGGAATTGTTTTCAAATTCATCTTCAGATTTTTGTCGGAGAACTTTCCTTTCATTCCCAGGGACAGTTTTTAGTTTTTAGTCAATAAATGAAAGTTTTCCCAGTTGGTCTTTTGAAGTCATTCCTCTTGTGTCAAGTGTTCCCATGACATCAGGAAGGAACTCTGTATTGCTTTTGATTAAAGCTAACTCCTTCACAATTGGTGTTTCGGATAATAAGGTTGTAACCAGGGACTAGAACCCTTTTGAAATAAAGGTTCCGGTTCTATGTGGTTTAAAAATATAGGTTCCGGTTTTGGCTCCAGTTTTTTGGGTTCCATAAGGGTTCAAATAAAAAACCATGTTTAATTGCAAAACTTAAATTTTGAAACTCTTTTAGCATATATTAAAACCGATTATTATACA
Source organism: Ignelater luminosus (assembly GCA_011009095.1). Lineage (NCBI taxonomy): Eukaryota > Metazoa > Arthropoda > Insecta > Coleoptera > Elateridae > Ignelater > Ignelater luminosus. The sequence continues at coordinate 48,177 of VTPC01000872.1, forward strand.
TTGGAGAACCAAGATTACATAATTCAAACCAAGGTTGCAACAGTCACTAATTTCAACGTTAGGTGCAATTTTTAAATAGGATAATCGTAGTCTCATTTATTATTTCACATACACAATTTATCATTCGTGTTTTTAGCAAATAACTGGTAATGTAATAGCCTCTGTAAATGAAATAACTTGCAGTAACTTCCACGTTCCAATAAACATGAAGCAGTTGTTATCTTGCTATCTGTGTTTATTCTGCTGGTCAATTAAGTCGTGTGAGTGTAAGGTGTAACAACAGAATATCACAAGATGAATCAGTGCACTCGGAGCCAATGTAGGTAAAATAGTACATTATTAAGTAGTGACTACTACACTGCAAACACCAAATAGCAAATTTTATAAAGGAATGAAACAAAGAAAGTCATGGAACCGAAAAGAACCGGTTCCTACTACAAATTGTAAAGGTTCCAGTTCCGGTTCTAAATTTGAGAGTGACCACAATAGAGGTTCCGATTCCGGTTCTTTTGGGTTCCGGTTCTAGTCCCTGTTGTAACTATAAAGTAACAATAAATTTAAGGATAATGATAAATACAATGACATGTCCCTTACGTTGGACGTCAAAAGCATACCTTCAAGTTTTTGTCTGGAGAACAAGAAAATAATTGTCACTACGAACGGCTAATTACAGCAGGGGCACTTTTTAACCCCCTTGAGTATATGCAACTGCATGTACACTTCAGCTTTCTGTCAAGTATAAACCTACCATCCCTACTACTAACATTATAGGTATAATGTAATATAATAATCATCAGCGTATAGTGATAGCGTGCTATTATTGCACGTGATCGTGGGTTTGTTTTCGTTTTACGTGATTTTACGTTTGACTTTGATCATGTATACATAAACCATGGTAAACCTCCAGTTTACGTTCCCAAATCTGGTTATAGTTTATTTTGTGGAAATAAAGATGTGTGTAAAGTATGTCTTATATTGTTGCTTTTATTATCATTAATACAATTACATATGCTATAAAACTGCACGTGCTCTTGGTGAAATTTAGCCAAATCCAATTCTATTTAACCAAGAGAACATCTAAAGTAATAGAATAATAAGTTAATTTAATTTGATTAATGAAAGCTAAAACTGCAGATTATTAGGGAGGTGTGTTATGAAGTTAAAAAATAATTTTTATTGATTTTATAATAATGAATGGTTTAACCATTATTGCTTAAACGAATCTAAATTTAGTTTTTGTATTTAGACGAATGGAATTGTAAAACTTGACTGCATTATATCTAAAACTTGTTTGAAATAAGGTAGTTAGGTGATAGGGAATTGTAAGAATGCGCCTATATCTGGTATTTAACGAATGAACTTGTCCTCTAGGCATTAATTCAGAATTAAGAGATGTAAAAAAAGATTTAAATGTACTATTAAGAGAATATATGAATTATCCTAATTGATAGTTCCAACGATTTTCCATGTTTAGCCAAACAAGTTCATTAATTTTTATTGAAAGTATGATCCTAAGAATTTAAATTGCATATAAAGCAGGGTATAGATATCTATACGCTGTATAAACCAACAACACCAATTTTGTACGTTTTGAATACAATACTTGTCACTAGCATTAAGATGTAATAAACAATTTTTTTAATTTTTTATTTAATTAAGAAATAAGAATGGTTTTAATACGAGTAAATTACACGGACATTACATTTTTAGAACTTAAAATATTTATAAGTAGGTAAATATCGCAGATAGTGTGGGCGATGCATTCTGCAACTATTGCTTGCTGGGTTGCATATACATAAGGGGGTTAAAAAGTGCCCCTGCTGTAAATAGCCGTTCGTTTGTCACTGGCCCTATAAGGTGCCAAAGATAAATACAGGGTGGGTGTTAACCCGAGCTCGAATTATACCTACCAATTCCACTACTGTTGAAAATATAGAAACAATGCTGAAAGCTTAAAAATGTACAGGTAAGTGAAACAGACAAAAATAACTCAAATAGGTTGAGGTTGATCTAATATAGGCAAAAGACTAGTTATTATAATACTTCCGAGTATAAAATGACCTTATAATGAAAATCAAGATATTAAATTCTATTCTTCGGCAGGGAGAAGTATAAATACACAAAATAATAATGATGAAAAGCAAAAGCAAGCGTGAACTGTGAGTACCAAAAATATTAAGATATTAAACATCAAAGTCAAATAATAAAATATTAACTTATTTTTAGAATCTGATTCCGAACCCGTTTCACGTAGTGATTATAAAACTGGATCCAATTTTCGCTTTAATTCGCCAACTCTAGATCAACTAGTGATATATACAGTAAATAGATTTCACAATGCAACCAGCATAATGCAACAATTGCTTGTGTCGCTATACAAAACCGTTAAAATAAATCAAATATTAAAGTTTCTATCTAGTTCTTTTCTGACCTACTCTGTATACCACTTATTTATCAACGCCGGTAAAGCACATTTTTTCTTATACGTAAAATCTACCAAAATATAATTTCTATGGTATTGTTAACCAAACAAACAATGTGAAATGAAAAGGGAAAAAATTCATTATAATTATACAATTAAATATTGCTGAGTACAAATCAGAATTGAATTAATTTAGCTCTAATTCCTAAAGCAATGATTACCATAATTCAACCTTAAAGGTAAAATCACAAATGCATATTAAAAATATCAAATGTAATAACACAAATTTATAACAGGTTGAATGCTACTTTGTATGAAGACAAAATACCAATGAATATACAGCACTTTCAGATCCATCGCTGTTTGTTTCAAGGCAGGCAAGCCTGGAATAAGTTGAACAGAAGTTGACAATGGACAAATTCGAAGAGAACCACCAAGAAGCCTTGTATCGTAAAATATTTTTACTTTGAAAGCGAAAGTGGCTACATCTAACGAAAGTAGCGCGAACTACGAATCACCTACAACGTATGCAACCAGTCGTGCACAAGAGGTTAAACTGTAGTCGTTAAAAATAAGAATTAAATAATAGAAAAATCAATAATTAATAAACAAAATTTACAATTAACAAAAAAATCGTTACAAATGTCACGAATACGTATACATCTCAGCAAACATTAAAGCATCGGCCAACTAGCGGCAAATAGTCCCTAACCAGCGGTAAATAGTCGTAATCGAAACGCATACAGTGCGTACATTATTTCTAGTGCGTTGGGCCCGTATTGGGCCAATATCGAAGCATCGACGTATTTCGGTTTCGATTAAACTTGAATGCCGCGAAAGTGTTTTAAAATATTTTACTGTATAGCAGTGGTGCGAGTGGTATTGGAGTTGGAGGTTGGTAACTGGTCTCTAACGGCATATTTCCTGTAACAAAATTGAAAATTGCTGGTTCTTCGTACATCGTACTTTGCCCTTTTTCACTTCTCAGTTCTCATTTGAAGTGCTGTTCCTAACAGTCATAATGTAACACTTGTAGTTTTAATGTTCTTCTCTAAAACCAACTAAATAAATAACTAAATAAGAGATAACAATAACAGCGACCAACCTCAGAAAACCCCCGAGTGGAGGTGTATGGGAGAGCTACATGCTGACCAAGTACACTCACATCCAAAAATCGTTCGGCGGAAAATTTAAATAAAACTAAACATACCATATAACATGTTGTTCCAGCAGTATATAGATATTTTACTACATTATGCATGCTAGGGCCTGCATATCACCCTGTTGTGGAGGGGAATAAGTGCGACCCTTTCTTGAATACCACAACAACGTTTAGAGTCCAGTATCCAGCGTATCCTTTAACTTGACGCGAGCCAATTTCGAATTTAAAAAATTTTGGCGAACGACAATTAAATATTGCACTTTTGATATTTCTGGAATTCGACTTTTCCTTTCCCCCCTTGGCACTTGACTTCACAAGGCTTTGCTTTGAAAACGTCAGATTAACTAATGGAAATATCTTTCGACCGACGGGTCGCCACATTTGCTCTAATACCAACTGTTAGTAACTTCTTAGGGATTTCAATATTGCAATCATCAATGAGGCTATCAGTCATCAACCTACCTTTTGTAAATTTTTCATAAAAAGTCGCTATGTGTAGCGATAAATTGGTATAAGTGACTGGTTGGAAAACCCTGTCGCACGAGGGCGGATATCGATACCTTACCAGACGTTACTTTCAAAACCTTGTAAGTGTCTTCAGTACAATTTTATAGGACCGACAAAAAACTGTTTTATGTTAATTGCAAGTACCATTTCTTTATTAAAGATACTTATATACGCAAAATAGACAATTACTGTGAACTGTCATAAACTTCGACTAAGATGGATTTTACAATGATTTACATTTACATTTTATGAACACAAATTTGTACCAAACATTGCCCGATTCTGATAAAGAACAACTTTAAGAAATGTAAACTAAATCTTCAGTTATTTAGTCAAATTAATCTTTAAGATTAAGATTTTTCAATCTAATTAAACCATAAGATTGAATGAACACTAGTTTTGGAAAGAAACGTTGCATTTTCGTTATTATTGTTCATTATTAGAGGCCGCATAGTTATGCAAAATAAATCCTTAAAAGGTCAGCCGAAAAAAAAAGGAAAAAGGCACGAACCCTTTTTTGGATAAAGGAGGAAGTTGAAGATTAATCAATTTAAAAATTTTGTACAATCACCTAGATACAAGTAATTTCTCTAGATTTTCCTTAGTAAGGTTGTCTGACAAAATTTGCTTATGATTTGAAAATGACCTTTAAACATCGCAAGATGTAAGGGGTTCATATTTCAAAGAACTTATTTGTTCTGATCGCATTCTCGCATCTAACTAAAATCTCCCGTGTGAATCTTTAGCAATATTTTGTAAAAGCTTTAGTGGAGGATTTTTTAGCAACACAGTTTTTAATTTTTCATTTGTTTTTTCTCACTGCACCATAAGTTTGGTTGTAAGATCAATTACCTTTTTCAAGATTCTACAAGAGTCATTCCAGCAGTTTCTAATTTTATAATTTCTTCGGATAACCAAAAAAAGTTGCTTCGAATATAGGTTAATCCTCCTAATACTTCACTCTTATTAAAGGCACGTTGTGATTTCAAAGTTGCAGTTAATACCGTTGATACCAAAGAGACAAATCAATTAACAACCGCTTTTATTGGTGCAGAATTGGTAGAATAAAAAACGCATCACGAAATCCAGGTTCCCCAACTGGTTTTAATAGGTTCGGGTGGTAGCGCGATCCCTCGTAACTACTCTAGATATACAGTTACGCGCAAAGGGACCATCAAGAAAACCTTTTTGTGGAAGATATTAATTGATCGACAATGGCAATTTATTTTACACTACAGTTACTATTATTTAAAATAGAATTTCTTTATTGTTATATACCTACGGTATTACAGAAAATTCAATAACAAGAGGAATTAATATTCCTAATCATGCTAGGAACATCGCTGGAATTTTAATTTATCAATCTGACAGTTTCAAATTGATTTCTCTATTGAGGGTTTCCTAACTCACTGTGAACAAGCATATGTCTTCGAAAACTACTTTTCACTGTACATTTATAACTATAAGTACGAATATCTCTTTGTAAATGGTTTTTCTGTGTACATTTATTACCATATATTTCACATTCGAACGGCTTTTTGCCACTGTGAACACGCATATGTGTTCGTAAATGGGTTTTCTGGTTACATTTATAACTACATATTTCACATTCAAAGGGTTTTTCGCCACTGTGAATACGAATATGTCTTCGTAAACTGCCCTTCTCTGTACATTTATAACCACATATTTCACATTCAAACGGCTTCTCGCCGCTGTGAACATGCATATGTCTTCGTAAACTGCTCTTTTCTGTACATTTATAACCACATATTTCACATTCAAGCGGCTTCTCGCCGCTGTGAACACGCATATGTTTTCGTAAACTGCCCTTCTCTGTACATTTATAACCACACATTTCACATTCGAAGGGTTTCTCGCCGCTGTGTGTATGAATATGCCTTTGTAAATCCCTTTTTGCTCTACATTTATAACCACATATTTGGCATTCGAATGGCTTCTCTCCGCTATGGAGAAGCATATGTCTTCGTAAAGTACTTCTCACTGTATATTTATAACCGCATACTTCACATCTGAAGGATCTGTCGTCACTGTGAGCGCTTATGTGACTTTGTAAAACCATAAGTTCTGTATGTGCATCTTCAGAAATTTCTTTAGTACCTTCGGAGAAAACAGAATTACTTGTTTGTTTAAAAACTACGTGCAGACGCTATTGTTTACAACCTGTTAGTAGAGAAATATCTTCTTGTTCGGTTAAAGATGAAAGTAGCATCGTGCAATCTTTAGTATCTTCCTCTTTTATGTCAGATTCCATTGCTAACCACAATAATGGACTGCGTATGTGAACCACTCCACCCTGTGCTCACACTAATACTTTTCGAGATATATCGAGTTATTTTATGCAGCCAAACCTGATTACTACCTCCTGAACACACGCCAGCGGAAAAAGCAGTTGCGCGTGAATATGGAAAGCATCAGCTGGGCTGGCACCACAGATGAAATAAGAGCCAGATACATCACTCCCTATATCACCAATGTTCCCATTTTTTGTCTGTTTGCATTTACATTAGCAGCTCTTATTACAGTTTCCCACGCCTACTCTTGCCTACTCTTTCGCGCGCATTTCATGAAAAGTGCGTACCACGCTATGCTGCTTGCGCAGTGCATGTCAAAACAGCAAGCTCTGGAAGTTGCTTAGAAAGAAAGAGCAATAGAATGCACAAATCTGTCAAAGTGAAACAACTGACTCTTATTTAAAGAGTAAAGAAGAATTTGCCAAAACCTATGGAGAAAATTCGCGAAGGACAAATTTACTACAAGGCGTCAACATCAAACAGCTGACTTTCAAACTTGTCGGTAACTAATAATTATGGTAGCATATGGAGTGAGAATAAAATGTGCTCTATTAAAATACGTTTAAACTAATTATTGGAATACATAAAAGATAAACCTCTTATTGAAGGAGAAACAGTTTTTGTTGCCGGTCTTTTATTTTCTACACGGAAGTGCAGAGATTTCTGCATTGTGCATGCAGGCGGCATTTATAAACATAAATTTTCTGCACTTTGGATTTGATGGAGAAATATGCAATGAAACTTCTTTGATACAGTATGAATTGCACTGTGGCACACTGCCAAATCTTTTAGATGCACTTTTCATTTTAACTTTTATTAAGACAAATCGCAATTGTGTAATGAACTTTTTGTACCATGTGATCATTAAAATTTAAGTCCCCAGGCTACGAAAGAAAAAATCATGTCTTAGGTTATTCCGGAAAATTATCTGTCAAATTGACAGTTTGCATTTAGACAAGGCATATATAGGTTATGTGTTGACATGCGTTGTGCCTAAGCTACGCCCTACGGAAAAAATTGACAGCCTACTGGGAACTTAAATTCTAATGCTCCCTTGTTATAGGAGTAATATATTTATACATAACCACATTTTGTTTTTCCTGAGTTAAACATTTCAAATTCTGCTGCGAGAGGCCGCCCACTTTGGAAATGGAAATTTTGGTAGCGGGAAATTTGAATAGCAGGTTAAACGGAACAAAGAAATTTATTAAAACTCAAATGCAAACAAGTATAAAATAAATAATACTGATATAAATATAATTTGAAATAAACATATCAATAATATATTTTTAAACAAAAGGTATTTATTTTTTAAAACAATTATTAAAACGGCTATAGGTCTGCCTTTATTTTTCTTCTTATTTACGTTCTAATATTTGATTAGCATTTGCTATCGTTCTCAAAGAACTTGTAAAAAAAGAGGGAAAAATCTTTTGTATTATTTATTTTTGAAATTTGAATTTTTAAACTTGAATATTTATAAAATCTTAACTTTGTTATAACCTATATTTGTTCGTAGTTGGGCTCAATTTAAATGTGTTGTTCTTGTACGGCATAGTTTTTTGCAAAATTCTTTGAGAATGATAGCAAATGCTATCTAAATATTACAACGTAAATAAAAAGTAAAATATTAATTCGTTTGCTCTTTGGTTGAAAGTAAGAATGAAGTTCTCCTTTGTATTATTTTTTATTTAATTAAACGTTTCGATAACTATTGTTGTCTTCTTCAGTAATTACTATAAACTGAAGTATATATACATCTACATATCATAAATAAGTAAATTATATTATAATTACCTTATATATATAAATTAAAATTAAAATCTAAAATCTGTTGTAAATTTTAAAAGTAAAAGAAGTTAAGATTCTAAATAAAAAGTAAAATAATAGCCAGACTTTTGTATTTGTACGTGGATAAAAAATAAAAAACAGCTATCGATAAACACAATTTATTTCAAAGTTACAACATGTGCATACAGACCCGAGAAACATACGTGTGCACGCGGCGGCTGTCGGCGAGAGAAGGGCAAGCGCAACCCTTGTTGCAGAGGGCGTGTGTTGCAGCCAGGGTGTTTTCGTGTTACCAACTGTTGAGCAACAATTACCAACATACAACATCTCAAATAAATATACTACATTTCATTTAAATATACATTTCCTCCCTCTTTTAAATTACAGTATGTGTATGTGAATTTAATTGGGGGAGAACCTCGATGGTGGAACCCTGGTTCGGTTGGATCTGCGTGGATGTTGCGGTGTATATGGTCCGCATGGAGCTGGCACTCTCTGCTGTCTTGGAACCCTTGGTGTAGCTGGTGCAGCTGGGGTTGCTCGTGTGGCAGCTGGCGCTCTCGGGGTGGTCATGGGTCTTGCGGGACCGTTTGTTGGTGCTGGGGTTTCATGGAAACGGACTCGCCTTGGTGGTTGTAAAACATCGGACTGTTCTGGGTCCGCTCTCGAATCGGTGGTGTTCTCATTTCCTGAAGATCTAATTTGGTCGATGTGGCGTTTTACCTTTTTGCCTGAACAGTGGATCTCGTAATGGAAATCTCCCAGACGGGTGACGATGGTACCTGGGATCCATTCGTCCATTCTTGGATTGCCGGACAGGGCATAGACTGACTGTCCTGGTTGGAGTGGCCGGTATGTTGAGTCCATTTGGGTGACTCTTACGCGTGTATCATCTGGTCGGACTAAATCCATTCGTGTGCTTAAGTCACGTCCTAGAAAGAGTCGAGCTGGGGAAAGGCCTGTCGTTGAGTGGGGTGCCTTGCGATACTGCCGAAGGAACTCGTTCAAGTCGCGTAGGACGTCCTTCACGGTCTGTACATATCTCTCAGCTTGGTCATTGGTGGAGGGATGGTATGGTGCGGATAACTTGTGATACTTCACACCACTGTTCCGCAGGAAGTTCTTGAAGTCCTCGGAAATGAACTGGATGCCGTTGTCAGAGACAATGGTGACAGGAACACCATAGGCGGCGAATACCTCGTCCATCAATTTGATTGTTGTAGCTGCCGTTGTCGATGTCGTCGTTTTGACTTCCAGCCACTTACTGTAGGCATCTACGATGATCAAGAGCATTGCACCTTCAACCGGGCCTGCGTAGTCAACGTGAATTCGTTCCCACGGTGCCTTCGGGTACTCCCAGTGATGTTTTCGGAACTTCGGCGGGGCGTGTGCATGCATTGCACAATTGTTACATGATCTGGCAATTTGCTCGATATCGGCATCAATTCCTGGCCAAAAGATTAAGGAGCGTGCTATGCCTTTCATCTTCACGATCCCCAGGTGTGCTGTGTGTAGGTCCTTGAGGACTGCTTCCTTCAGTGCAGGTAGTACAACAACTCCGGAGCCTTTTAGTGATGTGCAAGATTCTGACCTGTTTCCAAAAGTTGCACTATTCTTCCCAAATGAGCATCTTTCCGCGTTTCTCTTGCGATGGTCTCTGCTCGTACAGGTAGCTGCACAGTCTGATGTACGACAAATTTGTCAAAGTCCTCGAAATCCACTGTTTCCTCCTTCCTTTGTGAAGAGAAGGGCTTGCTAATTTGGTTGACTGTAGACTGTGGTGCTCTGGAACAGTAGTCGGCATTGGCATTTGCTTTCGATGTTTTGGTCACGTCGTAGTTGAAGTTAGCCATATAGTCCGCGTAGTTGGCCATGCGACTAATGCAAAGCACAGGGAGTGACTTCTCCGAATGAAGGATCTGCGTCAAAGGCTTATGGTCTGTGACAAGCGTGAAGTGGCGAGCGTAGAAGTAGTTGAAGAACTTTTGGACAGCCCAGATGATGGCAAGTGCTTCTTTGTCAATCTGGGGGTATCTCTGCCCCGTGGCTGACATGGTGCGACTGGCGTACGCGATCGGACGCTCCTGGCCGTTGCTGAGTCGATGTGATAATACGGCGCCCAGTCCAGTTTTGCTTGCGTCCGTCGCTAACAGCAGTGGAAGTGATGGGCCGTATAGCATTAGAACTTGGGACGAAATTAGGGCTTTCTTGATGTCCCAATAAGCCTGTGTTCCAGCTGGTGTCCATGCAAAGGTGTCCTTGAGCAGCATGTCCCGAAGAGGGCGGGCTCTCGTCGATAGGTCGGGGATGAAGGAGCTGTAATAGGTTGCCTTACCTAAGAACAGCTGTAACTCCTCGGGTGTTGTTGGTTTTGGTGCATCTCGTACGGCTCGGATGTAGGCATCCGATTTGTGTACTCCGCTTGCGTCGACTTTGTGGCCCAGGGCTTCCAGGACGGGTTTCAGTCCATGTGTCCTAAAACGTTCGAGTGTCGATGTCAGTGCCTGCAGGAGATTGTCAAACCGATCCGCGTAGACGATATCATCAAAGAAGTTGACTACATTGGGTAGATCCTGGAGGACGGTGTCCATGCGCCGCTGCCAAATAGCGGGTATGTTCGCTGCTCTATACACAGCTCGTGTTGGTCGAATGAGCCCATGAGTTGGGGTTTTAAGCGTCAAAGCGTGGCTGAACTCTTCGTCTACCTTCAGGTGGATGTATGCATCAGTGATGTCCAGGTGGCAAAATAAGGTGGCGCCTCGTAGTTTATTGAACAAGTGTTCGACCTTTGGAATAGGATGTTCATCGATGAGGATTCTGGGGTTGAGGGTTGGCTTGTAATTGCCGGTGATCCTCAGTTTGCCGTTCTTCTTGGCCACAATGTGGGTCGTCGAAGCCCATTCCGAATAGTCGACTCGTTTGTAGAACCCTGAAGCAATCTTGGCATCGATTTCCTTGGCGTAGGCGTCACGTAATGCGAGTGGCACCTCTCTTGTTCTGGAGAAGACTGGTGTGGTTTGTCGCTAAACACGTCATCATAACGGGATAGCATGCTGTTCAGCTGGCTCTCCTGGTCTGAGGTCAGTGGGTTGGAGCTGGACATCTGGTGCACTGGTGTGAAATTCGAGAAGAGCTTCCTAAAATCTCTCACGCGCGAATTCTGATATCCATTCTCGTCCTAGCAGCGTGTCGAATTCGCCGTCCACTATGTACAGATTGATCCGATGGCCCGTATAGCTGGCGAAGTTTCGGTCTGCTTTCTGTAGCCGACAATTGGAGTTAATTTGCTCAAACTTCCTTTTGCTCATAATCGAGCAGGGAGCTCCTGTGTCGAGCTCCATCTTAACTGTGGCGTCCTCTAGTTGAACTTCCAGCAGCTGACGTCCCGATGATGGTACTGCGCCGACGATTTCTATTTTGCTCAGCCTTTGTACCATGTCGATGTACTCGGCTGGGCCCTCGGTTTCTGTGACCTGGTTCGCGCGTGTATTTAATCTGCACACTCTGCTGATGTGTCCTTTTTTCCCACATTTGTTGCACTTGGCGTCTCGGAACCAGCATTGGCTGCGAGCGTGCGCTTCAACACACCCCGCACGTGCGTGTTGCTTCCTTGGCGGGTCTGACTGTCGTGCTGTAGTAAACCACTGGATGTTACTCGGTTGCTTCGATTTGCTTCTTCCCTGTTTGCCGCTATTCTTGGTATGCGGTTTTTCATAGCCAATTTTATAAGTTTGCTCGGGTTTCGAGTGTGTACCTGGGGTTTTGACCTCATCTGCGGTATTGCGAGTGACTTCGAGTGCGTGCGCGGTCTCATATGCTGCAGCGAACGTTTTCGGTGTTTTCGCAATTATTTCATCGCATATTTCTCGATATTCCAGGCCAAATAGCATTTGTTCTATGAGCATCCGGTCGAGAAATTCGTTATACTCGCAATACACGGCGGCTTGCTTTAGCCTCAAAGAGAAATTGGCGATAGATTCTTCTTTGCGTTGTTTCGTTTGGCAAAATTTAATACTCTCGGCGTATTTATTACGCGTGGAGTCAAAGTGTGCAGTCAGTTTGGAGATAATTTCATTAAAGGATAGACTTTCTGGGTCATTTGGACTCACCAGGAACTTCAAGGCGTCGTTAAGTTCAGGTCCCACGTGCATAGTTTGCGTGCAGGTCTTCTGGAATTTTACTTAACTCTAATGCCCAGGTGAAGCGTGTGAAGTAGTCTCTAATAGTGGTTTTATCTTCTGACCGGTGCGCACTCATGTTGAACGATGCCGGTCGCTGTTGCGCCTGTGGTGGCGTGGCGTTGTCGTTGGCGTTGGCTGCCGAAGCTTGGATTGCGGTGGCGAGCATGCTGGAAATGGCTTGAAGTAATTCCTGGGATACTTCTGCCATTATAGTGGACCGTGTTGTAGAGCGTGTGCACTAACTAAACTCTCACTTACACGTGGCGTCACTTCCGGTACCACGTGGTCGACTTGGAATACACTCGCGTCCCGAAATTTAAATTCGTTGTTTATTTTTTTTCTATCCCACTTCTGACACCACTTTTGTATTTGTACGTGGATAAAAACTAAAAAACAGTTATCGATAAACACAATTTATTTCAAAGTTACAACATGTGCATACAGACCCGAGAAACATAGGCGGCTGTCGATGAGAGAAGGGCAAGCGCAACCCTTGTTGCAGAGGGCGTGTTGCAGCCAGGGTGTTCTCGTGTTACCAACTGTTGAGCAACAATTACCAACATACAACATCTCAAATAAATATAGTACATTTCATTCAAATATACAACACAAATATAACAAATATAAATGAAAAACGGGGTTATCGAATGCATCTGCAACAGATCTGACTTTTTTTCTGCGGTAAAGTATAACTTCATAGGAGTACGCGGCTCCAATATTCCATTTATTATTTTTTCCACCTTGTAGAACTTAATTTTAATAGCTTCTGCTGACAAGTTTCTGTGAAATCCAGAAATTCTATGAACTCATCAGTCCTTTTCCCAGTGATGGAAAATAACAGCAAATATCTTGCACAAATTCTTTGATGCTTCTTGGTAGTTTCTCACATGCTTTTGAAGCTGCGCTGTTAAAACTGTGCAACCTAGCACTATCATGAAGGGATTCAACTGTTTTAGTTTTGATTGAAGTTCATTACGTTAGCCCATCATGACCGATACATGATCTGCACCAAATCCTATGAAATACCTTTGACTGCATATGTATACCACATATTTCCTTCATCAGACTTTGTAACAATTAGATTGGGATCATTTTTTTAGAAATACTTTAGTTTTTTGGAATAGATGATTGTAAAAACTACTGTAATGTTTTCCATTTGTTAAATAATTAGTTACAATGTTAGTTATTTGTGCTCTATAAAGATTTTTTTATTTTCGTTATTAAATTTTGAAATATCACTTAAGAATTTTAGTATAGAGATATCTTTTATTAATGGTTCTATTGCAACATTACAAAAAGAAATGTTAGACAATAAAATCACTTTATACAAAATTAAAAGACAAAACATAAAATTTATAAAATTCCTTGCAAAAATTGTTTACAATACATTGGCTACACTTTTCAACACTTAACAAAAAGAATATGCAGTCATAAAAGTGATATTAGGTTGAATAAAAAAATCATGTGCCTGACAGAACATGCTATCAATACTTTCCATTATCCAAATTTCTCAAATACCAAAAGTTTACATGGTGAAAATAAAGAACTTTTTACAATTTATTCATACATTCTTATTTCCAACGATACCTAAAATATAAATAAAACTGTTTACTAAATTTCACAAATGTTTTTTATAATGCAAAGTGGGATTCGGAACGTACATGAAATAAAAATAAATCTGCTCCTGATCAATTGCAAACTGTATATTCTCAACCTTTCATTACCCTAATCATACATCAATTTTATTTGTCATTATGCTACAAGGAAAAAAGGAAAAAAAATAAAAGAGGTAGGAATTTCACAAAAATGGATGAAAAAATATGTTGCCTAAATCAACATATTTGCTGCAAGTTGGTGCTACATTTGTTTATAGTCATACCAGGTGACGAAGGTCATTAGGTAGGGAGTTCTAATTTGTTTATTTATGAAAGGATTTTTATAAAGTTTGGAATGCACATTACAGTTAATAAATTAAATACTAAGAAATTCAATTTTTTATATCTTAATCTACACGGTTAGAATGTTTTCCAAACTTTACAATTAATCAAGTATCTGTTGGAAAACCCAAGTTCAAATTAATATTTTTTTTGAGTACGTAACAACTATCTAAACTTTCAAAGGCTCATAATTTCATTTTTCAAAATAGCACCCCTTTGGGACAAATAGACCAATTGATAAAGAACTGATACCAAGTTAGGGTACATTACAAAAAAAAGTCTTAAAATAATTGTCAACAAAAAAGATCAAATTATCTGAAACAAAAGAATGAACAGCAAAACAAATGAAAATTGTATTAGATTCAGAATTTTAAGTGGAATCCAAAGATATAAAAATGTACCGGATGTCCCATTTAAAATAAGAAAAAAACTGCAATCATTAACTATAATGTACATTTCAAATTTCACAGAAATTTGTTTGTATTCAAATGTACCCAAGACTTTGATAACGCAATATGTGAACTTTCTGTCATACAAATATTATTACTACAATCACACAGTTACTTCTCTTCACTATGAACACGAAAGTGCCTATGTAAACTGCTTTTCTGTGAAAATTTGCGGTCACATATCTTACATTGGAACAGTTTATCGTCACTATGAACACGGACGTGCTTTCGTAGAGTTCGTATATTTGTAAATTTACGTTTACATATATCACACTGAAATGGTTTCTCGCCACTGTGCATACGCACATGATCTTGCAAAGTACTTCGCTGTGCAAATTTCCGTTCACATATGTTGCATCGAAATGGCTTATCGCCACTGTGAACACGAACATGATCCTGCAAGGCGTTTTTCTGTGCAAATTTGTGTTCACATATATTACATTGAAACGGCTTATCGCCACTGTGAGTACGAACGTGAACTTGTAAATGTGCTTTTTGTGCAAATCTCCATTCACATATCTTACATTGAAACGGTTTATCGCCACTATGAACACGATTGTGCCTTTGCAGTGTACTTCTATGTGTAAATTTACGATCACATATGTTGCACTGATACGGCTTATCCCCGCTGTGAATACGAACATGATCATGCAAATGGCTTTTCTGTGCGAACCTACGTTCACATATATTACATTGAAATGGTTTCTCGCCACTGTGAACACGAACATGAACTCTTAAATCGCTTTTCTTTGCCCATTTGCGGTCACATATGTTACATTGAAACGGTTTTTCGCCACTGTGAACACGAGCATGGACTTTCAGATCGCTTTTCCTTGCACATTTGCGGTCACATATTTTACATTGGAACGGTTTATCGCCGCTATGACCACGCACATGCCTTTGTTGAGTGCTTTTATCTGTAAATTTACGTTCACATATGTTACACTGAAATGGTGTCTCGCCACTGTGAATACGAACATGACCTTCTAACGTGCTTTTCTTTACGAATTTGCGTTCACATACGTTACATTGAAACAGCTTGTCGCCACTGTGAATGCGAAGATGAACATTCAAATCGCTTTTCCGTGCGAAGCTGCGTTCGCATGCGTTACATTGAAAGGGTTTATCGCTATTGTGAACAATGAGGTGCTTTCGCAGGGTCCCACTATCTGCAAATTTACGCTCGCATATATTACACTGGAATGGTGTCTCGCCACTGTGAAAACGAACATGAATTTTCAAATTACTTTTGCGAGCGAAGCTGCGGTCACATACGTTGCATCGAAACGGTTTGTTATTGGTATGATTTCGCATATGTCCTTGCAAATTGTTTCTACATGTAGTTTGGGGGTTGTTTATGTTACAATCGAACGTGTTGTGTGCTTCTGGCTCCACTTTTGCGTCTGCTCCTTCTTGCATTATAATTGGAAGTTTAGTGGATATGAGTGTCTCTTGGAGCATCTTTTATGCATACAAGAAAATTATGTAGAGGTAGGCCCCATCAATGGTATACGTGGCGATATACCTATAAAAGTTACTAGATGACCTAAAATGTTCCAGTTTTATTTAGGTGAGGGGTAAATATGGTATTTTATATTACTCTTTACTGATTTCGTAATTTCTCTAAGTATGGATTTCACTCTTCTAGAAAGATTGCAAATAAATCATCTCACTTATACTACAAAACCATCAATAAATGAGTAAATTTAGCTCAATCTCTAGTAAATTGTATTATCACATTATAGTTTCTTTTTAAACTAAATAAAACGCACCCGCAGAGCTCTAATAGCATTCAGAAAATAACATTACTCCGATTATCTTCGTGAATAAATGCTCTAGCGTGCTTTGTATTTCTGAACGAAACCCGTTTGCAGGTTAAATACCCGCAAAGTTGCCAACCTCTAAAAGAAGAACTCTCCATAGAGTTACGAAAATCTCCCCATTTTTCCTCATGAACTCTCTCCATAAATAACAAATTTCTGAGTTTATAAGTTTAAGGTTATTCGCATACAGATTTGCAAGAAATTTGATTGTACAATGATACGGTTATCACTTCTTTTCACCATGAACATGCAAATGCCTTTTTAAAATGCTTTTCCTTGAAAATTTTTGGTCACATAGGTTACATTGAAACGGTCTTTCTCCACTATGTACACGGAGGTGCGTTTGTAAATAGGTTTTTCGTAAAAATCTGCGATCACATATTTTACATTGAAACGGTCTCTCGCCACTATGTGCATTAATGTGCGTTTGCAAATTGCTCTTCTGTGAAAATTTCTGGTTACATATGTTGCATTTGAACGGTTTTTCGTCACTATGGACGCTAGCGTGCATCTCTAAAGTGATTTTTTGTGAAAATCTATGGTGGCATATGCTACATTGGTACGGTTTCTCGCCACTATGAACACCAATGTGCGTTCGTAAACTGCTTTTCTGTGAAAACTTACGATCACATATGTTACACTTAGACGGTTTATTGCCACTATGAACACGGATGTGCTTTCTTACACCACTAACATCTGCAAATTTACGTTCACATATGTTACATTGAAACGGTTTTTCGCCACTGTGAACACGAGCATGAACTTTCAGATCGCTTTTCCTTGCATATTTGCGGTCACATACCGTACATTGGAACGGTTTATCGCCGCTATGACCACGCACATGCCTTTGTTGAGTGCTTTTATCTGTAAATTTACGTTCACATATGTTACACTGAAATGGTGTCTCACCACTGTGAATACGAACATGACCTTTCAACGTACTTTTCTTTACGAATTTGCGTTCACATACGTTACATTGAAACAGCTTGTCGCCACTGTGAATGCGAAAATGAACATTCAAATCGCTTTTCCGTGCGAAGCTGCGTTGGCATACTTTACACTGAAAGGGTTTATCGCTATTATGGACAATGAAGTGCTTTCGCAAGGTCCCACTATCTGTAAATCTACACTCGCATATATTACACTGAAATGGTAGCTGGCCACTGTGACAACGAACATGAATTTTCAAATTACTCTTGCGAGCAAAGCTGCGCTCACATATATTGCATCGAAACGGTTTGTTAATGGTATGGCTTCGCACATGTCCTTGCAAATTGTTTCTACATGTAGTTTGGGGGTTGTTTATGTTACAATCGAACGTGTTGTGTGCTTCTCGCTCTACTTTTGTGTCTGGTCCTTCTTGCTTTATAATTGGAAGTTTAGTAGATATGGATGTCTCTTGGAGCATCTTTTACGCATACAAAAAAGAAAATTAACTAGAAGTGGGCCCCATCAGTGGTATACGTGACCAGACATAACAGTTACTAGATGGTCTAAAATATTCCAGTTTCATTTTAGGTCAGAGGTAAATATGGTGTTTCATATTACTCTTCACTGATTTCAACTTTAAGTATGGATCTCACTGTTCTAGAATGCTTGCAAATAAATCACCTCACTTATACTACAAAACCATCACAAAATGTGTAAATTCACCTCCATCTCTAGTAAATTTTACTATCAGACCATCACACTATGGTTTCGTTTAGAAATTACGCTCTAGACGAACGGCTAATTACAGCATGGGCACTTTTTAACCCCCTTGAGTATATGCAACTCTATGTACACTTCAGCTTTGTGTGAAGTTAACCTGTCATCCCTGCTACTAACATTATAGGTATAATCAGCGTATAACATAGTACGCTGGTATAATCCGTTGTGTAATACTATAATGTAGTACATCATGCTGTTATTACACGTGATCGTGGGTTTTTTTTGTTTTCCCTGATTTTACGTTTGACTTTGATCATATATATTATTTATAGTTTATTTTGTGGAAATAAAGATGTGTGTAAACTGTCTTATATTATTGTCTTTTATTATTTTTTTTATCATCACTAATACGATTACATATGCTATAAAACTACGTGTCCTCTTGGTGAAATCTACCCAAATCCAATTACATTTAAGCAAGAGAACATGTAAAGTATAGAACAATAAATTAATTTAATTGATTAATGAAAGCTAAAACTGCAGATTATTAGGGAGGTATGTTATGAAGTTAAAGAATAATTTTTATTCATTTTATAATAATAAATGGTTTAACTATTATTGCTTAAAAGAATCTAAATTTAGTTTTTGTATTCAGACAAATGGAATTGTAAAACTTGACTGCATTATATCTAAAACTTCTTTGAAATAAGGTAGTTAGGTGATAGGAAATTGTAAGGATGCGCCTATATGCTATTCAACGAATGAACTTGTGCACTAGGCATTAATTCAGAATTAAGAGATGTAGAAAAAGATTTAAATGTACTATTAAGAGATTATATGAATTATCCTAACTGATAGTTCCAACGATTTTCCATGTTTAGCCAAACAAGTTCATTAATTTTTTGTGAAAGTGTGATACTAACAATTTAAATTGCATATAAACCAACAGCACCAATTTTGTACGTTTTGAATACAATACTTGTCACTAGCAATAAGACGTAATAAACAATTTTTTTAATTTTTTATTTAATGTAAAAAAACTAATTTAAGAATGGTTTTAATACGAGTAAATTACATGGACATTGCATTTTTAGAATTTAAAATATTTATAAGTAGGTAAATATCGCAGATATTGTAGTTCGGTATATAAAGGAACGCGATGCATTCTGCAACTACTGCATGCTGAGTTGCATATATATATACATATATATATATATATATATATATATATATATAGGGGGTTAAAAAGTGCCGCTGCTGTAAATAGCCGTTCGTGTAGCGACGGTAGCGACCAAAGATACTCGAACATAAATGTGATCGGAATACGTTGACAGGTGTTTTATCCTGCGTTCGGTAAGGACCTCTGACAGCTGTGTTTGCTCGAAATCGTCTCTTGTTCTTGTCACTCAAATCTGAATTTTTATTTGAGTGACAAGAACAAGAGACGATCTCGAGTAAAAATAGCTGTCAGATGTACAATTTTTTGCATATATAATGACGATGCGAGTAGGGGTATTTTAAAAGAAAATAGGCAACACGTCTAGCAGACGTAGACCTTGTATAGAGACTACTTAGTCAGTTTGCAAACTACAACTGCAAATAGGTAAAAGCTAGAGACTTTCTTTTGGTATAAAGATTTCAAGTTCAAATCCCTTCAGAGGTACTATTTTTTTTATTTCAAATATGTAATAAATTGTTTAAAAATTCCAAAAATAAACTGAATTTTTATTTATATGCAAAAGCATAAAAATATGAAGTAAAAGAATTGAATGAAAATAAAGAGAAAAAATACTAGTAGTACCAGACTTTTGTTTATAGTTAATAAATGCCACTTCATTTTTCTATGTATTTAGATTATTTCGAAAGAGCATGTTTAAAGCACACATATTTATTGATTTTTATTCGACTTGGTCAGGTGTGAATTTTTAACAGATAAGGATGTGTTTGTAGGAGGAAACAAAGTAAAGCAAAAGATTACGGAAAATTTAAATTATCGTTGAGTCATAATACAAAATAAACACAAAAGATTGCGTTTTCTTTTCTTAAATCTGCGTGTATCAGCATTGTTGATTTAAATTCAAGTTTGATTTAATATAGTAATTTGCTTATATTATTAATTAATTAAAATTAGGATTTAAATTAAGTTAGGTAATGACATTAAACTAATCTTTAAAACTGAGCAATCGTCAGCGTTAAGAGTTCCTTAATATGTTACATACATTGTTACAACTTATAAAACAATAAAAATAAAATTATTTGGCCATTTACAATATATTCTTTCCGATAGTGAAATAAAGAAAATTGCTAACAACCCTATTGTAAGAGAAGGTAAACCTTTCATCAGATGTTGCATTTCTCTTTGTTACAGAAATTTTTTATTCCCTACCGTAGAAAACGTTATTTTAATGTTTCAAAAAGTTGTAGTGAGAACCATTACTATATTCCAACTCATTATTCCCTCAAAGAATTTACATATATGTAGTTGTTACACGTTATGTCTCTGTCTAAAGCAGCCAAAGGCTATAGTATATCCCTTACTTTGCAGAAAATAAATTATAATAAATACAGATCTTTTCAGAAAATATAAACTTGCTTATTGGTACTGAAAAATAGAGCCGGAAATAGGTAGGTGCAACAAGTGCAGACAGCCCTAAAGATCATACCGCTCTTAGAAACTACCACTTTTTTTGGTCTAATTTAATATATTTCATGATTGATAGATCGTAAACGCTTGAAAGAAATATGTTACAGCTCTGTATAATATAGAATATCCTGCTCCAACTGTACTAGCTATAATTTATAAAAGAACAGTGTAGATAAAAAGAAAAAAATTAACAGAAATTAGAAATATCTGAATTTAGTTTTAAATTTTATCATAAAACTTTAATTTTTAAAACTAAATCTGATGTGTACGTCGAGAACATTTTAACATAGATAAGCACCTGGTTTTGCGACACCACACGTGCAACTCGTCTGTTTTGTCTATTGTACAGTGGAATATTTTAAAAACTATAGTAACAATCTAGTCTTTGCGGGAAATCGTGATAATGCGGACGTTTAAATTACCGAAATGCTAAATTATTCGTGGTACATCTTAATTTTAATATTTGTGTTTGTGTTCATAAATAATTACTATAACTTCATTAACAAAAATACGTGAAAAATCATACAGAAGCAGAAATATAAACTAACTATTGTACTCGTCGCGTCGATGTCAATTTTAATAAAAAATGTGCGTATTAAAGAAAAGGATTTACAAATCACTTGGATCATCTACAAGGTAAGTGCATCTGGCCAGTTTTTTCTAGTTATTCTAGTATCTGATGAGATACCCCATGTCTACCTTCAATATAGACCACCACTTGCAGTAATTAATTAACTAATACCTCTTTGACTTTTAAATAATAAAATCTGAATAATGCAATTTTATCATTTCTAAAAATTGAAGAACTAATGATAACGAGATTATGTATACATTGATAATGATAAGATTTAGGAATCTACCTAAAAATTTCAATATCGAAAGATTTTATTCATATATAGTATTACAATAGGTCGGTTTACTTGGAAATAATTTGGGTGAAATCTGATCAGGAAATCCATTCTTTCAAATCAATAACCTTTTGACCACCTTTACATAAAGTAACACGCATTGTTCGACCGAAATTACTATAGGTAATTATTTGGATTGAAATATTGCGATAAAAGTTTAAAAAACCCCCTAACCGAAAATTTAAGATTCTTTTAAAACAATCCCGTAATAGGGTTTGCCTGAAAAAAATTATTATAACTGTTTTGTGTTGCAATGTAAAGTTTATAACCTCAAATTAATCATTCAACAAAAAAAAAACTTTTTATTACTGTAACATGTCTAAAAACAACGTTGAGAATCGTAAAATATTCAAATATTGTCAAGTGACCGACGGAACGCTGTGATTGGCGGAGAGCCTCTGTGATGTCATTACGCATGTTGGCGATCGAGAGTTTTAATTTGGTTTTATAACCAATTAGACTCCTTTAGAGGTGGCAACGAATTCTGACGGGTTCGTGAAGGAACAATCGGACAATCTGCCGAAAGTGCACGTGTTAATGATGGGTGACTTTCTCGCAAACAGTGATTTTTTTAATGCAGCTGAAATAAGTGGTGTGAAAGCACTGCATATTGGATCGTGTGACCTCTTTCTGTCCGGCTGGCAATTGAAAAAATAGCGAAGCTCTCCCTTTTTTAATCGAATTTTTGCAGTAGGGTCTAGCTCGACTAGCATATAATTTTCTAAATCTGCTTCTAACTGTAATAAAACAGTTACCAATTTTAACAATTTATAAAAAAAATGTAATGTATAATTCTATAACTCCAACAGCTCAGGTGTCTTAAAAGCGATTTATAAAATAATGTTTCAAATAACTGAATTTATTACTTTAGTAATTAAGCTTTTTCCAATTTTCAAATACTTCTTTAAAATATTTATATTTCAATTAAAAATAATCACAGGATTTGATAAGATTTGTAAAAAGAATTCTAAAACATCCTGAATCGCTTTGAGTACATAGTAAATAAGGAAGTTGTACCGGTTATCGACATTTTCAAAAATAAATTTAATATACCTATATACAGTGTGTCCCCGAATTGACTTCACTGTACGTATAATTGATCAAACATTTTTGAATCTTGTTTTGATGTTTTGGGATACTGCCCAGCTTGGCCTGAAAAAAATCTCAAGTACATTTTAAAATCTAAGGTAGTCACGACAATTGAGAATAGACCATTTTATGTTGGAGCAAAGTGCCATTTCGGTCAATGATACGGCAAAATGTTATTAAGGAAAGTTGTTCCGAGTATGAAATTATGACTATATGCAAAGTTTCACAAATATCGGATCACTTTGACTAAATCAGTATTTGATTTGTATTCTTGCATTGTAACTACAGAAAAAAAAAGTATTGTGTATAAGTTGTCAGAAAAAATTAATGTAGGTTTCTAATAAAGTATTGTAAGTATTCAAAAAAAAAGAAAATACACAACAATTACTCAATATGAATTTTTCAAAGTCCTCGATGCTGAAAGTTACGTTACTCCGGTTCTACACATACTTGCCTGTAACACATCCATCAGCACTTTTTAAGCAAGAGAAATTGAAACCATCCAGTAACTTGTTTTTAGTGCTAACCAAAAGCCCGCTAGTTAATGAAAAGAGTACAGGCGTCCTACTATCAGTTTTAACATTAAAAATAGAAAACACACTGAAGCGTGTCTGTCTGTATGTATATCAATTATTATTGATTAGAAAAATGTTTTATTATTGTACTTTGGTTAATTTGTTCAACAAATCTCAGATTTGTTCCAATATTCGTTTAGTCAAACAACGTGCATCCAACATGTCCAACTGAAATTAATCAGATCTAATAATCTTCAATTACAAATTGTGTATATTTTGAAAAAATACAACAAACCATTTGTACTTATATCTAAAACTATTATTTATTCCTAATTGTGGACATGGTAATAAGTCGTAATTTACTACATGTTCTCTCAGTCTGTATAAACATATGTCTAATTCTAGAAAATAGAAATTTCGTGAAATATAAAAACTTCTTCCACTATAGTTGCTAAAAATATAATCAATCTTCTTTTCTCTTGTAATTCCAAGAGCATCTAAGGGTGATCATACCAATCAGATAGTTTATTGTAAAAGACGGATAGTTTATAATGAGAATTCTATTTTTCACAGCAATTATAACATCTACAGACGGTCTCTGATAAATATCAGATATCTTTTAAACTTGAGGTAAAAATGAAAAATATTCAGTTACAAGTTTGTTTCTAAAAAATATCTTAGACTTTGATAATATCACAGTAATATCATTTGAAGGATTAAACTGTCCTGAATTACTAATTTTCATTTATTTTCATATTTTCAGGAAATTATCACTTAAATTGTTTAATTATTCTTTATTATATTATAAGAAACAATTCTAAACGTTGAATTGCTGATAACTCCATTGAATAAGGTCTGCTTGTTTGATAATTATTATTTAGAGCGTCTCTTTATTTTGCTTCTCGGCATTTTAAACTTTGTTAAAGTTCCTTTTATGTTTGTATAGTTGAAACGTAATTATAGAGACAATTGTCTGCGCGTTTCAAAAATATTAAGATAAGATCAATAGGTGTATGGTGTAATCGAGAGAAAATAATACAGTTATTACATCTATTATTATTTATTATTATTGCATATAAGCTAATTAACATTCCTAACTCAAATTCAATATTGAACTGCCCAACCTTTTGGCACCAAGACTGCCCTCTGGATTTTCCACTGGTTGCTATCGCCTACACAAAAACAAAATAAATTAGAATAGTGCGTTGTTTAACTTAGTAAGAAAGTAAAAAAGAAGAATTAAGAAAGTTTGAAGGTGGATACAAATATTAATACTCTATGAAGGTGTCGATCATTTAAAATAAGAATAATTCTACTCAATGAGATTTGTAACGCGTACAATAGAGTGCATGGGAGACATAAAAGAAGTAAATCAACAAAATAATATTGCCGAATTCAATTCGCTATTATTAACTCCAAGAAAAGAAGAATCAAAATATAATTTGGTAAGTTAGAACGAATTACCTATGCATTTGAGAAGAACTAATTTAATGAAATCTGATTTCTGTACATGCATATGAAAAGTCTCCAAACATTGCAAATTATGAGGAATGTTAAAAGCTACAACTTTACCATGTTTAATTATTATAGACATGATTTATGTCTACAAAAAACTCTCCAACTGTATAAACTTTTTTTTGCTTTGTTCCCTTATATAACGCTAATAGAATTTTGATTTAGAATAATTAGAAAATACTTTTGAGGTTATTAAAGGATATAACGCGGTATAAGATAAATTAAAATGTGTAATTGATAAATAGTGATTATTTGATAAATTAAAGGCACACGAAAAACCCCTTTGTATATTTCAACTCAGACACTATAAAAAAATCAAATGAAACAGAACCAAACAATAATTTCTAATGAGAAACATCTCATCATCTTTCGAACATAAAATATTGAGATAGAGGTCCTATTTTGTAGGCCACAGACTATTCATTATTTTTTGGTAAGATTTTTAGGAACTTGTTGAAGATAACAGTTTGGGTAGATGTACATAAAAAATCAATCATTAAACTAGTTGCACTCAAGAATATATTTTGCATAAGAAGCCGATTACTCAGAAAAAGCTTAATGAAACTTTGTGAAGTCAAATTACAAAAATGAATTTATGATTAGTACACTCAATCAACAAGAAGTATAAATACTTTTAAGTAAGACAATAAGTAAAACGTTATCTATCTAGGTATTACAAATTTGAAATCAAATTAATTTACCGCTATGGTAGCTGATAGCGCTGCATCCACTTATTTGGACAACAGGAATCGCTGTGGCCGTACCTCAAGCACACTCTGCACATGGTATCCTTTATTCTTGTACAGTTATTACACTGTGTGCTGTACCGGAATTTTAAATTACTACCACACTGAAATTTAAAAATACAAACACTTATTAATTATTGCCCTCCTTATTCGTGATTCTTCTTAATACTTACCCTAATGCATACTTTTTGCGGGCATCTTGCTTCATTATGCCCCGTTCTTCCACAATTTACGCAGCTTGCCGGCTTCGATATTTGTGGACAATTTTTTCCGTCGTGGCCAAATTCGAAGCAGCGGCGACACTGCAGACCTTTGGGTAAATTGGGCATCTTGAATTTTCTGCAAAATGTTTCCTGTTTATTGCATTTGGTAATAATAGAAATAATATATTTAATTTGGGCAAAATTATCAAAACAATCACGCAGTGTAAATTCTTATATTGCATACAATAAAAACAAACCAAAGAAAAGAAATGAAATTTTGAAAAACTCACCTTAGAATTTGCACAAACACTTTACACAAGCACAGAGTTATTAACTGAGGGCAATGAATAAAAGTAACACACTGTTTCGGAACGCAAAATGCTGACAGAAACTAAATCGTTTGAGTCGATTACAGTTTATATATCCCTCCGCCACTGTTTGTCACTACTCCCTCCATTTGATTTAAACTACCCTTACAAGATAAAGAGCCAATCACGTTTGAGTAAATGGCTTGGAATACGTAAACAAATGTAATTTTGTTAAAGCGATTTTTAATTAGTATCATACAAAACTTTCTAAAATCTATTTTTCGGCTTACCTACAGTTTTGATAAAAGTAATGCATCAACTCGAAGTTTATTAAAATCAGAGTATTATTCAAGTATTTCTCCTGATCTGTAGGATGGTACAATTCTTAGATCCTACTGCTCGAGGTTTCCGGATGAAATTTCATTTTAAACTGTCCGGTACTATGCACTATGTATGAGTTAAGAGGTTTATTGCTGTATCAAAATGTTTAAAAAAATGCCTGATAAAACCCTTTCGTAAAGGTTTGGTTTTTGGTGGTTTTCAATTTTGACATCTTTTGGCAAAATGTTATATTTGTATAATTTGTAACATCTTTTGAGTTCCCTGCTGCTGGCCTATCGTGTTTGAAATCATTAAGTTTCTTTTAATTAGTGATCGGTTGATTTCAAGATTCAATTTTAAAATGAGGAAGGAGAATTTATACAAACTGCTTTGTTAACTTATACTCTATGGAATATTTCAAGAAGTAACGAACTTCCAGGCAATATTGACAAAATCTATAGCTAGATGTGTTAAATCATACTTTTCAGTATTTCCCTTTCTGATAACGCATCTTGTAATATTAAGTTTTGATAGCTGCATACGTCTACGCTATTTTTTAAGTATTTTCACAAAGTAGGTGCCATATACTATATGATCATTTGTGAGAAACCTTTACTTTTTGACGGCTCTTAATGAGATCTAAAAATTTCTAGAAAATCTCAAAAGAAAAGGTTAGAAACAAAAAACTGCATCTTTCTTTGCATTGCAGTTCTCAGAAATTTGTCTAACGGAAATCTCGGAAACAGTAATTTTTGAAAGCTACCGATAATGGCGTTAGTCACCAGGGCTAATGAACTTATCTAATGATCCTAAAATATAATTGTTTGTTTACAGAAAAGTGTAATATTCATTATTGTAATACCTGGAAGGAATTTATGTAGTAAATTCTAAATTGCAAAACTAATTAATTAATTATATAAATATGTTTTGATGATATGTACATAAATATTTAGTAAAGAAGATCAGAGAAATGGCTTTTAAATGAAATTGAACATTTCTTGGCAATTTTAAGTAGGTATGAAAAAAAACTTGAAATAAACTGAATGGAATAAACACAATTACATAAAGATCAAACCATGAAATAACGTATTTACATAATATTAACTATTCTGCATCAAAAATAATTCGGATAGACATTTGAAGCGGCAATAAACATCTTAAATCCTGTTCTAAAACCTGTATAATCCTCCAAAATCT
This sequence comes from Ignelater luminosus, assembly GCA_011009095.1. NCBI lineage: Eukaryota > Metazoa > Arthropoda > Insecta > Coleoptera > Elateridae > Ignelater > Ignelater luminosus. The sequence continues at coordinate 75,857 of VTPC01000872.1, forward strand.
GCAAAACATTTTGAAACTGTTTCCTTTCAAAAATATTCATGCATCATGCAGGTAGTTGAACAGAAAATAATAAATCAGCTAATGACAAGTCATTAACGTGATTCATCGATAATACCACTTTAAGAATTATCTTTACGAGTCCTGGATTCTAAGTGATAAAATGAAATCTAAAATCCAAGCTGCGGAGATAAGAGTACTCAGATATATAGAAGGAGTGTATAGAAGTGACAAACTAAGAGACGCGACTCTTCGAGAGAGGCTGGAAGTGACGCCGCTATTAAAAATAATTGAACGGAGACAGTTACAGTAGTTGTAGTAGACATGTAGTGCGAATGGCAAGTGACAATAGAGTGAAAGTGATATGGGAAACTAATACGGACAGGAAAAGACGCACAGGTAGACCTAAAACAACCTGGAATGACGCCGTCGGTAAACTAATAAGAGATAGGGGCTCAACATGGCCGGAGGCTAGACAACTGGCGATAGACAAGAGCCTAGAGAGAACTTTGTAATACTATCCTCGGCACCTAACCGGTAATACGAGGAAGAGGATAAGTAAGTAAAGAATCAAAGTATCGCAAGAAATCAAAGATTTATCAATTTTATTTTAGTGACAATAGACGATAAAATTGTCAAAACTTGAAAGAATTGCTGGCAACTAATTTCATCGGATTTATTAGTACACCCAAGACTTGCATGTTTGTCATATTTATTTTTTGGGAAGAATTCAATGTTTAACAACATATTCAAAAAGAGAAACCTAGAAGTTCTGTGCTTTGTCGAGGGTAATTTATTTGTTGAATTCGTAATGGCTTGATTTGGATTCAATTCTTTGGTTTCTGTTTATTTAATGTTAAAGATATTAACTTCTGATCACTTGTACAACAAAACTAAGCGGAGGAGAAATTTTCTTTTTGCAGATTTGCAATAAGCACTCATAGAAGAACCTGCTTACCTGAAGCTTTATTAGCATTTATTGGACACCCTGTATAGTTTATACAGGATGTAAAGGAAATGGCGGAAAACACTACAGTACGTTATTCTGTGCTTAAAAATAAGAAGAAATTTTTTACACCAATTTGGTCTTAACTGTCTATTTTTCAAAATATTAGCAATTAAAACTTTTTAAATTTGGCAACGCGGTACGTTTAAAGAAGTAAGTACGCAAGGTGTACTAGCAATCTCGTATCTTAGTTGCCATTGTTAATAACGTGTAACGTTGCAATGTTTTCAAAAGGCATTTCTTGCAAGGAATTAACCATTTTAAAAAGTGGGTTACTAATACACTAGTACAAAGAAACTATAAACGGTACGTAATTAAAGTTTTTTACGTTTAGACTCGGTTTGAACATTAATATTTTGTTATATTTATTAAGAATGCGGAATCAACTAAGCAATTTACGACTTCCAATAACTTCTTCAAGATAATGTTAACACAAAATGGTATCGAGGTTTTCTGTTTATTTTTTACCGTAGAATAACGTAGTAAAGTTTCTTTCCGCCATTTCTTTTACAGCCTGTATACACGTTTAAAAAACAAAAAGGGTGCTGTATCAAACTAGGCCTAGGGCGCAATCAAACCTAAATCCGCTTCTGAATATGAGTAGATGTGTTTGCATCCCAATTACTTTTTGTTATGGTTTTGTTCTTCTTTAGACGATTAGAAAGATTTATAATTTGTAACAACCACAGTAAATTTAGTTAATTACATTTTAAATAGGTGTCGATATGTACTAAGAACCACCATTGGAGAAAACATTTTTCATAAGATTAGATTAATATTAGGCAAAGATGAAAGATTTAAAATTCGTTCAAATGTCTCGAAAACTTTAAATAGAGAACTTGTGAAAATAGAACTACAAATTATATAAAAAAAAATTAAAATATATTTATACACCGTGTTCGTTTTAACATTTGTTATAGGGAATTAGTATGGGAAATGTGAAATATGCCAAATAGTTCGTTCTCGAATAAAAGTCGATGAAATTAATAGTTGCAATCGATAGATAAGATATTCTAACGTACTGTCCAAAAATATTACCTTTAATAACAATCCCAATTCTTCAGAAATTATAAATTCATTAACTACTTGCAAAACATTGATTTAAAAGCCGAAAGCTGAAATGGCGACGCGACTTGCCTCCGTGGTTCGATGGTTAGGTTTACTGCTCGCTAAATTGCACGGCCTCTTCGAATGCAAGATCGAACCCCGTTACAAGCAAGACTTTTTTTTAAATTTTATTTGTCATTAATCTTTAATTTAATAACAATTTAAATAATTTGTTATTATTATTATTATTTGAAAAACGTACGAGAAATAATAAATTTTTGGTATTAATGAATTCACATTTTATTAATTGGGTATCTTTATTGTTCATTTCTAATTTATTACATACTCCAACCAACTTGCCAACAAACAAAGTAAGATGCAAGGAAAATTGAATAAGAAAACGCGTGCGTGAAGGTTTGGGCGCATGCACTGAACTTTGTTAGAGACTAGACACTTTCATGGCAAGTACTTCCTTTTCTAACCCCGCAGTATTCCTCTCTAATATGTATATGCGTAAAATAAAACACCGGTAGATCTGGAAGTGCTGTATAATTTGTTTTATTACATTTGATATTTTTAATATGCATTTGTGATTTAACCTTTAGGGTTGAATTATGGTAATCATTGCTTTAGGAATTAGAGCTAAATTAATTCAATTTTGATTTGTACTCAGGAACATTTAATTTTATAATTATAATGACTTTTTCCCTTCTCATTTCACATTTTTTGTTAGGTTAACAATACCATAGACACTCTATTTTGTTAGATTCTACGTATAAGAAGAAATCTGTTTTACCGGCATTGATAAATAAGTTACATACAGGGTAGGTCAGAAAAGAACTAGATAGAAACTTTAATATTTGATTTATTTTAACAATTTTGTACTGCGACGCAAGCAATTGTTGCATTATGAAATCTATTTACCGTATATATTACTAGTTGATCTAGAATTGGCGAATTAAAGCTAAAATTGGATCCAGTTTTACAATCAGAAGGCTCTACGCAAAATTCACTACGTGGAACGGGTTCGGAATTAAATTCTAAAAATAAGTTAAAATTTTATTATTTGACTTTGATGTTTAATATCTTAATATTTTTGGTACTCGTGGGTCACGCTTGCTTTTGCTTTTCATCATTATTATTTTGTGTATTTATACTTCGCCCTGTCGAAGGATAGAATTTAATATTTTGATTTTCATTATAAGATCATTTTATATTTGGAAGTATTATAATAACCAGTCTTTTGCCTATATTAAATCAACCTCAACTTATTTGAGTTTTTTTTCTTCTATTTCACTTACTTGTGTTTTTTTAAGGTTTCAGCATTATTTCTATATTTTCAACAGTAGTGGAATTAGTAGGTATAATTCGAGCTGGGGTGAACACCCACCCTGTATGTATCTTTGGTAGCTTATAACTTGGAGGTATACTTTTGAAGTCCAAAGTAAGGGACACGTCATTGTATTTATCATTATCCTTAAATTTATTGTTACTTTACTGTTACGTTAGTAATGTAAAATATCCAGTGTTATGAATTATGTGTACATAATATAATATACAGTTAGGAATGTTGATCATCTTATATAAAATAATAAAATGTGGCAGATGAAATAAATGTTTTACTTTCTTCAGTTACACCCATTAATCTGATTTTAATATTTTTTTGAAACACACAGACAAGTGTACATGTTTCTAATATAAAAATATAAAAGGAATTTAAACAAAGTTTAGAATAGAGGAAACAGCAAAATAAAGAAAAGCTCATTTAATGACGGTATTACCGTTTGAGATTCTTTTGTTATATTAATAATAATTAAATAAACTTTAGGGGTGGTTTCATAGAAGTATTATAATTAGAAATTAATTACTCAGAACAATTCCTCAAATGTTACTATTGTTAAATTATTATCACAACATAATAATTTTCGAAATTAGAATTATTAATTACTGTATGTCTTTTAATTTCATTTCAAAATTACGACTTATTTCCATGTCTACCATAAAGAATAAACAATGCTTTTAGATATACAAACGGTTTTTTATGTTTTTCTTCAAAATAACACAGTTTGTAAGAATTATTAGATCTTGCAACTTTCAGTTAGATATATTTGATATATTTTGTCTGACTAAAGGAATATTGGAACAAATTAAGAGATTTGTTGAATTAGAAAGTTAACCACTATGTTTGCACATTTGAAAAGCTTTGCACCAATGTAATAAGTTAAGAGATTATTAATGTCATTTACAGTTCTGCATCAAACAGTAAATATGCGTATTTAATAACTAAAACATACATTTATAACGTAGATATTGAGAGAATTTATTGTAATCAATGATAAATTCTCTATCTCAACAAGTACATACTCTATAAAGCATGACACATCTGACGATGAAAAATAAAAGTATGTTAGGAAACTTAAAACTATAGCAAAGTAATAATGAACACCTTTAAGGTCTTTAAAGATGTCGGTGAAGATATGATGAAATATTTCAGGAGCACATAACAATCTGAAAGAGTCGAAGAAATTTAAATCAGAAGTGGCAAAAGCAGTTAAAGGTGTAATTTTTCTGCTAATTCAATTTGTCAAAAACCTTTAATTGTATCGTGTACTGTAAAGTACTTCATACCATTTAATTCACTAGGAAGTTCTTCAAACACAGACAGGTGTTGATACTCTCTAACAATCAATACTGCAGTTTAGTTATCATTTGGTTTCCTTACTAAATACTATTCGGTTTACCAATTCAGTTACTATGCTTGCATAATAAGTATTTATGTTACTTTCAAGTTTATTTATTTTATTTTTCAAGAAAATATAATATTTTAATCATAGCAATAGGCTTTTCGGTTTTCTACTCTCTTGATATTAACTTTACAAAGAGAAATGTTTTTATTATCAACACCCAACTGGAATCTAATTCATTTTTTAATTTGTTCATCAGTACCTTTTTCCTTCCAGCTGAAGTAAATATATTTCTCTTGCTTAATTCTCCTTTTACCTCCTGCATTTTTAAATTACTAATTCTCTTTCTTATTTCTTTATTTTTTTAAAATCACTATAACTATAATAAATATTCTACTCTAACAAACTAACCTTTTTAAAAACTAAGATCACTAAAATTACAATCAAATCTACATTAAGTTATTGGAACAACAATATGTATGTGTGAACACTGCGAGTTCTCCAGTTTCAATATCAGGTAATATAAAATACACCTAGAAAACTATGTGGAACAATTTAAGACAAAACATTTTAATTTAATTTTTATTTAGCATTTTGTTATTTAAATACATATCATAAACTAACAAAAACAATTAGTTTGATAATATTAAAATGCTAATTAATAAATTATATATAACTTATCATAAAGATTTCCGCCACCTAATTTAATTTAACCTTGGTAACAATGTAATTCTTAACCAAACACTTAAACTGATTTAAAATTTTGCATTTCTAACTATCATTTGGTAACAAATTATAACTTTAAAGTCCTCGATAAAATATAAAATTTTGTTTTTTATAGAGTTTTACATTAAATTCACAGAAAAATCTTTAGTAATTCTAAGAGTGTATTTATGGCAGGCACAATTATATTTAGTTTTTTGGTTAATATTGTGGTAATTGTCCATTTTTAATTTTAAATACGGTTATCAGTGTGTTGTACAGTATTCTTTGTTTTGTGCTCATTAAATCTAATCTACTTAACATGTGATTTATTCGCATATAAGTATCTACCACATTTTAATACAATTCCAATGCATCTATTTTGTACTTTTTGCGTTTTAATTATTCTATAGGATGGTAAATTAAAAAAACCTTTACCACGAAAAGAGATACAGGATTATAAATGCTTTTTTATGTAAAACGTTATTGTCACTGCAAATACAATCGCGACTATCAAGTTTTCTCATATGCATTTATTATGCCTTATGCTCAAAATGTTTCTCGCCACTATGAACGCGCATATGTATTACTAAACTCTTTTTGTATTTACATTTGTAATCGCATATACTACAGTAAAATGGTTTCTCGTCACTATGAACCAATATATGTGTTCGTAAATTGCTTTTCTGTGAACATTTATAATCGCACAAATTACACTCAAATGGTTTCTCGCCACTATGAACCAGCATATGTGTTCGTAAATGGCTTCTTAATGTACTTTTATAATCACATACATTACATTGAAATGGTTTCTCGCCACTATGAACGCGCATATGCATTCGTAAACTGCTTTTCTGTGTACATTTATAATCGCATATATTACACTCAAATGGTTTCTCGTCACTATGAACTAGCACATGTGTTCGTAAATTGCTTTTCGTTGTACATTTATAATCGCATATCTTACATTCAAATGGTTTCTCGCCATTATGAAGAAGCCTATGTATTCGTAAACTGCTTTTCACTGTACATTTATAATCGCATATACTACACTCAAATGGTTTCTCGCCACTATGAATCAGCATATGTGTTTGCAAATTGCTTTTCTGTGTAAATTTATAGTCGCATAAATTACACTCAAATGGTTTCTCACCACTATGAACGCGCATATGTGTTCGTAAATTGCTTTTCTGTGTAAATTTATAATCGCACAAATTACACTCGAATGGTTTCTCGCCACTATGAACGCGCATATGTATTTGTAAACTATTTTTCCGTGTAAATTTATAATCGCATATATTACACTCAAACAGTTTTTTGGCACTATGAACAAACATATGTCTTCCTAAATGGCTTTCCGTTGAACATTGTGATGTGCCTTTTGTGTTGGACTCCATAACTGGTGCTTATTCCGTTTTTTGTAGGTTGTTTTCGGTCTCCAGAAAAAAGACTGAAGTTTATCTGAAATAAAATTATTTAGAAAGTTAAAGTGAAAGGCACCTGTAAAAAAGGTGCAAAGAAGTTTTGTATTTTCTCGTGTAAGCACTGTACAAAAACCATCAGTGAGAATTGCGCACATAATACATACGTACTTTTGTTGCTGTGGTGAAATTTCAAGAAGTCCTCTTAGGAATTTTTTTTAGAAAAAGACTGACGATGGAATCTTATTCAAGATCACTTAAAACTTACTTGTACCAATTTTTATTGTTTTAAAATGAAGGGTGTTCCAGAAAAAATATGTCATTTAAATCACTTTCACAGTTTGCAAGTTGACTCACGTAAATTCTTTGTAGAATTTAGATATCACAATGAATCATGAATTTTATAGCTTTCTGTAAACTAATAATAATCTTTTAAAGTCATTAGCTACCTTCATTAGCTCTAATGACTAATGCCATCAGTGTGCTTTCACAAATTGTTATTTCTTTTGAAATTCCATTAAACAGGCTTCTGAGAAATAGAAATCACAGAAAAATAATTTTTTTACTTAAAATGTACTTTTTTGCTACAGATTCTTATAGGTTTTATTAACAGCCATGAGAAAGAAAGAGGTTTCTTACAAATGTTCATAAAATGTAGTGCCAGGTATATTGTATAATGTGACTGTAACAGATAATTTCTAAGACTACTTAAAAAATGTATGAACAAATTCAGCTACCAGAACTTAGTACAGTATGTGTTATAGTACTTGTGACTGCAGCAGATACTTTGTAAAAATACTTGGAAAACTAGTGTAGGCATATTCAGCTATCAAAACTTAATATTACAAGATGCGTTATCTACTAGAAGGAAATACTGAAAAGAATGTTCTATCACATCTAGCATTAGAGTCCATACCTATAGATTTTCTCAATTGCCTCATAATTTGTCACTTTTTGAAATATTCAATAAAATATATGTTAACAAACCATTTTCTATAAATTTTGCTTTCTGATCTTAAAATTGAATTTTGAAATTAAAACAATCACTAATTAGAAAAAAACTGAATGATTTCAAACACATATAGGCCAGAAGCAGGAAACTCAAAAGATGTTACAAAATATACAAATGCTCCTTACAAAATATGCACTTTTGCCAAAAGATGTCAACATTAAAAACCACACATACGAAACCTTTATGAAAGGGTCTCATCGGACATTTTTATAAACATTTTGATACAGCAACAAACCTCTTCATACATTAGTGTACAGTACCGGACAGCCTGAAAGTTTAAAATAAAATCTCTACAGGAAACCGCCAGCAGTAGGATATCTAAATTTCAAATTTCAATTCACGTGAGTGAAAGATATAATGTGCAGAGTGTGCTTGCAGTATGGTCACAACGATTCTTCTTGTCCAAATAAGTGGAGGCAGCATTATCAGCTACCATAACGGTAAATTAATTTGATTTCAAATTTATAATACCTAGATAGATATTGTTTTACTTATTGCCTCACTTCAAGTATTTATACTTCTTGTTGATTGGGTCTACTAATCCCTAATTCATTTTTGTGATTTGACTTCAAAAAGTTTCATTAAATTTTTTCTGACTTAATCAGGTTTGAGCTAAGCTTCTTATGTAAAATATAGGCTTGAGTGGAACTAATTTAATGAAAGCTGATTGTTTGTGTACATGTACTCAAACTGCTCTCTTTATTAAGTTCCTAAAAATCTTACCAAAACATAACAAATAGTCTATGGCCTACAAAATACGACCTCTATCTCAATATTTTATGTTCAATAGATGATGAGATATTTTTCATTAGATATTATTGGTTATTTCTGATTCATTGGCTTTCTTTTCTAGTGTTCGAGTTCAAACATACAAGGGGGTTTTTGTGTCCTTTAATTTATCAAATAATCACTATTTACCAACTACACATATTTAATTAATCCTATCACACATTACACCCTTAATAACCTCAAAAGTATTTTTTAAATTACTTTAAATCAAAATTCTATTATTGTTATATAACTGAACAAAGCAAAAAAAGACCATATAGTTGGAGAATTTTCTGTAGAAATAAATCACGTCTATAAAAATTAAACATGGTAAAGATTGTTATAGCTTTTAACATTCCTCTTAATTTGCCTAATTTGTTCGAAAAGAAAAGTAGGATACAATGTTTGGAGACTTTTGATATGCACGTACTTTACAGAAATCAGAATTCATTAAATTAGTTCTACTCAAACGCGTAGGTAATTCCTTCTAACGTACCAAATCACATTCTGATTTTTTTCTTCGAGTTAATAATAAGTTATTTGAATTCTGCAAGATGTTTTGCTGATTTACTTCTTTTATGTTTTCATTGAGCCTGTTATGGTTTACAAATTTCATTAGGTAGCTTATTCTTATTTTAAATGATTGACACCTTCATAGAATATTAATATTTGTATCCACCTCCAAACTTTCTTAATTCTTCTTTTTTCACTTTCTTTCTAAGTTAAATAACACACTATTCTAATTTATTTTATTTTTGTTTAGGTGATAGCAAGTAGTGCAAAACACAGTGTGTTGTCTTGGTACTAAAAGGTTGGACAGTCCGATAGTGGATTTGAGTGTATGGGTTATGATGTTGTGTACATAATATACAGTTAGGAATGCTGATTATCTTATATAAAATAATAAAATGTGGCAGATGAAATAAATGTTTTACTTTCTTCAGTTACACCTATTAATCTTATCTTAATATTTTTTGAAACACACAGGCAAGTGTACATATTTCTAACATAAAAATATAAAAGAAACTTAAGCAAAGTTTAAAACAGAGAAAACAGCAAAATAAAGAAAAGCTCATTCAATGGAGGTATTACTGTTTGAGACTCTTTCGTTATATTAATAATAATTAAATAACTTTAGTGGTAGTTTCATAGAAATATTAGGATGAAAAATTAGTAATTCAGGACAATTTAATCCCTCAAATGATACTATTCTTAAATTATTATCACATCATATTTTTCAAAATTAAAATTATTAATTACTGTATGTCTTTTGATTTTGGTTGCAACTTTAAAGTTTTCTCATATACATTTATTATGCATTATGATCTAAACGTTTCTCGCCACTATGAATGCGCATATGTCTTCGTAAACTGCTTTTCTGTGTACATTTATAATCGCATATCTTACACTGAAATGGTTTCTCGTCACTATGAACCAGCATATGTGTTCGTAAACTGCTTTTCACTGTACACTTATAACCGCATATATTACAGTGAAATCGTTTCTCGCCACTATGAACAAGCATATGTGTCCCTAAATTGTTTTTCTGTGTACATTTATAATCGCATAAATTACACCGAAATGGTTTCTCGCCACTATGAAC
>VTPC01000872.1:86108-102769 GCA_011009095.1 Ignelater luminosus
GCATATGTGTCCCTAAATTGTTTTTCTGTGTACATTTATAATCGCATAAATTACACCGAAATGGTTTCTCGCCACTATGAACGCGCATATGTGTTCGTAAACTGCTTTTCACTGTACATTTATAATCGCATATACTACACTGAAATTGTTTCTCCTCACTATGAACCAGCATATGTGTTCGTAAATTGCCTTTCTGTGTACATTTATAATCGCATATCTTACATTCAAATGGTTTCTCGCCACTATGAACAAGCATATGCATTCGTAAACTGCTTTTCACTACAAATTTATAATTGCAAATATTACACTGAAATGGTTTCTCGTAACTATGAACACGCAAATGTGTTCGTAAACTGCTTTTTACTGTACATTTATAATCGCATATATTACACTGAAATGGTTTCTCGCCAGTATGAACCAGCATATGTGTTCGTAAATTGCTTTTCTGTGTACATTTATAATCGCATAAATTACACTCAAATGGTTTCTCGCCACTATGAACACGTATATGCATTCGTAAATTGCCTTTCATTGTACATTTATAATCGCATATATTACACTCAAACAGTTTTTCGCCATTATGAACAAACATATGCCTTCCTAAATGGCTTTCCGTTGAACACTGTGATGTGCCCTTTGTGTTTGACTCCATACCTCGTACTTATTCCGTTTTTGTAGGTCGTTTTCGGTTGCCAGAAAGAAGACTGAAATTTATCTGATAAAAATTATTTAGAAATTTAAAGTGAAAGGCATCTGTGATCAAGTTGCAATTAAGTTTTGTATTTTCTCGCATAATCACTGTACAAAAAACATCACTAGGAACTGCTCACATAATACACACGTAGTTTTGTTTATGATACTGCTCGGAATTTAAAGTAGTGAAATCCACGACGTCCTTTGAATTCCACAGAAGCAAAGTCTGTATGCGTGTACGCTGAAACCAGGTAGGTACTATATTACACACTATCTTCGTTTATGTTTGTAGGTGACGAATTGATTATTACCAAACCGTTGAGCTTTTACCCTCTCAGTCAAAACTGGCTCGATGAATCTTATTAAATCTAGCAGCGTTTACTAAACGTAGCTGCAAAACTCACATTCTGTAGTTGTCAGCACAGTTGTCAGGGGCGGCGTTGCCAAATCGAAATCTTCAAAGTAAAAGTAACTTGATACGACCTCAAAAAGTTACTAGATAAAAAAGTATCCCAAAATTTTCACTGGATATAAAATAAAATGGTAATTCATACAGGCCTATTTAAAACCACTTCGACAGCGGCGTACTTTAGAGTCCAATTCTGAATTGTGCCGATGCTCAATTTTTACTATTTATTACAATTACAACTTCGAGAATGAATTTCCGTGCAATGCCATCTCTTTTATTTTTTTTAATTCGCTAGCTTTCGTTATTACCGACATAACCTTTTGTATTATTTAAAATTATGTTTCTCTAGAATACACCTTATTAAAAAGGTCAGAGCCACCTATTAGACGTATAGATAATCAAGAGGTATGACCGTAAACTTTGGCGGGAGCAACGATTGTATGTATTTCTTATGGAGACCACAAAACTTTCAATGTGAAAGTATAGAGCCTACACTACAAATAACTTGAATTAAATATAATACAAATGCTTATATAAGATTTTGGCGTGTTATAATATTGGTTGTCGAGAAAAAAGCGCTGGCTTATTAAAATCATAGGACAAGCTTTTGAGGTTAAGTAATACGTGCGTCAAAGCGCGGCAGTGGAATGCTTTAAAATCTGACGTATTCGCACATGGTTTTTTGTCTAGTTTATAAACAGTGGGTTGTATGTAGGTTATGTATAGTTATTTCTTGTGATTAATTATTAAAGTAACGTTATTTCTTGTTGGAATAATATAAAGCATGACTAGGTAAACTAAAAATATTGTCATTAATAGGGAAGTTCATAAAATTTTGTCTATTTGAAAATTCCTTATTTCTGTGCATTCCAAATGTATTGAATCAACTAAATCTCTTCCTTCAAGTTTTTTTTAATTAAATGAGATATATTTTTAACATACTTTTTGATATTAGAAATTGAAAAATTAAAATATTCAATTTTTTAATCTATAGATAGGTCGGTAAAGAAAGCATCGTTATGCATGAGGGTCAGATTTCCCAACACGCTTTGCAATTATTAATAAGGTCTATTGGATGTACCTACCCAGTATCTTCTTGCTTTGTGTTGGTTGCGTTTTATATTACTACTCTGATATTGTCTCTTTAACACCAACACACAAGCTAAATTACCTAATAAGGCAACTAACATCCATAATTATACATAAAACTTTAAAAAATCATTTAAAACACTTCAAGAGAGGGACTCTTGAGTGGTGGCTACCAAAGGGGTGAGATGGACCGGAGGAGAACTCTTGAGTTGTGGTTACAAAAGGGGTGAGATGGATCCGGAGACTGTAAAATTACCTTCCTGTTGATGTAAAATACATTTTTGATTTTTATTGAAAAATAACATGTTAAGGGTGAAGTGAACTCAATTATCTATTTTTATTTTTGTTTTTTATTTGTGATTATGCTGAGGTAGACGAGATTTAAACAGACATTAAAATTTGCTTGTAAGAAACCACGTGGCTTTCTTTGTGTTTATGTAACAATCAAGCATCTCACGTAGACTTTTAATGTTTATTCAACTGTTTTCTATGTTATTAATGCAGGCATTTTGAATGCTTTTAATATCATATTTCACTAAATATATTTTTCTTTGTTGCAATTGTGAAACGAAATTAAGAAAGCTTTTGTATTGTATGCATTTATCTTGTGATCACTGATAAAGTTTAAAGAATGATGGAATTTAGTTTGGAATTAAGATGTTTTAAATATTACAAAACAACATACAAGACGATTAGATTTATTTTCATACACTAGCATTTGTTAACATGGATGTTCTGATGCTCAACTGTGATGTGGCACCAGTAAATATTATAAAACGCACATGAATTTAATGGTCGATGGCTCTCTTTATTAAAGTGTGAACTGCCTTGGTGTTTATCTTAACATTTTCATCCGTGGTGGCAGTCTACGTTCTCCATTGTTTTTGTGTGTTTATTTGTTATAAATGTTTTTCTCTTGCAGCATTTTCCACCCTTGGGCAGCAGTTATTATTATGTACTATTTGTGGCACGAAGCACTATCTTAATAGTTCCGTGCTTTTGTTTATATATTTATTGCGGCGAATGATAGACTGTTCACAATTTTTGGCTACGGCCGGAGGCTAAGGAGCTATTTTAATAGAGTACGGTCTCTTCCTTTTGTCTTTGCTAACATACTCTTCAGTTTTGTTTGATGATGAGTGCGATAAGTACATATCCGAGTAATGGAGAGAGCAGGACTAGTTTAATTCATGTTGTAACCAGTGAATTTGTAATGTGCATTATGTTGTGTGTTCTGAACATTCATTTTATCATTTATTTATCTCCGAATTTCACCAAGTTCTTATGAAATGAATTTGTGCAAACTTATCGCTTATTATGTGTTTTGTCTTATTTATAATTATTTTTTGCCAAGTATTATTGGTTATGTTGGTACCATATTATTGCTTGCTTTTATGTGACATTAATTATTTTATTGAATATTGCTGTGTCTTGTTGGTTTCAAGTTGGGACCATTTATTTATATATTTGTGCATTAAAATTTGTATTGTTTGTTTTAAAAGAATCTTCGGAGGTTTCTTGCTGGTTCTTCCTCCGAACTGATACCGGAACCAGTGTAAAAAATTTATTCGACCTTCACAATAGAATTTAGCATTCAATATACAACGTTCGATTTTAACCATAATCTGTGTTTTATTTGATTTCCTGTCTTCCCCACTATCGTTAGTAACCAGTGTATCTAGTTTTAGGGAATTTTAGAAACACAACGTAGGGTAGGTAAATTGGTTTGACGATCACGATTGGCCACATTGATTCTGGGGTTTGCTTTCTGTTAGATTTGGGAGGGAAATTTAAATATTTGTCAGAACCTGGGGCTTGGGATACTACAGTATCTTAATGCAAAACATTTTATTAATTGAAGAAACAAATGCTAACATGACGAACAACATCCTAGCATTTACTTTCTTTCTAATCAAAATCATTTTATAGGTACATTACATTTGAACGTACTTAAGTATCTCACAATTCCCTGTGCTTCCTATTTGCCCTCACATACTTAAGTCAAATAAAAATTATTGTAATAAACTATTTAAGATTTAAATAATAAAGGAAAAATCGAGTTTAACAGCTTTGAGCATGTGCATTCATAATATTTAAATTAATTCATTATTATGGGCAGACCGAAAACTAGGAACACGAAAGATCAAAAGAACCGCTCTGAGTGATCTAACTGATTCTGTAAGGTATAAACTGTGCCACCGAATATCCGAACTAAAAATCTTAGTATGGGCCTATGGAGCTATGAGTAAACATACTTGCAATTTTACTGATTCCATGGAAATAAGAATAAATACATAGGATTTAGTTTTTAATGCCATTTTATTTAAATAATATTTTGGTTTTTCTTTTCCATTTTCAGTTACTGTTACAGTCTTTTTTAATTGAAAACCCAATTCATCAAAATTCTTATTTTTGGGCCTTTCGGCCATTTTGATTCTTGAATTGTCTTGAACATCTTATTAATGATCTTATTAGACATTTTAGCATATTTTAGCACCTGTCTTTACAGGTTAGGTGTAACGAAAAATGTGCAGAATCCTACTTTATTTGCAAAGTTGACACATTGTCTGTTAAGAATTGCTAGGTTGGTAATTGAGAAAAATAGTTTAAAACATAAAAATCTATATTACCAACCTAGTAGTAGGATAATTTAAAAAAGAAAGACGAGGAAAGGGTGTGTAGCGTGTGTAGTAGAAGTTCATAAAAAGTTTTTATAAGATGGTCGTTATATTTTTGTGTTATTTTGTTTAATGTATAATAAAGTAAAATGTTACAACAGATTTCAGTTTACCAACAGACGATAATAACATTGTCGACATTGTTGACATTTTTGACGTGAAAAATGTCGACTTTGTTGACATTTTTGACGTGAAAAATCAATTGTTGACACGAAAATGTCAACAATCATTGTTGACATGTAAACGCACATCACTGATTTTAAGACAATTTTATGATGCGTTTTTGCGATCGCTTTGCTGGGCAGAGTCCGAATTTTAGAATTGATGTCAAAACTACGTCGTGCGATTGCATTGCAATTCGGCAGAGTACCATAGCAGGTCCGATACTCTGTCTGATGGACGTACTTGGGTGTAATTTTAATTTATTGTAAATGTATTAATCACGAATTTTAAAAATGAGGAAAAATCTCAAGCCAGAGCCTTCCTATGAATATCAGTTATTTTAAAAGATATAAATCTACAGTAAACAATGCTCAATAATAGTCCCAAATAATCTTTCATTTATTTATTACCTATAATAACCTTGCTATAATCAAGCCAACTTTCTCTAAATGTGAATTATTAATATTTTTATCATGTCGTTGGATAAACTAGTTGTAAGAGTATTTTGTTTTTCAATGACGCAAGAGTTATTACTACCTTGCTCTAATCGAGGTAATAAAATGAATAAATAAAAACATTTTCAAATATAAAACAGCATGCACTAAAAAAATTTACCAAATCATCTTTAGACGATCACGATGCCGCAAGAATTTTTAATAAGTCTCTGATTGCGTTATTGTTAAATTTATTCGATTCGTTCACCTCATGGAAAATAAAACTGACTCTATTGTCAAGTATTAATTGGTTTGCTGTAAATTGTAAATTTATATCTTGAAGAAAAATGAAAGTATCAAACAATTCTATTTAACTATATGCATAAAAGAACACCTCATATGTTGTTACACTGTTTCTTTTCTTATAATACAGACTACAAAGCAAGATTGTTGAGCATTCATTTTCTTACAATCTTCGATACATTTAAATGACAAAATTAAAATAAATTAGAATTCTGCACATTTCTCCCTAAAGAGATCCTGTTACGCTGTATCATGTCCAAAGGGGTACATCAGATTTAAATGTGAGTTACGTTTCTCGCTGCGAACACAAACGTGATCTTCCAAAATTGCAATAATCCAGTTATTTCTCTTCACTATGAACACGCAAGTGCTTTTGTAAACTGCCTTTCTGTGTAAATCTGCTGTCACATATGTTGCATAGGAACGGTTTCTCGCCGGTATGGACACGAAAGTGATTTTGCAAAGTGCTTTTGTGTGCGAATTTGCGTTCACATATGTTACACTGAAAAGGTTTCTCGCCACTGTGAATACGAATATGATCCTGCAGATGCTTTCTCTGTGTAAATCTACGGCCACATATGTTACACTGGAACGGTCTCTCGCCACTATGAACACGAACATGCGTTTGCAAAGTGCTTTTCTGTGCGAATCTGCGTTCGCATATGTTACATTGAAACGGTTTCTCGCCACTGTGAATACGAACATGACATTCCAAAGTTGTCTTGTGTGCGAATCGGACTTCACATATATTACATTGAAACGGTTTGCCGTAATTATGAATAAGAACATGCGCTTGTAAACTGCTTTTCCGTGCGAATCCCAGTTTACACGTGCTACATTGGAACGGTTTGTTGTCACTGTGAATACGAACATGAGCTTGCAAATTGCTTTTCTGTGTAAATCTGATTTCACATATGTTACATTGAAACGGCTTGTCGCCACTATGAAAACGAACGTGACTTTGCAAAGTTGTTTTGTGTGTAAATCTGCGTTCGCATATGTAACATTGAAACGGTTTGCTGTAATTGTGAATACGAACATGAGTTTGTAAGTTGTTTTTGTGTGCGAAACTGCGTTCGCATATGCTACACTGAAACGGTTTTTCGCCACTGTGAATACGAACATGGGCTTGCAAATTGTTTTTGTATATGAATCGGCGTTCACATATGTTACATTGAAACGGTTTGTCGTCACTGTGTACAGGAACATGAGATTGCAAATTGCTTTTCTGGGTGAATCTGCGTTCACATATTTTACATTGAAATGGTTTCTCGTCTCTGTGAATACGAGCATGTTCTTGCAAGGTGCATTTCTGTGTGAATCTGCGTTGACATATGTCACACTGAAACGGTTTGTCGTTACTATGGATACGAACATGAGCTTGCAAATTGCATTTCTGTGTGAAGCAGCGTTCACATATGTTACATTGAAATGGCTTCTCACCACTATGAGTACGAATATGACGTTGCAAAGTACTTTTATATGGGAACTTCTGTTCACATATGTTACATTGAAACGAGTTCTCTCCACTATGAGTACCCATGTGTTTTATTAAAAGGAATTTTGTTTTGCATTTGTAACTACATATGTTACACTGGAAAGGCTTCTTAACTGCATGAATTCGCATATGTGTTTGCAAATTGTCTTTACATGTGGATTGAGGGCTACTTATGTCACAGTAAAGCAAGCTGTGTTTTTCTGGTTTCAGGGTTGTATCTGTTTGTTCCTGCATTGTAATTAGAAGTTGGCAGGTAAAAGGTATCTCGTAACTCCTGGAACATGATTTATTTATATGAGAAACCCAATATTATATACAGAGATAATAACACTTACCAGATGATTCAAATGTTTCAGTGTAGCGAGGTATTTTATATGTATTACTTTTCGCTGAGCTCAGCTTTTCGTATGGATCCATTTTACTAGAACGTTTACAAATAAATATTGTCACATGCACTGCAAAACTAATACCCTTAGCGTAAATATAACTCTATTTCTAGTAAATTCTATTACCAGCTTGTAATATATATTTCTAATGGGTTATAGATATTTATTCGCTATTATTTGATATGCAGCCTCCACAGCAGACAACAGAATATTATTATAGATAAGCCACTCGATAGCTAACGTAAAAAGTGCGCCATCTACAGAGATGTGTTAGAACTAACGTATACGTCACTTGAAGGTTTATTCTACAATCCTCAATCACAATAAACTGTGCTTCAATTTTCTATAAACTTTTGTACAAATTAATTTTTTAAAAATACTCTGTCGTTGGAAACGGAGTTTTACATAGAAATTTTTGTAATGATTTTTGGCAACAAAATTTTTATAGAACAGGTTCTAAAAATTGGTAAAAAATGCGCAGTAAACGTGAGCACGGCATCAGCTGATCGTCGGCACGTCTGTTTGCTTCCCTATTACTTGAGGTTATGTTTACGAGTCTCATTAAAGGTCATTGCAAACACCTGTAATAGATTGATACTGTGCACGCTCACATCAAAATTTTTGTAAAAAATTATCCATAAGTTGCATTCAACTCACTATAACAACATACCAAAAATTTTCAAAGAAATTTTTTTTAAACCGACATACGTGTAGGTACCTACCTACACAGCAAAAAAAAGTCAGTTTTCCTTTCAAACATCTTTGGAAAACCAATCTTCAAAGCATAACTTACAAAGAATCAAAAGCAGAAAAAAATTCAAAATTCTGCCTCACAACAACCTTCAACAACCCTAAAAGGCCCACGACACTAAACACAGCATCCTACAAATACTCACTATCGGTCTACAGCTGATTCATAACAACTCAGCACCACGTTGAGTCTAATACTCGTCTAGAAAAACCCACAAAACAAACAAAACTTCCAACGAGCCCTAATGCTCACGCCAGAAGCAAACTATGACCACACCAACTCGGTTAAAACGAACCGCGCAACAAATCTTTCAACTTCCAGCTGAGGACCCATTCTCCAAAAGCCCCAAAATAGAAGAGCAAGAAAAATAGAAAAACAAAACCAAAACCGGACAGGGTTTATCGACTTTTCTTATAGAAAGAAAGCAAAGAAAATCTCATCCACAGTCCTGTGATAAAAAAATAAATACTCTATCAAACAAGGGTGAAGATGTGACCGCTCCGTCGCCCGACCAACCTCTCGTTGACGAAGACCCAAAGGTATATTAAATAACGAACATGATGACGGGGTTCGTCTGAAGTGGCCTCTCCATCACCCAACTAACCTCCCGTCGACGAAACTACCTATCAGGCCTACTTCACACAAATCGTACACCAAGGGGTTGATGATTTGCTGTACTACACATTGCTCATACCTGAAGACATTTTACGTAGGTAACGTTCGACTTATCCTATCAGAAATTATATCCCCAAGTCGTCTCTTGTTCAGTTAAATTTTTAATTTTTGACAATCGAAATTTCCGTTGGTGGGAGCTCGACTCTCAG
The DNA here is from genome assembly GCA_011009095.1 of Ignelater luminosus. Taxonomy (NCBI): domain Eukaryota; kingdom Metazoa; phylum Arthropoda; class Insecta; order Coleoptera; family Elateridae; genus Ignelater; species Ignelater luminosus. The sequence goes on from VTPC01000872.1 coordinate 95,336, forward strand.
GTTAGGAATGAATGACGTCCTGCGCTTAAAGAGAGAGAGGCAGTAGGGCGGAAGTTTAGTCGCTGAAGAAGGTCATGAAAAACTCAAGATTCCGTTCTACTCCCGATTAGGTCTTCGCAGGGTTTTCTATGTTCAAGTAAATCTCTGCTCGGTCCTGAAGGATGATTCCGGCAAAATTGTTGCACATCTGAGGACACATCTCAACATGGCTGTCGTTAAAAATTTAATGTTTAACGATTTTTATTGTATGTATGACTTCCTTATCCTCATTCAAGGCCAACCACTGAATTTAGCTGGCCTAAGACCAGTAGCGTCTTAGTTAATTTAGTGTTCATATAATTGTAACGGAAGGTTACGTTACAAAATTTCTAGAGGGTACTACATATATTTATTTTTACTTTTTATCAGTTGTTAGCTCTTTTCTCTTGTTTATTTTCACAGCGTACATATGTATCTACATAGATTAACATTATCGCAGAGTGCCCCTATCGTTACAGAGACAAAAGTTAGCCGTTTCGCTAAAAACAAATTTCAATGCGCCAGTCCCGAACCGCCATTTTTCAACTGGTATTTTAATCAACCTCCAGGGTTTGGAATTTGGAAATATTTGGCTTGTAGTTAGCAATTTAAATTTTATCTTCGGGATTTTAGTGTCCAATTAATAATTTGAACTTTATTCTTCGACTTTTATGAAATTTGAAATATGAATGATAGCTACAAAGGGTGGAACTATACAGGTTGGCCCAACGAAAACGAAACAGATTGAATAACTACCACAAAAATAATATTTTGAAAAAACGCAAAAACACGTCTACTTGTATTGAGAGGGGGAACATCTTTTGACGTACAATTCGAATCCTAAATTCCAATGGTAAGTATTCGGAAATAGACGAGAAACATTAACGTTTGAGTGCAGATTTTAATTACATTAAATTTAGAAACGGGCTTGTAAAACTTCACGAGAAAAAGGTTTCGATGTAATATTTCTGGATACATTTAGCAAACACTACATAAAACAGATTTGTAATTTATTACAAATTAAGTGTTAAAGAATATTTCTAATAAATAAGTATGCTGGCCACTAATGTAGGTTAGAAAAATCTGATTTGGTATTTCATATTTGGCGCCAAACGCAATACATGAATACAATTGCAAAATTGACTAGCAATCTTAATCTTGAATTTGACGTTTCATACTTGATTGGATAATATTAATAACTTATGTCGTGCTAATGTAGAAAAATCCAAAACAAATGCTATTAAAATTGAGTGGTTTTTGATTTCCGGTTCCACACCTTCCAACTCCAGCAACTAGTAGATATATTTAAGGAACTCTAGTCGGCGTACACATAGCGAGACTGCGCGTCAACAGCTTGAAAGTCATCGGTCATATTTTAAAGCAACAATAGATTTTGGTGCAAGTGCAAGTAATTATTTATGTAATTTCAGTAATGATAGTAGTGCAGCAGTAGTGTCATTCTACAGTTAATCTCTGAGAAAATCTTACATCGTATTATCACGTGTTTTGATAAACACCATCTAAAATCATAACCCTAACAGCGTCAAGCGTCAACGATTGCAACAGTGACTCCGCCTTTTCGATTATAACTTATTATAGAAACAATATACAAAGACATATCTGAAACCTTACCATATCAAAGTGACATATATGTAAACGCAAATTCGTAAACTAAATTGAAAATTCTTGTTCTTATCTACAGTGACGATAAGGCGTTTAGATGTAACGCAAATGTGCAATGCAAAGCCATTTGCAAGATCCTGTTTGTATTCACAATGGCGAGAAAACATTTCAATGTAACGTATGTGATCGTATATTTGCACAGAAAGCGACATTACAAAGTCATATCCGTGTTCATAGCGGCGATAAACCATTTCAATGTAACGTATGTGACTACAAATTCCCATGGAAAACCAGTTTGCAAAATCATGTTCGTATCCATAGTGGCGATAAACCATTCCAATGCACCATATGTGAACGCAGATTCACACGGAAAGGCAATTTTCAAGATCATGTTCGTATTCATAGTGGTGAGAAACCGTTTCAGTGTAACATATGTGAACGAAAATTTGGACATAAAAGTTCTTTGAGAGTTCATGTTCGTATTCACAGTGGCGAGAAAACGTTTCAATGCAATATATGCGATTCTATATTTGCACACAAAGCGACACTACAAGATCACGCCCGTGTTCATAGTGGTGATAAACCATTTCAATGTAACATATGTGATCATAAATTTGCACATAAAAGTACACTAAGAAGGCACGTCCGTATACATAGTGGCGATAAACCGTTTCAATGTAGTATATGTGAACGCACATTTGCACAGAGTAGCACTTTGCAAGGTCATATTCGTATTCATACGGGCGAGAAACCGTTTCAATGTAACGTCTGTGAACGCAAATTCGCACATAAAAATACTTTAAGAGTTCATGTTCGTATTCACAGTGGTGAGAAACCGTTCGAATGTAACATATGTGAGTGTAAATTCACACGGAAGAGCACTTTGCAAGATCATGTTCGTATTCACATTGGCGAGACACCGTTTCAGTGTAATATATGTGAACGCAGATTTACAGATAAAAACACTTTACAAAGGCACGTCTTTGTTCATAGTGGCGATAAACCATTTCAATGTAAGATATGCGACCACAAATTCGCACGGAAAGACCAATTTCAGTATCATGTTCGTGTTCACGGTGACGATAAACCATTCCAATGCAATATATGTGAACGCAAATTCGCAAACAAACGTAATTTGAAAATTCATGTCCGCATTCACAGTGGCGAGACACCATTTCAATGTAATATATGTGAGCGTAAATTTATAGACAAAGCGACCTTGCGAAAGCACATCGTTGCTCATAATAGCGATAAACGGTTTTACTGCAACATATGTGGACACGGCTTCACTCGAAAAAGCGATTTGAAAGTTCATGTTCGTATTCACAGTGGCGAGACACCATTTCAGTGTAATGTATGTGAACGTAAATTTACAGATAATGGGAACCTGCGAAGGCACGAACGTGTTCATAATGGCGATAAACCGTTTCAGTGTAAGATATGTAACCGCAAATTTTCACAGAAAAGCGGTTTACAAAGGCACTTGAGTGTTCACGGTGGCGATAAACCGTTCCAATGTAAGATATGTAACTGCAAATTTTCACAGAAACGCAGCTTACAAAAGCACTTGTCTGTTCATAGTGGAGAGAAATAACTGCATATTAAGCGTATTTCGTGGCAGTTATAAAAGGATCCTGTAGATATTGGCAAGGCTAGATGATGTAGTCTTCCTGCCGGTTGTCAGGAAATTATTTTCACAGTGATAGTGTACATCAACAAATTTATAAGATAACACAATCTACAACTACAATCAGCAGTTTTGCTACTAATGTTTCAGAATTCTAAACAGTTTTAAATCTGTATGAATAGTCTTGGGTTTATAAGTCCTTAAATTGGCTTATATTAAGTGAGATTATTATATATGAATCCATTCATTGAATTCATTAGTGGACTTTTTGCATAAGTACGATAGGTACCTACATATATCTTAATTTCTTACTATAATCTGAAAGAAATGTAATGTGAGCCACTTTTATAATTTTAAATTAGTAGGAGTATAGGCTACATTAAGTTTGTATAAATATGATGAGATGAAATAAATTACTAAAAACACCACATTGAAATTATCATTTTATAGTTTCGATTTGGCTTTGGATAGTGTAGATCTGTTATGTAGTGTAGATGAGATGTATGCTGTTAAAAAGGGAACTGAAATCTTGACACTGTATTAGTTTTTTCACCTTGATATAATTGTAAGCTTGAAAACTTACTGCAAAACATATATCACATTATTTTAAACAAGCTTTTGCCTTGTCAGTTGTGTTTGTGTCCCTTTATTTACTATAGACTTAGTCAAGGATTATAAGTACTAGTTTCCTCTATGGTACTAGATATTGACAGCTGTGAATGTAGAAATTTAAAAAGGCAAGAAGTATTATTCATTTTGATTTTTTATTATACAAACAACCATTAAATAATAATAAAAAATAATAAAATTGTTTGAGAATTATTTGACCTGATCCATGCACCAAATAGCAAGACATTAAAATTGATTTTAAAATCATAGTATTTTTATGTCTTTGCCATTTTCTTAATTTATTTAATTGTTTTCCTGTGATATTCTATTAAAGGCAAGGTTAAAAAATAATTAAAACGATTACTTTCTTCCAGTTTTCCAACTTCAAAATACATAAAGACATTAGAAAGAAATAACAATATGTGTTGCAACATTAATAAATGTCAATTATTTATTTTCAAACCGGTAAACTTTTCGAATTCTGGGCTTTACGAAACATCTGAAAACTTCAACTTCTCATTAGGTTCATATGAATGCGATAAGGTTTACTGCAATCAACTCTTCAATTCAAATATGAAATTCTAATAATTTAAATACAAACCGTTATGCATCGCCATCTATTAACAAAAAGTCAATTCTACCAATCATTTGTTACAGAAATCTGCAGACCAAATGGTAAGATTAATGTTTTCTCTAATAGATGTCAGACCATAGAGAGTGCAATCTTATCATGTTAAGAGTTTCTATTTTATTCTGTTTGAAATTACTTTATAAGAATCTTGTGTTACTTTTTAAATTTAGTTTATCCATTCAAAATAATTGTTAGCTGTGTACGTACACCCTCAAACAATTTATTAATATTGCACAAGTAAATTATGATACAGACGATCATGTTACTCCAATCAGATTTCCCAAAGGGAGCTATGAAAACTGAAGAATTAAAATCATATCATATATGTTTTCATAACTTAACGATTAATCAACACTCAATTTGAACAAAAGGTTTAATTTTGTTCAAAAATCCATACTATGGTTTGTAGTCTATTAACTAGTAAACAATAATTACAAACAAAATTACAAACTATCAAACAATATTCCTTAAGTAGTAAGAAATATAATACACAAATTGTAGTATAGTTTATAATAAACAAAACATTTACATTTATAATTATTCTTGGAGTTATTTTTATTGTAAATAATTAATTTGATCTTCAAAGATCAAGAACCAGATGAAAGCATCAACAAAGAAGATCGCTATCCAAAATGGGTGAGTAAACTAAACAAACTCATTTTTAACGACGATTTTGCTTACTATCAGGCTATCACTGAATAAGAAACCCTTGGAGGCAAAGATGCTGAAAATGGCAAAGAGCGATGGAGGAATTAGAATCTCATCAGCTTAATTGATCATGGACTCCTGCAGAAGTGCCACCAGATCTTAAGATTATCACATTGAAGTGAGTTTTCCAATCAAAATTAGGTCCTGATGGAAACATCATTCGTTATAAGGCTAGATTGGTAGCCAGAGGATGTTTACAGAAAAAAGGTGCTGATTATGAGGAGACATTTTCACTTGTCATCCACTCCAGTTCCATTTGCTTATTAACTGCATTTGCTGCCAACCATGGACTGTCAATAGACCATATGAATGTCACTACAGCCTTTTTACATCCAAAGCTTCCAGAAGAAATTTATGTAAAACTTCCTGGCAGCCAGATACGTCGCCTACTGAAATCTATGTATGGTCTCAAGCCAGCAAGTCATGTTTGGTACCTTGAATTAGATACAGTGCTTAGAAGATTAAATTTTACATCCACATTGAATGATACTTGTGTCTACATCAGATTCCAGACAGGGGTATTGTTATTGGTAGGAATCTATGTGGGCGATATTTTGATTTTCAGTAATAATGATAAATCAAAATCTTGGTTACGAGTTAAATTGATGAAAACTTTTTCTATGAAAGATTTGGGATCGCTAAACCCTTGCCCAGGCATTCAAGTCACGAGGCAGGATAGAAGTATTATTTTGAATCAAGAAAGTTATCTAAGACATGCACTTCAGATTTAATATGAGTGATTGCAAGTCAGCTGCAACCCCCTTGGTTCCAAATGCTAAACTGTCAAAAGAAATCGAATCAAATATGTGAGCTTCTTACACAATTAGGTACGAATTTAGAAAAACCGATAATTGTTATGTGTGACAACAATACCATGCAAAACTCTGTTAAACTACAGTTTCCTTGATATCTTTATTGAGATTCAAACTAGCCAATTTAGATTAAATTAGATAATCACTCAACAACTCCAGATACACAAGATTACCTTCTGCCACATCTTTCAACTACAACAATGGGATAAGTGTGCGTAGAAATCTTCTGCTTTAGAATTAGTGGCAGGCTGGTGCGGATATATAATTAATTATTGTAACAAGTGTCCAATCGTATGACAAATTAACTTCTTGCGATAGTTTTCTGATTGGTTTCTAACATTATTAACAGATCTTCCTCCAGATTCCTTCTTCCTAACAGTGCTTTGTTTCTCTGAAATTATCCTATCTATCTTGACAGATTGATAAAAACTGTTATATGTAAAGTTTGCAGCCTCGTTTGGAAAATGCTGTTGAAATTCTTCGAAACTGAAATGAATATTTCCATTCACCACTTTCATTTTTGACACCATTACGTAAATAAGATTCTAATATGATAATTTATATTCCTGTGATGTTAACATTTTTTAATTCACAAAGTTTCGTAAATTAATATAATTATAATTAATTTTACTGTAATCACTTAAAAAAATAACGTAAATAAAATTTCAATCTCACTTGTATTATTTTAATAACTTTCGTTTTACACTTTTTTTATTAATATGAAACTATCAAAGACAAGAAATTTAGAATCCATATGTTTTATTGACTTGATTTTTTGTTGTTCTCGCTATTATATTGCAAGCAAACAAGTAAAACTCATACCTATAAGATCTACAATCGTTGCTCACAATGAAAACATTTTTTGTCACCACGAACACAGTGGTGACTTTGTTTTGTTTTCTTATGTACATTTATATTCGAACGTATTATGGGCAAAAGACTTCTTGCCACTATGAACGAACATATGTTTTTGTAAATGGTTTTTCTGTGTACACTTATAACTGCATACCCTACACTCAAAAGGTTTCTCACCGCTATGAATGAGCATATGTCTTCGTAAATTGTCTTTCCGTATACATTTATAATTACATATATTACACTCATATGGCTTTTCGCCATTATGAACGAGCATATGTGTTCGTAAATTACTTTTTCCTGTACATTTATAATCGCATATATTACACTCAAAAAGTTTTTCGCCGCTATGAACGCGCAGATGTCTTCCTAAACTACTTTTTACTCCACATTTATAATCGCATATATTACACTCAAAAAGTTTCTCGCCGCTATGAACGAGCATATGCATTTGTAAATGGCTTTTCTGTGTAGACTTATAATCGCATATATTACACTCAAATGGCTTCTCACCACTATGAATAAGCACATGTCTTCGTAAACTACTTTTT
>VTPC01000873.1:0-100426 GCA_011009095.1 Ignelater luminosus
CACACATGAGGTAGTGCCATTTAAAATTTTGAGAAGGGGTTGGGGGGAGGGTGAAAGTTTCCCAACTGACTAGAGTAGATTATTAAATGTCCCCCTCCAAAACAAAATTGACGCGTTTGAGCAATTTTTAATAATTTTACTAATTAAAGAGTTATTCAAAGTGGGAAGTTTTAAGATGATCACCCTGTATATATACCAATAGATAGTGCATTCCAGTTTGAATGATGAGCGCTCGAGCCTCATTTTTATGCCACAATTGTCAACTTTAAACGGCTTTAATTCGGAAACTACAATTTTTTAGTCTTTGTGCCTATTGACACTTGATTTACATAATAAGGACTATCATTTACTACGGTTTCAACAATTTTGACCTGAAGACGTTTCTTGTGAGAATTCTGTGGGGTCACATCACTTGATCAGTTCTTTACGGTTCCACAACAGTTGTAATAACTTGTTAACCTGTGTATAAAATACTAATAATGTTAATTATTTTATGCTTTTATTTATTATTATTTATTATAAACAACGGTACTAATATTATCACTTTAATCACGGCTCTTAATAGTGATATAACATACGAAACACTCGAACTTCTTTATCTTTTTAGACAAATTAAAAGAATGGTATATTAACATACATAACATTTAAAATGCATGTATATGCATAATCAAATGGACCTAACCCATATTGGAGTTCATTAATATAAGTGGATAACTAAGGACACCTCGTCTTTTCCAAAAGCTTTAAATCTGCGAGAATTGTATAACGTACCTCTAGACAGATCTGTTTCGACCTTATTTGGTCTCATCAGTGGTATATTAATTGTTTAAAACTCAATTTAATAGAACTAAGATTTGCACTAGATACAAAATTATCTTTTTTTTTTCTATTATCCAGGAATAACAAATTTTTTATATTTAATATTTTATTTATTTAATTATAGGAATAGAGATGTTCGGCATATTATTGTTAATTCTTTTAATCTCATTATCAATTTACCCATTCTTATTATGAATTATTTCTATTTTAAAACTACATTGTTACTATCTAAAGGTTACTTCACTTCTAACTTCCATAATCATGTTTTTAAATCAATCCAAATCTCTTAATCAACAATTTCATTTCCTTTCAGAGGTCGTCGTTCGATGTCACAACGGTGTTATGGCTGACTCATCTTCCAAAGCCATAAAACGCCTTTATCAGCTAATTATACCGAGTGTATTACCTCTACACTATAAACAGTAGTTTCCCTTTAAAACACAAGTTACATTAAATTTTACTTTTTGCGTGAATAACCCTCAAGTAAGTAATTTTAAAATAAAACATGCTCCAGTTAACCTGATGACTTAAAAGTAATGGAGTGATTGGTCTTATAAACTGATAAGTTTTAATGTTGGCCTTCTTGAGAATGATCTTAATTTTTTATTGGGCGGTCAGTAATAGCAGCTATTAAGAAATCATCGTCTGAGAATGTTTTTATCAAGTAACCAAATCCCAGTTTGTTCGAAACCATCCATAATATGCACTGCATTTATTAAAAGCCTGGACAAATGCTTTCTGCGACAATTCAGCTCCATTATTATCTATAAACTGTAATCGGCTCTCTTAGATTCACTACCATAAAATCATCCCAGACTTGGTTATATTCAGTCTTTATCCATAAATTGCCACATCTAATGATTAAAACCTTGAACGTGGTAGAAGAGTTATAAAGTGCATTTCTGAGTTCCTAGTTACTGTGATACTAATAAATTTTTTTAGACCACGTGGCTATCATGATTATCTAAGAATAATACGACAGGTTATTTTAGATCTTTTTCCGCCAGTACGAGTTTGCATGAAAGATTTAGAAGAAGCGGATGTTATTTGTGCGTCTTCAGTAGTCTCTTCATTGTAATCTCGGTTGATCTAGTATCCACAATTTCATCATCGTTATTTTCTGTTGCAAAGTTTTGGAGTCAGTGGCGGCTTGTGAGTTTTGAAACAGGTGAAGCGTTTTGCATTAAAATCTTAGAAATGAACAAAAATTTAACAAGATAAAAGGTGCTTGTCTCGTCCCAAAATCAGTAAAATACTTACAACAATGAAAAATGTAACCTTTTGTAGACGAGATCTATTCTTCGATCTTCCAAGGCAGCAAACTTGTTGATGACATCATCATAAAATGGTCGAGTCCTTTTTCAATGGATATTCTTCTTAAATGTGAAAGGCTTTCCTACGCCATTGAATTGCGCAAGTATGATTTGATTCTTTTCAAGCACGAGAAACTTCTTTCTACTGACGAACTTGTTGATGGTATACTAAGAATTAAACAAAATAATTTATGAGCTTCTTTAAATATTTGTTTATTGTCTTGCAACAAAAGCATTATTTCCTGGAGGTTCTTGCTTCTATATTGCTGATCAGAATATATAAGGTCTAATTCGTTTTTCAGTCTTTGCATGTCCATAGTATTAAATAAACAGAAATATGTTTGTTTCAAATTATGAAGTTTTTCCGTTGGAAATAATTTAGAATATTCATCAAACTTAGAAACGTCAGCAAGAGAAATGAATAACAATTTATCCAGGTCTTGAAATCTAGTGTTTATTTGAATCAAAATGGTATCTAAGATTTCATAAAATAGCAGCTTATAACTTTCGAATATTTATTCGTCAGACAAGGCACCTCCAATTTGCCTTTTTTGATTAATATGTGTGTTTATCAAAGCTTCATTAAATATCGTCTTACATTCAGTCTCGTTTCTTTTTAACTGAAATTTTCCTTGGATAATCTTAAATGACGTAAAAACTGAAAACACCGTCAAAGCAACTAAAAAATGCAACGTATATCCGATGCGATCCACCGTATCTGAAAGCTGTATACTTATAGTGAATCGCTGTTCGTTTTCTTTAAAAACGCTTCTGGCTCGGCCAATATCGCCGGTGTTTGTACTGCATACGACCGGGTAGGAAGTAGGTTGTCACGGCAACGCGTCTTTCTTGTTGAAACGTTCTTCTAGAATTTTCATATCGCTTCAACTCAATGTTAAGCTTAGTGCAAGTGTCCTTATGCTTTGCGTTCGTGTTGGTCAATAACAGGGGCAGGTAGAACATCTGTGATTTGTGTTTTGAGTATCTCATGCTAATTGCATTGCTCTCGTGACTAATTTTATTCAATTACTTAAGTAATTAAATATTAGAAATTATTAAAAGAAAAAAATAGGTGAATCGGCGCTTCACTTGCTTCACCCCAATAGCCGCACTGGTTGGAGTTCTACTTCTGTTGTTTCATCATAGTCTAGCTCACACTTATAGTCTGTCTTGAATGAGTTATTCTCGACTCAAGTAAGTGTGCCTTGGTGTAGCACAAATGCTCGGCTCACAAGCTAAACTCAAGTCACCTTTTCCTTTGTCTTGAATCTTAGCAAGCGTCAAATACGTACAAGGGCGTATTTTCAAGTTGTTAAGTCTCAATCATAAGTTCGAACTTGGTTCAAGTACTAACTATAAATATGGGAATTAGCCAATATAGACATTCGGGCATGACTACTCTTAACATCATCTATAAATTGCTAAGCAGTAAAGTTCGGCTTTTCTCCAAATGTAAGCTCGTTTGCAGCCTTTTGCATATTTGCAGAGATTTGAAGTAGAAGCTCTTGTGAAATCGCATCATGAGTAAAAGTTTTCCAATCCCAATTTTCATCTTGAACCTGATGATAGTTCTCAAAGAGTGCTGGTACGCTGCTGCAGTTGGTGGCAGTAAAACAAACAATGTACGTATATTCTCTCTTTCTACAATAGTGTCAGATGTCAACTGGTACGGAATAAGTACTAACACATTCTCAAAGCAACAACAGATTTGCAGTATACCTGTTTCGAAGGGACCGTTACTTCGTAAATAGTAAGAAAATTCGGAGATCACGTAACTTAACTCAACTTTAGAAGACCATATTATTCAAATTAGTACAAATCTACCAAAAATTTCAAGTACCACTTCTTTGCCCTTTTCTGCATCCCAGAAGAGGAGAGACTTTAGAATTCCTTAATTATTCTAAGAAATCATTATGTAGAAAAAGTTTTAGTCTGAATTTCTTCTCCTCCAAAATACCTACTTACTCTTAATGTTAAATTAAGAAATTCAAGAAAGAAGATATTTTTTGAGATTACTTTTGAACTCTGTTAAGCTGATCGTTTTCTTACACATATTATTATTATTATTATTATTGTTACTGTTTTCGAGCATCTAAACATCTATACCAGTACTATTTAAAGCTGCTAACTAGTAATAATAATATCTAAGACAATGCCTCTGCAATGGGCTTTGCTTTAATTTATTTTTTAGTAAGGTATGCAAAAGGTAGATAAATGGCAACTGTAGGAAATGCGCTTATATCTTCTTAGTTGTGGTGAGCAACAGGGTTGTTTCACATGATGGTTTTTCTGACAGTCTAGCTACATGAGTTTCTTGACACACAAGGTTTTGGTTGGAAACTGAGAAGTATCCTTCCAAACTTCTTAGGTTTATGTAATAAACTCTTGTTGTGCTAATTAATAGATAGGAATTTGAAGGAAGTAATTGTATTTTTTTTGAAAATTTGTTGAATAATTCAATGTTGAAATTTAATTTATTTTAATTCAGTTTTATGTTTTGAACATTAGAATTAAAAGTTTATAGCTATCCTATAACAAAGGGTTTTAATAGATTAGTGTGGTAAGTAATGAATTTATTGCCTTTCTTTATTTAAACTGTGTGGTTTCGGAATACCTTTATAATTTTAATGGGGCCTATATAATTAGGAGACAGTTTTTTATTAAGGTTAGTGATATTTTGTTTGTTTAAGATGTAAACTAAATCATCAATTTTATATTCATGGGGATTAAGTATGAATATGTAACCGATGGTTCTTCTGTAATTGGTAAATAAGGTTTATAACCAAAAAGTGTACATGCGTATTATAGGCAAACATAGCAAATTGTATCAGTTCGTCCCAGTTATAGTCTTTTAATGTCAAGTGAGATCTTTCCAAAGCTCCATTTGTTTGAGGGTGATAAGGGGATGAAAGAAGGTAATTTTGTTAAATCTTTGTGTGTGTTGACGCATAGTGGATTGGATGTGTGTTAAATCGCTTTGATTATTCAATTTTTTTTCCAATTTGTTATTTTGAATAAAAGTGAGAATGATTCTTACTTGTGGAAAATGCAGTGATTCACTGCCTGCAGATAATGACTTTGTAAATTGTTATGGATGTAAAGCGAACTTCCATTATATATGTGCATCTGTAAGAGAAACAAAATGGAGAGCTACCGCAAATGATATAAAGTTAAATTGGAGATGTATAACATACAAAACAAAGACGGAAGATAGTAAAGTAAAAGAAGTGATTTTTGAACGAGAAAGAATTGAAAATAAAGAAGTACTACCGGGTCAAACTAAAATACTTGAAAAGCTTATTAGAAAAATTATGAAAGAAGAAAACAGGGAGTTAAAAATAAGCATGACTGAGTTGAAAAACACGGTTGAATTTTGTAGTAACAAATTTGATGATTTATTCAAATCAGTGCAGGTGCCTACAGAAGAAAATGCAAGGATAATTAAGAAGTGTCAGGAGCTAGAAGACAAGTGCAAGAAATTAGAGAAGCAGTTAAATGAAATTGAAATAAATCAAAAAGATGATAATCAATATTCTAGGAACCATAATTTAATTATTGAAGGTATCCCTGATATGAAAAAAGAAATTGTATCCAAAACTGTATTAGAAATATCAAAAAAAGTCAATTATAGGTTAATGAAATATGACCTCGAGGCCGTACATTGCTTACCGGCAAACAAATATGGAAATAAACCAATAATAGTTCAATATGCCAAGAGAACATTTCATGTTTCAAATATACATTTTTTTAATTTTAATTATGAGGAAGCTATTAATAGAAATGATGGAGTTATAGCATTCGTCAAAGATGATTTGAAGTTATAGCCATTCAAGAATTCAAATTTATGGAAATATGATTTGAAAAATTTAATTCAAACTTTTGCATAACTTCTCTATACGGATGTCATGACATTACCGTAAGTTTGTTTTTGAAAATTCTAGAACAATATTGAGCCACAGCACATTCAGCAAATAAAATATTAATAGGGGATATAAATATTGATATATTCTATAATTTACTAACGAAAGATTCGATTATTTAAACTTAATGAGTAAATATGGATTGAATTCTCTTATAAATGAGTATACGAGAGTACAGCAACAAAACAAAAGTTGTATTGATCACATTTTATTGAAAACAACGATTAGGAATTTAACATAAACATAACATAAACATATACAGCTGTTTTAGAAACTGCTATTACTGACTGTTAAGTTTAGTTGTAAATAAATATTTAAGATACATATACCTATAATTTTGTTTATTTTAATTAATTAATTTTACTTGATTGTGCGTTACTAGTTGCTAAGAAAACAAAATTCTTTTTTTTGTTCATGAAATAGACTGTAAATATAATAGCTTTTCAGCCCCACCTCCTACGGTCCATTCCCATTTTTTAAATTCCACATCCCCCAGAGTTGTCTTCTTGCCTCCCAAGAACACACAAGTGTTGTGCAAGTCCAAGTAACGCGCACCCCGGTTTATTTTATTAATTTCGATAATTGTTTTGTTTTACACTGTGTGTTCGTTTCTGTCTGTATCTTGGTCCCATTTCTTCAACCTTACGAGCCCCTCTTCAAAGGTAAGTAACCATCAGTATTATTATTATTTACAGTCCGAGTTAATTTATCGCGTGAATGTATTTTTTTTTAATCGTTTACGCCACACTGACCATTATGCTACAATATTAAGACTTAACAATGTTGACGGGTACTCCTCTTGTAATAACTTGCAGCATAGGGAAACAAAAATGTATGATAAAAAATATTTTTACGCTTTAGTCGAACAAACAGACTGGAACACAGTAATAAATGTAGTTAATGTAAACAATGAAATGGAGACTTTTGTTAATCTTATTTCAGAATGTAAAAGCAAAACATACTCTTTTAAAACTATTAATTCAAAAAGTCGTAAACGTAAACCATGGGTCATTATAGGTTTAATAAATGCGATTAATACTAGAGATAAACTAAAAAGACAGCTAAATAAAAACGAAAACACAGATTTCCTGTTTGGAACTTACTACAAAAAATATCGAAATATATTATCAATGTTAATAAAAACAGCCAAGAATAATTATTATAAAAATAAAATACAAGAAGCTCCAAACACCTTTGGACTGTCATTAAAGAAAGTTTTGGAAATACTAATCTAATTAAAGATAAGGAAGTAGGGTCTATAGAAACAGAGACGGCATAATTACTTCAAATTCAATAGAAATTGCTGAAAGATTTAACGAGTATTTTTGTAGAGTAAGCAAAAGGTTACCTCAAAAAATTAAAGACAGAAATCCAACTAAAGTTTCTAATAAAATAAAAGAATGTAGGTGTTTTCTGTTTCTATATCCTGCAGATAAAGAAGAATTAATCGCGTTAATAAACGAAATGAAAGTAGGAAAAGCAGCGGCTATAGAAAACATATTATGTTCTGATGTTAAACAAATTAAAGATTTGATTATTACTCCACTTGTGCATGTATATACAATCTTATCTTGAGTAGCGGTATATTTCCAGATACTTTGAAAATGGCTGTAGTAATTCCTATTTTCAAAAAAGGTTCTAAAAAAGGCATCAAAGATTACAAACCTATATCGTTACCTGTCACGTTTTCGAAAATTATTGAAAAAGTTATTAAAAAACAATTAATTACATTTTTAGAAAGAAACCAAATTTTGTCTATAAATCAATACGGTTTTCGTGAGGGTAAGTCCACACAAAATGCAATAACGAATTTAACTACAGAAATCTACAAAAGTTTGGATTTAAGTAACCCAAGTGCTGGAGTTTTTCTGGATTTGGCGAAAGGATTTGAAACAGCGAACCATGAAAAACTACTGCTAAAACTGGAATCCTGTGGAATTTGAGGAGTAACACAAAATTTAAAAGCTATTTAAATAAAAGGAAACAAAAAGTACGAATAAACAAGACACTGAGTAGTGCAACAGAAATCACTTATGGTGTACCTCAAGGGAGTTTATTAGGTCCAATATTATTTATACTATATATCAATGACTTACTAAAAACTTCCAAAGTTACAAAATTATATCATACTCTGATGATACAGTATTATATTTTACTGAAAATACTTGGACAGAAGTGTATAATAAAATAAGTATAAGAGTTGAAGCAGTAATGAAATTGGAATTTGCTCTCGTTAAATCTAGAGTAAACCTAGGTATTACCATTTGTTTTGTATAAAATAACTTACCTCCATTTCAGGCCTTTAAAATAGGCAATTCAAACTATTAAATTAAAGTAGTAAACAAAGTACCACACCTACGAATTATAATAGATGCTCACTTGAGATGGGATTTGCATGTATGTCAAGTGGTTAGTAAACTTAGAAAGTTGTTCTATATTTTTAAGCAAATTAAGTATTTTCTGAACGAAGCACAGTTAAACGTAGTTTATTAAGCGCTGGCTCAGTCCTTACCGCAATATGGTATTGCAGGGTGGGGAGGAGCATTTAAGCATCACATTAAACCTTTAATGACTATCCAAAATACTCTATTAAAACTTATTTTTAGTAAACCTAACTTATATCCTACTGAATTATTGTATAAGAAAATTAATATTTGTAGTTTACGTCAACTATACATTTTGAATGCCTTGTGTATTTTTCATAAAGCCCAACAAAAAAATTTTGTTAATCATTCGATTGCTAGCAGAAGTTCTACAAACAAATACGTTTCAACAATCTCTGCGGCAAAGACCATTGGAACAAGATACTTTGATTTTCTTGCTCCCAGATTTTACAACTTTCTGCCACGGCATTTTCTAAATATAAAAAACATAAAAACTTTTAAAGAAAAACGAAGATATACTTAATGCAAACTAATATTTATGTGTTCTACAAAAATATAAAATGTAAAAATAAATTGTTTTTGTTCCTTTTTTGTTCGTTAATGACTCCACTATGGGTTAATTTCTTAGGTTAACTTAAGTTGAAGTAGACTTAAACAGCAATCGATGCACAAGCTTTGCTTAGGTGGATTGCTGTTTCTATGTCAACATTCAATATTTCTATTTCTATATTACCGTAAACATATGCTATTTTTTAATTTTAGTTAACTAATTAGAATGTAATTGTGTAGGTTTTCTATTCTTCCTCAATAAATAAATAAATAAATAAATTTAATGAATTGTGACGTAAGATCTGTGCCTTGATCAGACAACAAAATTTTTGGTATGCCAAATAAAGTTATGAAATTTGATAATCGTTCGGCAGTGGTTCTAGATTCGTGATTGGGTATTGCTACAGCATAAGAGTATTTGATCAAATCATCTTGCATGGTTAAAATAAATCTGTTATTATTCAGTGTCTGTGGAAGGGAGCCTACGATATCGATAGCTAATTTCTCGAATGATTGATTTGAAGTTAAAGTAATTTCCATTGGGGCATTAGTTGGATTAAGATTTATTTTATTTATTTGACACTATGGGCATCGCTTAATATAATTTTTAATATATTTTTTCATAGAGTCCCATTAGTATATATGTTTAGAAATAACATGGCCTAAATAGAAAACTTCTCGTTTTAAAAATTCGCATTTGTCAGGCTGCAATTTAAGATTGTTTAAACGAAGACGATCGAAAATTGCTTTTAATTTTAAAGTGTGTTCTTCTAGTGAAGACGCGTAAATTACTACGTCATCAAAATAAATAAAACACTGCAGACAGACAGAAACCAACGATACTGGTGCCGAAGGCACCGGCTTTAGAAGCTGTTCAGCTTCTCTTAAGCCCTAATTTTGGCGGCTGAACGCAAGGTTAGTGTGCATCGGTGGAGGCGTAGTAGATTGAAAATGGGTGCGGCAAGTAGGCAAGGGCCCCGGAGATGGTTCGGTAAAGTTGGATGCAGCATCTCTTGAAGCAGTGATCTTCTTGGCGACGAACGATAGAGGAAAAGAAAAACGGATCCGTTCAGAAACCGGGGTTGGTATAGTTACTTCCATGAGGAAATGACGAATTTAGTTGAGTAGGTGGTGGCAATTGCTTGTGGGTTGAGAGTAGGCTAGCGATAAGCTAGTGAAACACTGCAATCCTTGTAATCCACTTAAAACAGAGTTCATAAGGCGTTGAAACGTAGAGTTTTTTAAACCAAAGGGCATACGAGTAAACTGATAATGACCCAGAGGAGTGGTGAAAGCAGTTTTCTATTGGTCGGATGTTTTGACTGGTATTTGGTGGAATCCAGATGCTAAATCAAGGGTCGAAAAGTATTTGGAATGACCTAATTGGTCTAAAATGCCATCGATTTGCGGAAGAGGGAATGCATCATCGTTCAAACGTCGATAGTCAATAACAAGCCGCCATTTTTGTATGTTAGAGCCATCTAATTTTTTGGGAACGGCCCACAAAAGAGCTGACCAGGGAGAAATAGAAGGTTTAATAATTCCCTGGCTAATGAACTGCGGAATACCGATATGATTTAGAATTAATGAAAGTTAGATCGGTTAGATTAATTTCATGTTCCAGAGTAGTGGTGTGAGTTGATTTTTCACCGTGTAGATAGAAAAGATCGGAATAAGCATTACAAATATTAATGATGGAGTTGCGTTCCTCTTGATTTAAGTGATTTAGTCTTAGATTACTTTGTAAGAGTTCTAGACGATCTACAGAACTGTTATCTTTATTATGAGTGATATTAAAAGTAAAAGAATTATTAGAAAGTAGTTCTAAAGTCAAGGTTTTATTATAATTTCCTGTTCTATTATTCTGGTATTTAGAATACTATTTTCGTTTACACTTACGATTGCTTTACATAAACATACACCTTTTTTAAATTCGACTTCAGGCAGAATATCTTCTTGAACATTAACATTTTCTATTAAAATTTCTACTAATGTTTCGGACCTTGAATTTAATTTAAGTGAATAACAACGATTATCATTAATTTTAATCTTTTGTTCGCGTTTTGAATTTTTCGAAAGTAATTTTAATGGATTGTACAATGATTTTAATATAAGCGTTTGATTTTCGTAGTCAATAATTGCCCTTCCCTAATAAGCCGTCATAAGAGACGTTTGTAGCTTCATTTAGGATATGGAGTTTTACTATGAATTGGTTGTTTTTAAGCACTAAAAGAATATTATAAGTGTCGATTGTTTTGACAGGATTATTAGGACTGAGCCCTAAAAGTGTTAATTTTTCTTTCGAGTTGAATTTTGTGTCCGGTGTGAGTTTACATGCTTTAATTAAAGAAGCACACGCTCCCATATCAACCAAAAGTCTAAATTGTTATTAGACAAATTTGAATTTTGTGATTTGATTTCAATAAAACTAAGATTAGCACTGCTAATAAAAATTTTTAATTTTCGATCACCGTTAGTTGAGCAATCGAATTCTTCAGTGAGATGTTCTCCACTGAAGTTCGTTTGGAGTTTAAATTAATTGACTCATTTTTACGCTCTTTACCTAGCTCTTTTTGTTTTTTATACAGTAATTTGCGACATTCATTAATCGTGTGATTTGTCTTTTTACACTATCTATAAATGCATTGTTATTATTAAAATTTTGACTAAAGTTTTTACCATTATTATTATTCGTATTATTATTGTTTTTCGCAAAGTTAATTAGGTTTTTTGGTTTTCCTAAGTTGGAATTTTGATCACGCTGTGAATGATTTGAATTTGCTGAAGATCTAAATTCTGATACTGATTCTTTTCCTTGACTGGATGGTGTACCAGTTTTGAAGTTTTGCTTCTTGCAAGATAGATCCTACCGTTTCGCTACGCCAGTTAATTATGTCGTGTTCCCAGTGTAGCTTGAGTTCGATGCTTTTTGATTTTAAAGATCTACTACGTTTTCCATACTTTTAAATTAATTAATTAATTAATTAAATTAATAAAACAATAAAACACAATAAATATAAATTTACTTGAAAAAAAGGCAAGAATAACCGTGTGAGAAAAAGTAACTAAGAGAGACTAAGGAGAGACTGAGAGGCTTGGTTACCACTTTATACAGGGTGATTCCGAAATAAAGGGTATCCTTTTAATAGGTGATAAGTGAGGTTAAAAGAAGACAAAAAATGAAAAAACGAAGTGGCTCCGTGAAAGTTGAAAATTTTGACCATTTTCCTAAATATTAAAAACTGAAGCCGTCTCTGGTTAGAAAAAGAAAAGTGTTTCTTGTATTGTCACCTTAAAAAGTGAAAGTTAAGGAGATTTACGGTGTTTTTAAACCCTTGTAGTGCAAGAACGAAAATTTACCAAACATGCCTATTTTCTTGGAATTAATAGTGCAGCTGCGGTAGCACAATAAACAATAAATGCCATCATGAGCTACCCCTGGACATTTTACAACTTTTCCTTCTTAAATCTGAAGTATGTTTAACATGCAGGGTTGTTGAAATTCGTTAAAACAGTTAAAAAATAATAACAAAATTTATGTTACGAACAATTAGACTCCAGTCTCACAACCAGCATTTTAATCCCTTATTATTATTTAGTCACATGAATAGGAAACGTTTTAAATGGCAATGGATTACACGTACTACTTGAATGAAACATGCGTATGGAAGGTACTACTAACTATCACCTCTACATTTAATTCAATTTAATAAATTCAACCAATTTGTATTTATGTAGCATAATGCTTATTGAAGTTTTTGGTCTTTCGAAAGTTTACAGAAAAAAATCACTAACAGTAAAATTTTAATATTTTTCCGTTTACAGATCAAAAAGTAAACGTTATAAACGTGTCCATAGGTTATTTATGGCATTGTAGAAACCAGAAAAACTATTATAAGCGTTTAAAGTGCGAGAAAGGTTTGGTGTGTTTACCATGCTTTCGGCGAAATAGCGGTTCCTTTTAACATAAGCTATCGCCTTCTTTTATCTCGAGCAAGTAGTAAATAGTAAGTCTGTCAACTAAGCAAGTACAGCAACTTTATTTTACCCCCCCATCATGTTTACTTCTTAATTCAAAAAAGCGAGAATTATAAAAAGGTTTCTCGTCAAAACGTTTTTTTGGAGATTAAATATTTGGCACCTGCTTCTTTCAAAGGCACTGGCTTTACCCTAACAACTAGGTACTTCCAATTTCTTTTTCTAAAAACATATTTCAATAGTAAAATGAAGGTCGCCGACCGCTGCCTATTTAACGCGAAAATATAGCTTCTTTTGTTAATGTCAGAAATGCAAATCTCATTCAAAAGCGCACAAAAAAGGGCCATAATTCATAATTCAATCTTCTTTCGTTTTCTTGTAAAGACTAAACAGAGTATCGCGACGTTTACGCATTCATTTTATCACCTTATTACTTGAAAGACGGGCAACTTACCAAAATATTACAACAAATGTTGAAAATGACCACCGTCGACCTGAAGACAAGTCTCTATGCGTCGGTGAAAACTGTTACGCACACGAGTAAATATTCCAGCTGTATTGCGAATTTCTGCGGCTGCTGCTAAAATGCGTTGTTGAAGGTCTTCCGCGTTTTCGACTTCCGTGCGATATACAACAGACTTCATGTGACCCCACAAGAAGTAGTCCAGAGGATTTATGTCAGGGCTACGAGCAGGCCAGCGTACGGGACCATTGCGACCAATCCACCGACGGGGAAACATTTCGTTCAAATAGCCCTGCATACGTACGCTAGTATGCGGAGGGGCTCCATCATGCATGTAATAAATATGCCTACTAGTTTCTAGAGGTGTATCATCCAACATATCTGGCAACCTGTTTTCTAGAAATTCCAGATACCTGTCTCCGTTTAACCGCTGTGGTAAAATAAATGGTCCAGACAATGTGTCTCCTAAAATGCCACACCACGCATTAATAAAAAACCGCCATTGAAATTTATTTTCCCTAATCAGGTGAGGATTAGCGTCATTCCAATAATGTACGTTATGAAAATTTAAGATACCGTCTCGCGTAAAACAACACTCATCCGTAAACAGTACTTTCTCTACAAATTCCTGTTGTTGCATTGTTTTTTGTTGAAACCACTCACAAAATGTTCGTCTCGGTGCAAAGTAATTTTCAGTTAAATGCTGAACCCGTTGTACGTGATAGGGATGTAATAAGTACGACTTTAATATCCGATGCGCTGTTGCTTGGGAAACGTTCACGTCGCGTGCGATACCGCGGGTACTTATTGTAAGATCTTCATTAATCATATCTAATACATCTTCTTCCGCTTGAAGAAAGTGTGGTGCTCGTTCTTGTCCACGGCCTTCATATGTTGCGACGGTGCTACCTGTATCACGAAGTCGTTGTATCGTTTGCAGTATTGTATTTCGCGAAGGCTGTCTTCGTTGTGGAAAACGATCGGCGTACAGTCGTTTTGTCGCTTCTACATTATAATGATATTCTCCATACATTAAAGTTATGTCTGCCAACTCTCGAGTGGAAAACATCTCGCTCACTTTAAATTTTTTCACACCTTGTCACTCTCAGGAAAGTCAAAGACCGACTGATTGTGACAACATGTTCCGACCCTTACATATGTAAGTAGCTACCTGCCAATGACAAAAAGGGTCAGTCAACCCTTATCGATTTTTACTTAAGTAAAAGTATGAGAGCAGGACCGGCTTGGCTTAGCGATTAAATTTCAAAAGTCTTTTTCTCGGAAACTATTCAATTTTTACCTACCTTTTTTTATCGCAAATGTATGTACTATCACACCGCTATCCACCTTTAAGAGGATACTCTTTATTTCAGAATCACCTGGTATATATTTTTATTATACACAGTCAGAAGCAGTCCCTTTATTGTATTCTATAAAAAGGGCGGTTATATTGCTATAAATATTCTCTGTAACTAATAAAAGGTTGCTAAACTGATGTTTTGCAATTCGGGGAAAAACCATAAATATACATTTCCTTTCCTTTCAAACATCAACATCCAAATACACTACTACCCCCACAACCAATAATAACTAGATGGGGCACATGAATCAAGGCTGCAATTTTTCACGCGAACAACTTTGACAGTTTAAAAACTATTGTTCTCCAATTGGCAGATAATAGCATTGCTATATAGAAATGCAAAAAGCTGCTGCAATCTTCGGAATTACCTCAACAGTTGGCATTTATTAAATGCAATTACTGTTTTGTAACAATTACAATTTCAAAATTAGAAGCACAGGATATGCCACGTTTAGAATCCACCGATCTAATAAATAATTTTGGAGAATATTGCAACAAAGTACGAAGTCAAGTAGGTGCTGCTATACTGCAAAAGTTTAATTATGTATCTACAAAAAATAAGGGGTACCTAACATTAAGTAAGGTTGCAGAAGTTCTTCAAGTAAAGATTGTAGAAGATTGAGATATAAACCCCACATTAATAGCCAAGCTGAAGAATGCTCCAATTACATCGGTAGTTGTTGAGAAGCTTTTTGATTTTTATACATATGTTTACAGGCAGGAGGCACCGATTTCTATTAGAAGATTTTACAAAATACTAGTAATTAATTCTTTGAGGAATGTAAAGTATTATTTTAATGTATTTTTAAGTTAAGTTAATTATGAAAAATATCAAATTTACTGTAAGATATACACACGAAAATTATATTTTTTAGAAATTAAAGGTACTTGTCTTATTATTACTACTTTTAAAGCTTATTACATTTAAAATGATTTGCTGCATATATCCTTATTTCGTCTGCATATTTTATAAAAAATCAGTGCATATACAAGCGCATATTTTGAATTTTTTTCTTACATATTTTCTAATCTTTAATGATAATATATATATATGTCAATAAGAAATTCTCAACACCTGCCATAAAACTTACTGACCGTACTGCAAATTGCTACAAGTATTCAAAAACTTGTGAAGTCTCGTACACTACTGAGAATTCTATAATATTTGAAGCTGATCAAACTTCATAAATTGAAACTGAATGATATAATCTATCTCGTCTAATAAGAAAAAGAGAAAAATTTGTTGCTATTTGACAGAGGGGTAATATTGCAATTTAAATGTGAGAGAGATAATGGGGAAAGCAGTAAAGCAATAAAAATCTAGTAAACTACATTTTTCTGTAACTTTTAAATTGATCAGTTAAGGATTTAATTAGATATGAATTTGGAAATCCGAATGATTATTGTTATTGTCTGAGGGGGCAAAAACACAGTGATATGTCACTTAGACCCCTTTAACTACGCGCCTGTTATATGCGGGTTTTTGTTGTTCATTTTTGTAATTTAAAAAAATTTCTACACTTCCATTGGAATATTATGAATACTATTTTTACTTTGTAATTGTTCATTTAACATTGCAAATATTATACATTAATAATACTACTCATCAATAAGTTTTAAAAAGCTTTTAATAATTTTGTTTCAGATATGGTTCATGGGAGATTTATTTAGGGAGACCACAGACCGAGAGATGCTTATACCAGTGGTGAGCGCGGTGATATTGGTATCTTGACAAATTTTTAAAAAAATCGTTTGAGGTTTAGGTTTAAAATCTGGTGCATGTTATATTTAAACAAAAAAGGACACGATCTATACTGTGTTGAAAAAATAATAACACCCCGGAAATGTTAGTGGTTTTCAATGAAACTTGGAGATATGTAATGTGTAATTCATATCAGATTTAGGTGCAAAAACGAAACAAGTAATACGTAGGACTAATTTAAGAAATCTTAATAATTAAATAGGTTTCTAACGGTAGAAATTTTACAAACATATAAATGTTTCAGTGTTCGGATTTTTTGTAAATCAGTATTATAATCTATCTTGAAAAACCCAACTGAATCTGCATTTTAAAACTCCATGAACTTACATTTAGGTACTGTCGCGGCAAAAAACCGGGGCACACTTGTTTGGCGATACGTCGGTTCCAACAAAATTTCTCTCTTCTGCATCAGGCTTTAAGGTGGATTTGTCAGTTCAATTAATAAGGTACCTAGTTACATAATAGTTTTACTTAAACTGAAAGACAGATTTACAAAGGGTAATTTTAAAACCTGTGGTGCCCCGGTTTTTTGCCGTGATAGTACATTTGCGCGAACATAATAGCAAATACGTGAAGTTTAATTATTAATAAGTAATATGGTTTGTTAATTTTTACATATTTTATGTTGTACATGTGCTATGTATAGTATTCTAATAATAAAATACTTAATTTGTGCTGTCTTAATTTATCTTTTCTTTTCTACTAAATGTAAATTATAGATTTAATAGAAATAAAACTTTAGTTGTAAGTAATCAAACCAAATATAAAAGCTTAATGAAATATGGATGTTTGTAGAACAAAATATTAATTAACCCTGTCAGTTAACTCAATAATTAATGCAATACTTAACTTCATTAAATCGATTCCGCTTAGCTGTATAGTTCTTATACCGTATCTCCGATACAGTTCCTACGCAGGAATGCCAATGTAAATCCGAACTTGCAACAACGCCATCTGTTGACGAGCTTAACCTTTAATTTCTTATATCTCCAAACGATGGCGCTGTAGCTGACTCGGATTGATGGCGTTGCAAGGCACAGAAACTGTATGGGAACGGAAAAGCATATGCCATGCAGGTACTAAACGGTTCTACACCAGACCTGACCATGCTGCCTACACAATTTAGATCCAGAACTAGCGTTTTATTTCCTAGTCCTAACGGACTTGGAAACCTTTACAGTTCCTACCTTATTGTGCTACTAGAGTAGTATTTAATCCTTTTAATACAGTATGCCCATTTTACAGATCCTCCCCTGAATGTTTGGGAATACACAACACGTCTTACAATTCACAGACGACATTTCTTTAAAAAAATCAACCCTTGGTAATTGAACCATAGTTTGCGGTGAATTTAAAATTGACAAAAGGCAACTGTTTGACATTTGTTTGGTTATATTTTCTGTTTAGCCTTTATACAAACCTGTTCATTTTGTTTACTTTCTTTTTGTTAAATGAGTTTTCTTGTTTATTATTAAATTCTTAAGGTTTTATAATATTTATAATTTTTTTGATTGTGTTTTCTAAAAAAGCAAATTTTATTTCTAACCAGCATAAATTGAGGAATTTCAACAATGGCATGTAGAAAACAAACTATACAAATATGATCCATTTGTAATAACATAAAGATATCTCTGAATTGTAAGACATGTTGCCAATTGCCAAACATTCAGGGGGACCCATAAAGCGTACATACTGCATAGTGTATACTGTTTAACAAATAAAAGAGACAAGTGCCTAAAGTTCTGCAATCTACTAACCACATAAATAATTTATGGAATTTATTTATTTATCAGTCACTAAAGACTGACATCATAGAGGAAATAAGTCTGACATATGATGGATCTAAATCAAAGTGCATATTTTAAAGTTCAGCAATAAATATCGAATTTTTGGAAATGTAGAGAACAATATTCAAACAATATTTTGTTATTTTTTATGTTGCATTCAAGAAGAGTCAAGAGCTGTTGCTGGATAATATCATTCATATTGTCATGTTCCCATACTTTTTACACATAATTTGCTTCCCTTGCCATTACTGTCAATCTTACATCTGTATAATTTGTTTAATGTCTGTGACATTTGTGACACAAACATTTACAGCTTAATATGACAATAATGACAAATTTGACATTAGAAACTGTTGATAGTTTGAATTAAACACCAAAACTACCACTAGTAACTTGATCATAATTATTGTCATTTGTTTTCTAATAAAAACTCATCAGTCTTTTTAGTTTATGATAACCTTTTTGGTACTTGAAGGATTTTTTTGTTTTTTGTCACATGCCGTGAATGAAGTGTTTTATTAAACTATGGCGTGTCCATTTTATTATTATATAACTAAAGAAACATTTATTAGAATGCTTGCGGACATTAGTAGTATAAAAATAGATCAAATTTTTAACTCCTATCAATTGGCTCTCTCACTTTTTATTTAATTCCTCTTAGATTTTGTGCAACTTCTTCAGATACCATACTTGCTATATTTTTGTTAGAAGTCTTAAAACATTTTTAGCTGTTTCTGCTTCTTTGTTCGATTAGTACCCAATAACCTTCTATTGGCAAAACTTTTTGGTACAGGTTTGAATTAGTAAGGAGATACTATTTACAAACACATTGATTTGACTGAATATTTATTATATTAATAGTATATCACGTTGTAAAATCCTCATTTGCACATCTAACATATTAAAGGTATAGCGAGATAGACTAGACACTAGAAATGTGTATAACAACAATGTCGAGAAGAAAGAAAAATTTTATTAAGAGCATTGTGATAAATGTGGTTCTCATTTATAGGTCTGACTGCTTTCCTTGATTGACTTCTAGGACCATGTTATCATGTCTTCATTATTATAAAATATTCTTAATGAGTTTTTGGATGTCAACTTACCAATGACGTCTTGGATAAATACAGAAAGCTTGATGACAAATTATAATTTTTAATATACCTTGTATCCTGATAACCGCAAAGGGATGATAGGCCATCTAAAAATCAAGTTTTTTTTTCTCATAAATACATATCCAGAGCACCTTCGCTTTGAAGGTGGATGGTGTTAAAATCTTGAGCATTGAACATCACTGGAGCCCCCTTTTATTATGTAGAAAATCTACATAACTAACCTTTTCAGTAAAAAAACACAAAAAGATATTTTTGATACTGCAAACTTTTACGATCTTTTGATACTTTCCAAAAGAACTGAGAAATGGTTACAAAATATAGAAGGGGGTAAACTAATACGATTTTAGGTTCATAGTTTATAAATAAGAAATGTAATAAAACATGTAAATATATTCTTAATATTTTTTTATTCGATAAACAAATACTATATTACATAACAACAAAACAAAAATAAATTCTTAAACCAAGCATTTTGGGTTATATAAAGTTACAAATATCAATATATATTTATTACAAAAAAAAAAACTTTATAAATTCCTATATGAATACGAAATGCATTCTATGTAAAATTAAATTTTAGCAGTCTTTTATTCCAATAATACTAGAACAACTGAAAACATTCGCATTTAATAATGATAAGAGAAATTTCAAAAATTAAATTTTTAAATAATGGCCATTAATTTTACTTTTTTGAAATTAATTAACCAAAAATTTAATTCTGAATAAATATTTAAGCTTTCACAGTTAAGATGCCATAAGAGATTTCTAAATTTGATAAATTATCTTAATGAGATTTAACTGTAAATATAATGTTTCTAGTAAATTGGTAAATACTTTTCTTTTCAGTAAAAATTGAATATTTAGATAACCAAAAAGTAATTTTCATTTTAACTTTTTTTTATACACTGAAAAAAAGAATTTAAAATGAAAAATACAAAAAGGCACACTTTTTAAATATAAAATTAATACACTGAACAGTACAGTAGATATTTTAATTTTAAAGCAATAATAATCATTATTATATCGTTGACTAGATTAAATCATCTAGTAATATAATAAAAGAGAACTATTATTATATTTATATTAAAGTATAAAAACCGATGGACTCTTCTTATACAATATAAATATACACCGAACAATATCAAAAGGTTTGTAAAAAGTAAGTGCTCTATAAACTACACATACACAAATTTTGCAAGTCTTTGGTCATCCTAAGTACATAAAAAGAAGAATATATTCAAAAGTTGAATATAATAAATTTTTACTGCAGCAATTAAAAATGCAATACTGAATATATTACGCCTCAATGCAGCAAATGAAGATAAAAAGATAACAAAAAATTATCACAAGAAGCTGCAGTAAAATTCTAACTAAAATAACTATAGTTAAGCAATTATGTTTCAAAATGCTTATAAATCGCTGTTACATAGGCCATAACTTGCTGCCAATCAGGCCTTTCTAGTTGAATCATGTCGTTAATATTCTGTAAGAGAAAAAAAGAAAAATATTATTTCCAATTGTCACTGTACATAGAAAAAAATTAACTACTTACAAGTGTTGTAGGTATGCCTACACTTTCAGCAGCTGCAAATGCAATAGAAAAATTTCTTCTTTTCTCTTGTGGTACTAATGTATCATAAGGAACTCTGTCAGGTAAATAAGTGTGCAGAATTGCACATAATGCAAGTCCGTCATTCCAAGAGCTGCTGAAATTTGTAATATCTATATTTCTATAGCCAACAGTCTTATTTTGGCACCATTTTAATAGTGCATTACGTTTGGATCCACCATTCTTTACCAGACCGTTCAGTGGATCCTTTCTTTCACCTTAAAACAAAAGATAAAATAAATTTTCTCATCTAGTAAAGATTTCTTTAATTTCTCTAGATTAGTATTTGGAAAACAATTACAATATGAAGTTTTAATATTTCCTTATTATTATTTAAATAAAAAATTTAAATAATTAAAATATTTAAAAGCAAGAATGTAGGTTGGTTTTCAATATGCAGTTGAAAGAATAAAATAAAAATAAAAAATAATACATACACAAATCTGAATAACTATTTCTCCTAGAGAAATCTATCCCCTTTGCGGTTTGGAGTATAGTATCACGTATGGTTTCTTCAGCTTTTCCACTAATGTTACTTTTTACTTTATCACCTTTTGTTAAGGAATCTAAATTAAAATAATAAAAAAAATAAAGACAGAAAGGTTTTTGGTATTTCTGATTTTTATCTAAATCTTTCATTTTCTTAAAGACAATGCATAATAAAATACATAATGCTTGAAATATTAAATCTTTTAGTTTTACCCTAAAAGGGATAATGGACAAACTGATTTTATAACTAAATATCTCTCTCTTAAAAAAAAACCAACAAAAATAAATTGAAATTTGAAAAAAAAAACAAATTTTCTCTATAATTTTTTTAAAATTGAAATCTATAGGCTGAACAGAAATTTACCTGTTATAACAGCTTTCGACCAATCCCTTCCTTGTTTATTTGGCTGTTGTTCTCTGAGTGGTGTTTTAGCTTGACTAATACTAGACATCGCATCACTCCATTCGGATGGGGTACGTAAAGGTGATCCTGGTGAAAATGTTGTGGGTGTAATAACAGCTGGTGGACTAGATGGAGTTTTAATATCAGATGTAAGAGAATTCAACGATGATGTCGAGCTGCTTCTGGATGCACTTGTTAGACCTAAAGAAAAATCTGAAATAAATTATACTAAAAAATTAATTATCAATTTTCTTACCAGTTTTAACAACAACAGGTTTTCCAGCATTCTCTATGCTTTCAATAAGAGATTTAACAGATTGGCGACTGCTTTGTCGATTTAATGCAACTTTCTGTCTTCTGGAAGACATGTCATCATTTGGAAAACTATTAGGACGTAATGTGACTGTTTCACTTGCTACTGCAAAAGAAACAAAAATAAATTTAAACATTAATAATAATAAGATATAATAATAAAGAAGTTTCTCAAATTATTTCTCTCAAGTTGTGATAAATTGAGAAACTTGTACACATAGCAACTTTTACACGATAACACAAAGCAAACAATATATAGCAAAAAGTAAAAAAAAGCACATTAAATATAAAATAACTATAATTATATATACAATTGCCCCAAGATATACATAACCCAATATTAGAGTAAGCTACAAAAATATTAATAAAACCAAAAAGGAATTACCTTCTGAATGTGAAAGAGAAAAGAAATCCCACTTTAAAAACTATGCGGTTTCTTATCGTACAAGAAACAGCAATATGAAGGTATTTATAACTCCATGCATAATTGGAAATGTAAAAAAATGCCATTATAAAAGCTAATAAAATTGAAATATAAAATACCATGCTGAATCATGCAATGTTAATCGATTTTAAATCACCCAATGTTATTTATCGGTAATAAATCTACTTTTCATTTCATAAAAATGTATTTCGGTAGAACTTATAAATCTTACAAAAAAAATAAAAGATCCAATATGTGATAGTATAAAAAGTAATATATAAATGCAGAATGCATCAGAAATTAACTGAAGATCTTGTTGACTTGTTTTTCAGGTCAACAGTTTAAAAATTTAAGCTGATCAACAAGAAATATAAAGAGTGCTAGTCAATTTTTCATATAAAAAGCTTGCATTTATAAATTTTTAATAAATCAATTTTAAGAAAATTTAAATTACAAGATTATTACAAGTTGCTTATCATTCTTTTAAGATACGAAAACTATAAACGTATTATATTACTAAAAAAAAAAATTATAATACAGCATCGAACAAAACTTTAATTGAAACATTGATGATTACATTAAGAAGAGCAGTAGTATGAAGGAGCATAAGCATAAGTAAGATAGAATTACATACATTACTGCATTTCCACTGTTTTTACAACATGAAGCTTGAAGTAAAGAGGTTTATGATAAATCATCTTAACTTAGAAAAAAGAGAACTTGAACTATTTTAGCAAAAATAATTTACACAAAAAAGATACATATAAGCTGTAAATGAACTCTAATAGGTTTGTGCAGCTTTCACTGGCAATTCATTGGAATACAACATAGGCAGGCTTTGTTAGTCACCTTGCCCGTTTTTCATATTGCAAGTCAACAAACCTGCACCAGAATGAACGATTCACAAAGTTTATTGCAAATCACCATAAAGTCAGATTTTTGATCGTTTACAACAAAATCTGAGATTGTTTACAACTTGATGTACCCGTAGACTATACACTTTCTCTCTTTTAAAATATATTTTTTCTCGTTTTACTGCTATAGTCCCTTAAAGAGAGGGAACAAAACAGGGCTTTTCACATCACATAAGCTTTCCTTAAGAAAGTCCAGAAGGAGTGACAAGTGCAGCATAAATTGTTGACACAAATCTGACAAAAAGCTGCATCGATTAGTAGTAAAATAGTAATTGATAATGAGTACAGCATTTAGAAAAATTCATAAACTTAAAGTCTGATTGTTACACCAAAATAAGTAAAGGAGTTTATATAATCTGTAACTTTCTATTTTAATATTTTGTGGAAAAACCTTGTAAAGTTAATTACTACTATGTTATACAAATCCAAGTGGTGAATAACAAGTAGTGAATAACCTTACAAATACAGAATTTTTTCCAAAAATTCAGAGCTGTCAGTAATTGAACAAAAACAATTAAAAATGTAATTAAATTATTTCTATATAATTGAATTACTTTAATTCGATTACTGCAGAAATACTAGTAATTGTAATTGTTTTTTCAAGCATATCTTCTTTGGATAATTGTAATTGGTAATCGTTTTTATTTTTGTGTAATTGAATTACTTGTGAAAGTAATTGAATTATTATTAAAGTAACTGGATTATAAAAGTAATTGAATTATCAGCTGATAATGGAATTATTTTAATTGGAAAACCCAATTCAAAAGTAATCTAACGTTCCTATTTAGAATATTCTCGATTTCATTATTTCAAGTTTTGACAGGCAATAAATGATGTGCTGTACTTGCCTGAAAAAACTTCTTAACGTCAATGACGTGTAACAGTTGTGAAATACTGCAACATTTTACCGAATGACAGAGTACAACAGCTACGTTTATTATTTTAAACATAAAAAAATCCCAGTTTGCTTATTAGCAAACCGATTCATTTCACACAACTAAGGAGGCTTGAAAACTGACATTTTCATGCATGTTATCAGAAAGGCAAAAATAAATGAATCCACCTTTAATATCAACAAAAAACCTAACCTGTTTAGAATAGATTGACATTTGTCAAAATAAAAAAAAAACAATTGGTTGGAAAATTTGTCTAAAATTCTTTGTCGATGCTTTTATTCAGGACATTCAGCAATTGTCACAGCTTTCTTTTTCAACCACTTATGATATATAATGTGTCACTGTCAACCATTCAGGAGCTTTTTCAGTGACAGCACTACAGCACCAGCCTGTTCCTGGACACAAGCAATGCAACGATGTAAATAATCATAAATTATTGAAGAAAATGTGCCGTTTTTTGTGGTCGTAGGAAAAATAGTGTACATAACTCGCTGGACATGTAACACTTGTTATGTAAATAAACTTATTGACTATTGTATTTGTTACCATCTAGCAGATAATTGCTACAATAATAAAATAAAAAAGTTTGGATTCCGTGTTATTAATTATTTTACTACTACAATTTAAAAACAAGAATTGAAATAAATGTAAAACAAAAGTGATTTAACACAAAGTAGACTACCCTAATGCACTTGATTTGAACCCCCGACCCGACGCAGCAAAGATTATATAACAACTGTCCTTTCATACCCGTAATTTTTTATTAAAAACTTTTTTCGTGCGAATAATTAAGTAATATTAAAAACTGAACAAAAGAAATTAGCTACTTTTCTAACAATAATAATAATTAAACTTTGTAAAGTAAGTAATTCATGCTCTTCGAAATAATTTAATTACAAAAGTAATTCAATTATATTACAATTACAATTACTTTTATAATTGTAATGTGTCAAAAAATAATTGTAATTTGTAATCGTAATTTCCTCGAGATTGTGAAATAATCAGTAATCGTAATTGAATTACTTTCGTCAAGTAAGCTCTGCAAGCTCTGCATAAATTCAACAAGAAATGTTTTTTAGTCCATATGTCTAATTTTGACTTTTTGAAACACACAAACAAATGCATATCTTCCCAAATAATTATGGTTTTAACAGAATTTATTTCTGATGCATCCCGCATAAATAATATCGATAGAACTTAAAT
Organism: Ignelater luminosus; assembly: GCA_011009095.1. NCBI lineage: Eukaryota > Metazoa > Arthropoda > Insecta > Coleoptera > Elateridae > Ignelater > Ignelater luminosus. The sequence continues at coordinate 25,701 of VTPC01000873.1, forward strand.
AATAATCCATGCACAACTATTCTAGAAAATTCTGACCATTTAGCAAATAACATAATAACAGTTAATAACACTTACTTAAAGAATCAAAATTATTTTTTCATGAATTAAAATGTTACATATAAAAAATGATCGATAGAAAAGTACTTAAAATAAGATTTAAAATTGAAAATTTAAATTAAATTGATTGTAGTCTTTATCTTCACTGTTAGGTTTTTCAGAAGAAATATTCTCCCTTTTAGCCTCATTGTCTTCGTTAGGTGTTGGAGATTTATTTTGTGTATCAGCTTGCATATCAGGTAGTTCATTATTTAATCTTTTCAGTGTCTCTAAAGTTGCTTTCTTCATAATGTCACTTTTAAATTGAAGACATGGTTGTTGTTGAGTGTGTTGCTGAGTGCTTTGAATCATATCTTCAAACCTTTTTATTGCATATTCAATGCTAGATGCATTTGTTGATTGGAAAGAAGATCGTGTTGAACTAACTGAACTGTTTGGCATGCTGAAGAGGTTTTGATTTGCAGCCACACTTACTGGATGTACACCATGTATTAGACATTTTGGTGAATCATCTTCCAATTGCGTTGGTATGTGGTGATGGTGATGATGTGAATGAGGATAGGATCTTGGTGGATTATTTAAGACATGAAAGAAACTGATACGTTCTAAAGTATCATAATTGGGTTTATTATCTTGAAAATTGTGACCCTTTTCTGTATTAATTCTATCTTGAAAATGATGTTCAACTATAACAGGTTCAGCTGTTTGCATGGTTGAATCTATAAAATTCGCATTTACTTCTTCTGTAGGTATGTCTTTGATAAAGCCAGTGTTATGAATGGGCGATTCCCTGTTTTCAACAAAACCAGTATTTACATAAGTAGTTGTTGTTGTAGGTCTTGGAGATGTTGAGCCAGTAATTAAACTTCCCAATTTATTAATTATAGTTTTAATTGAAAAACCTTCATCAGTTGGAGATCCATGATCATTTGCCTCTTCTCTATTTTCATTTTCAAATTTAATATTTTCAGAATTTGTATTTGTACTTGTTCCTCTATCTCGAGTCAATGCTTTATTGATATTTACAAATGTTGCCTCTTCTTTAGTTCTTTGCTTCTTTGTACTTGTACATTCATCTTTAATTATATTTCTACATGTATTTATACTCTCATCTTTAGTCATCTCAGAATTTACAATATTTTCAGTTTCTTTAATAACTTCTAAATTGGTTTTTTGGTTTTCATTTTCCTTTATTGTTTCTGCATCATCCTTAATAGGTACCTCTTTAAATGTCTTAACTTCTGAATTCTTTTCTGTTATGTTCTCACTTCTATATGAGCATGATGAAGCTAAACTTTTATCAGATTCATGAGTTCCTACAGGTTTTCCCTCATCATCAATATTAAATTTAGTTTTCTCTCTTAGATGTTTTTTAGAACGTTTATGTTTCTTTTTGCCTTCTACTGCTTCTTGTGCACTAGCATATTCAATAGCTTTCAAGTTCTCTATATTCCCAAATACTTTGTCATTTGGTTCAGATACATATTCATTGGGTGCAGTATTTTCATCTTGAATAGGCCCTGCATGAAGAGCAAGATATTTTTCAATATTTCCAAATACTTTTACGTTACTTGTTTGATCATTATCAGCTATCATATCTTGCTTTATATCAAAATCTTTTAAATTCTTTGTTAAATCTGATATATCACTGGTAATTTTTGAAATATCACTGGGTAAAATCACATCCGAACTGTCAAAATTTTGAGTATAACTGTCAACTTCAATCTTATCAATGTTATCTCTATCTCTGTTTTTCTCTACATCAGTAACAGTGCCCTCATTGATACTTTTGGTTCTTGGCAGTGGTAAAGGTTGCCTTTTTGCTTTAGAAGACGATTCAGAATCTTTATCATTTTCATAAATCATTTTATTCAAAAATGAATTGTAATTCATATAAATTGGTTCATTTAGACTTGAACGAATTTTTGAATTACGGAAGAAATTCACTGAAGTGTCTTGATCTTCCCAATCATCATTTTTTGTTGGTGATAAATTTGAAAAAGGAGATGAAGAATCTTCAATTGTACTTGAAGATTCAATCTTCGCTTGTTCTTTATAATCATGATTTTCAAAATCATCTTCATTACTAGGTTCTTGTGAACATTGTCTTTGAGCAAATTCTATCAGTTTCAAATCTTCTTCATTCAAACCAGAATTTGGCCTTTCAAATTCTGATTGTGATTTTATTCTTTGTATCAATTCAAATTCATCTTCATCCAGTTTTGATTTCAAGCTGCTTAGAATTTCTTCATCTTCAGAATTAATTTCCGAGATGTTTGGACTCTTATCATCATCCATGGGACGTTTTTGAGTTATTACACTACCAAAATCTAAATCGGTATCTTCTATTTCAAGACTAGAATTTTCAATGATGGTAGAAATTTTTTCGGCACTTTCTGTTTCATTATTTGTGAAACTTTCTTCTTTATTGAGCGTTTGTGTAGTGCCCATTAATTTGGAAGAAATTCCCAGGGAATTCTCTCCATCATCATTTTGTATTTTCATTCTGTAATTATCTTGAGAACATTCATTCTGAATCCCCCTGTTTGTTACTAGGTTAGAAGGCTGAGGATCTGCATTTTTAAACCTATTGATTTCTTTTGGTTTATGGTTTTCTGTCTTAGTGTAAGATGAATCAACACTAAACCGACTATTAAAAGTTTCTATTTTTGACTGTTCTGCTTGAAAGACTTTAATTTCTGGTTCTTCTGTTTTTATCATGGGAGTACAATGATCTTCATCTTCTTTCAATTTATAATCGTTTGATTCCTTTTTGATTAAAATTGGATTTGCAGTCTCTGTTATTTCCAATTGCTTTGTAGTTATGAAAGTTCTCTTAGGAAGATCTTCTGTTCTTTTTATTTCAAAAGTTTTTGTTTCTATAAAACTTCTACGAGATGCATCTCTTTCAAAAGTGTCTTTGCTTGTCTTTGTTTCAGTATCAATAGCATCTACTTCATCATGCAGATTTTCTGTCAGAGATAAATTTGTCTGAGGTGCTTCAATTTGAAAATTTTTTACTGTTGTTACTTGTTGATTTTGTGATTCTTCAGGTTTTTCCATTTCCTCTCTTTCTAACTTTTTTGTTCTTTCTTCAAAGCCTTGTTGTTCTATAGGCCCTTCAATTTTAAAGTCTGATTTTTCAAGTTTTTCAATTTCTGCTTTTATTTTGTTTTTAAAGTCTTCAATTTCTTTCATTTTCAGTTTCTCTGCTTTTATGGAATTTCTCTTTAGTTCTTCAATTTTAAAATTTGATACTTCAGGTTCCTCCATTTCTCTTATTTGTAATGCTTCTGTTTGTAAAGAGCTTCTTTGGGATTCTTGCATTTCAATATTTTCAAAGTTTGTGTATCTTTCCAAAATACAAATTGCTTCACTATCCGATTCAATCTCGTTGAAAGACATTTTACGTTTATCATTTGGATGACGCATAACTTGTAAATCATAAGATCTCTTGACACGGTAAAACGGAGCACTTTTCATTTTTGTACTTTCATCTTGCCGATTCTTCTTGTACCTACCAATTTTATGATTTAGATCTTCCGATGTCTCTGAAGAACTGTCTCTGCCTTTTTGATTAATATTGGATGAGCTTGAAATTAATCTAGCTCTAGGGATCTTAAAATTCAACAAGTTTATATCGTCATAACTTATGGACCTTTTATGGAATAATTTTGAACGAGAACCTGCATTTTCAGCATCTGCAGTTTGTACTGAATTTGCTGATAATTCTCCTGAAGCTTCATCTACTGTTCTAATATTGGGGTCATTTATTATAGACATCAATTTTGGATTTGTCATAATTGAAACTTCAGTTGGTTGACTGATTTTTAAATTCTTTCGCTTTTTTGCCATTTTTTGTAAAGTATTCTTTCGTCCCATTTCATCTAATGATTGTTTTAGTTTGATTACAAATCTTTCTTCTTTTGTAAACTGATCATCAGGTTTATTTAAATCAATCTTGGTATATAAGATTTCTAAATTTTCAAAGTTTACATTTTCTGAATATTTTATATCATCTGATTTACTTTCAGAATTCATAATATTTCCAGCAGAATTGGACAAATCATAAGAATCTTCACGCGATATAGAGTTTCTATAATGAATATCATCTAGACTTTTACTTTTAACCATAGACGATTCCGGTTTGAAGCTTGTAACAGATTTTCTTCTATCCTCATAATCATAATAACTAAATTCCAGATTTTTATGAAAAATATCATCAAATTTGGTGCCAGGATTCAATACCATTTCATATCTTTTACTGAAACTTGGATCACTAGAAGCAAATTTCTTAAATTCCCGTGAAACAGCAGTTTCATTTTCAATATCGTCACTTTCAACATCCACCATATTTTTATCTTCTGTAATCTCTTTCAATCTAGGATTGTTTAGAACTGAAGTTAGTAATGGTTTACTAATAGCAAGCTTGTCTTTAGACTTCTTTGCAACTGGCTTTAATTTTGGATTACCACTATCATTATCAAATGTATCTTTTACCTTCAAAATGTATTTCTGATGTGTCGTTAAATACTCCTCAGGTAGGTTATGATCAATCTGCGAATACAGATCCTCTAGTATCTCTAAATCTCTTTCTTCTTGATCAGATAAACGCTTTTCTGCGTATTTAATTGCATTTTTATTAGGTTTACGTTTTTTAACTACAACATTTTCTTGTTTATCTGTTTCAGAATAATCAGGAACTTTTGACAAATTTATTACTTTGCTGGAATCACCATATCTTGCAGTAGAATCTTCAGAATTCTCCAAATGTTTTCCAGATGAACTATCTTGTTCTTTTTTTGTGTCAGAATTGTTATTTTTGTTACGTGAAACTAGAGCTAAAACAGGAAGAAACTTAGATTTTTTAGTGTTATCTTTTTCTGAAATTGGGGGAGTTTTCTCTACAGATTCTGGTAATTTTCTAGAGGTGTCTGATTTTGTTAAATTACCTGTTGCGCATGGCACTACAGATGTTATAGGTAAACAAAGAGAATTAATTTCACTATCAGTTTTAGATGTTCTTGCAGATTCTATTACTAGAGTAGAGCCCTGCTTAGTGTTATTAGTAAGAGTATCATTATTGTCTACTTCTAAATTTTGTGAGTGCTTTAATGCGGAAGGAGTGTCTGCAATGCCTACTGGAAGATAGAAAGGTGCAGCAGATGAAGTGTTTGGTGCTGTTTGTTGCTCATCGTTTGTTGGATGACCTAATTGTTTTTAAATTAAAAAGTATTTTTGTGCATTAAATAAGGGTGCATTAGCAAATTAAAGTTAATCAAATCATGCAATAAAAAATGCAAAAATATTAAATACTGACCTTTAAGTTTATCAATCTGTGCTTCAAGTTGCCTTACTCTTTCTCTGTGAGTTTTATTTTCCATTATCATTTTTTGCAGTTCTTGCTGTGCTTCACTTTTGAAATCATTAGCTACCCTTACTGATGTTAGCAAATCATTTTGGAATTTTTCCCATTCTTCATTCTGTAATCAAATTTAAAAATATTAAATCTTTCCTAAATTATAATATCAGTGCAACATTACCTCTTCTTTTCTTAATCGGTTTAATTCTTCAACTTCATTGCTAAGTTCAGTATTTTTCCTTTCAGCTTCACTAAGATTTCTTTGAGTTTCCGATAAGACAGCTGACAATTGCCTTTTATCTTCTAACTGACATTGAGCTTGAACCTAAAATTCCATAATAAATAAACATCCAACTCTAAAGTTACACATGATTATTTACCTGTATCTCATTCGCGGCTTCTTGTAATTGTTGCAATTGTTCATTTAAATTTGCTTTATCTGCTATTAACTTTTCACATTTATATTCTAATTCCGATTGTGTACACTTTGCATTATTTCTTGTTACCTAAAAATGTTGAAATTAATTGCATTTCCAACAAACAAAAGGCAGCAATTTAAACCTACTTTACATTCTTCTTGCAAAATAGAAACCTGTTCTTTCAGTTTTTCAGTCTCGTTACGGCTTCGGGCAACCTGCTCTTTTAAATTTGCTACCTCTGACTCTAATGCATCCTTTTCTTTCCTTGCATTATCTAATAATTCATCAAGTTCTGATTTATCATTTAATGCTCTCTCCTGTTCTAATTCATTAATCTGAAATTTAAAAAATATTTACAAATATTAATATTCAAAAATTTTAAAATTTCAACTTACTTTAGTCCTAGCATTTTCTAATAAATCTGTTAGTCTATTAATTTCAATTTGTCTTCCACTACATTGATCTTTGGCTATAGCCAATTCCTGATCGAGTTGCCTGTGTTCAGCGTGTTTGGCATCTAAGGTGCTTTCTAATGTTCGGACACGTTCTGTTAATTGTTCAAGTTCTGCAATTTGTTCAATGTTTGCAGCTCGAGCATCCTGTAATTCATTATTCAATTGTTCTTGTTTGACAAGTAGATTCTCACGTTCTTCCTGAGCGCTTTTAAGAAGATCTACTAATTTCTGCTCACGATCAACAATACTTTCAAATTGTCCAGTCTCATCTTTATCACGATATAATAATTGCTTTAATGATTCTACTTCAGCTCTAGCATCATTCAATCTTTCTGTTTGTCGACACAGTGAATCAAACATTAAATTCTTTTCATCTAAAAGTCTTTCATTATCTTGTTGTAATTCAGTTAGTTGACGTTGTAGATCTGTGAGCTCTTGTAAAGTTGCTTGTAATTCTTCATTTGTACTATAAATGAAAGTTTAATTAAAAAACTTTACAAAAATATTAAAAATCTAATTGTTACCTATAATGAGTTTCTTGCATTTGATTAATTTTATCTTGTAAACAAGCGACTGAAACTTCGCTAACATTGCTGCTTGAATGTTTATCCCAATCAGGTGTTGGACACGCTGTTATATCACCTACATTTCCTTCTTCTAATAACTATAAATAAAAAGGAAATTGATTTTCAGAAGTGTTATTAGTAGAAATATGCAGGGTGTTTAGAGAACCCTACTATTTAGATGTAGTAATCTTTACTCACACTAACATTTGTAGCAATTGAAGCTGGTGCAGAACTGTGTCTATGTGATTCAAGTAACAATTGTTGTTTTTCATTATCCGACAGTGGTGAATGAGCCACATCTCGAAGTCTGTTCCTTAATGAGGTGTTTTCGTCATTTAACTGCTCTATCCTAACATTAGATTGTTCTTGAAACATCTGAAAATAAATTAGAGAAATAACTAATGCGATTAATAAAAAGTAAATTAAAAAATAAAATATTAAGAGATAGAAGACGTTTATGTGGTAAAATTAATTTGTAATGTCCGGTATTGAGTTAGAAACCAATCAACCATAAAAAATACTTGTGATTGTGGTTTGTACAGGATATTTAAATTCTTAACACAATTATAGCAAATTATGACAAAATTGTTTAAATGTATTTTTTATGGAAATTAATCATACGGCAGTGATTCTTAAATTCTGAAATATGTTATTTTGCTGTTGCTTTTTAAGTGGATTGAGATATTTTGGAAAAATTTTTGTTAAGCTAGAAACTAAACATATAAAGACATTACTTAGTTGTTTCTTTCTTTTAGTTATGGCAACGAGAAAGATTATAGCCATTTTTAAATTATTTTGGAAAATAAAATTTTGTTTATGTTTTGGCATATTCAAAGAACGAAAATTAACTGTAAATACATTTCTTTGCAGGTTACTAACAAGTAAGTATTTTGCTACAAATAGTTCAGATTTGACATATTCCAAGTTGCACAGAAATTGCATTGCAATTGTAGAGAGTAGGGATGGTCAATCACATATATTTATCACACACTCTTCATAAGATTCTAAGTCATGATGATTGAATTGAAAGAGCAACTCAAATGAGAGAGGTTCAAGCTTCTCTGTGCAGATGACCTTGCAATCCTGGTTACTGGTAGAGTATCAAAACAAGTAAGTACCTATTTGTGAGCTTCTACAGAGGGTTTTCAGAACTAATAACTAGTTCACAATAGATTCAAAAATCCAATTGGTTCAGTCAAATAGTGAAGTATCATTTTAAATGCTAAGCCGATTTGGAAGCTACATACTCTGCACTCATCAAAAAAGGCCTCTGTGTGTCCATAATTGTCTTCATGTTTCGTATGCCATTTTGCAATTATCTTACCTGTTTGTTTTGTTTCCTGCTGTGCTGGTAGCAGGAATTACTACCTCTGAAAGGTCTTTCTCATTTATAGATGAATGCACATAATTAGATATTAGTATTATTAGAGCTTGGGAATTTTAACAATTTTTTAGACAAATATTTTGGCAATCTTTTCTGTTAACATATTTGTATTTGTTGTGACAATCAAGCTCTATGGAAGGTTCAGAGGCTTCCTAAAATGACTTCAAAACTAAGCATCAAAAGTAACATCTTTAGATTATCCACCTCAAAAAGTGTCAAATGTAGGTATGCAGAAGTTTTAACCACGTTGCTTGATTGATCATTAGATCAAAACCAGTCTCAACTTTCACTGTGAATCCCAAGGATCTTACAAAAGGAGTTAGAGCAGATATAATTCATAATTGAAAATCCTGGTTTGGAAAGAAGCAGTTGCCTATTTTCATTGAGTACAAGACACTTCTGAATTATATACTGATTTGAAGAGAAAGTCTGAACACTTGAAATTCAGTAATTTTTTGTTCATGACAAATTTCCACCATTAGAATCCTACCTAGTTTAGTAAAAACTGCAAAAACATTAAGTTTGTTTTGATGCTTTGACTTTTATGGTCTGCTTTGTTTCTTGAAAAATAAAAAAAAACGTCTTCTCTGCTTTTTTGTTGCTTTCCCAATATCCGTGGTATTATCACTATGGAATTTTGGTTCAAAACATTTGAAGAAATGTCGCGTGTTAAATCAACGTGCCAAAGTTTTGCCAAAAGAGTGATTTGGAAAAAGCTCGAATTGTTGAGCTTGGACGGACCGACAGGAAAAACAATCTCATCGAGGTTTCGGGCGTCCCTGACAATCAAAATCTCTTGAAGATAGTACTCTCCATCTAGCAGCTTTACGTGACAGTTTTTCTACGGTTCAGGCAGTGGACAATCAGTGACTAACAGCTACGAGTATATTGACCAAAGAAAATCTACAGCTTCAGTTTATCGTAGAATCCGATTGTTTGGTTATCATTCTTGCCGACCAATTTTGGGCTTGCCAATCCACTGACACCAAGAAATTGCGCCACTAGAGTAAACGGGCGCAATGATATCTATATGAATGGATTAATCTCGCCATGATGGGGAAAAGAGACTACGCGAGGAACGTCGAAATTTACATTTTGCTATTGAACATCGTATAGTTCTAACCCAGAGCGTTATAGTATGGGGTGCCATTATCAAAGAGAGTAGAACTCCTTTGGTTTTCATTCTTGAAGACCTTCCAGATCCAACTTATCAGTAAGATAATGCACGCCACCATACTGCGTTGGTTATGGGGTAGTTTTTAAGAAACACTAATGTTAACGTAATGCTCTGGCTTTCTTGTCCTACGAACTTGTCGCTCATTGAACATGTGTGGGATAACGTGACTGATGCTCTGCAAAATTCCCGCAATAGACGATCTACTTTTAAGCATTCCAAGCATTATTAGAATTTCGTTGTTAAACTCGTTCTATTTGTTTCGTTTTTATACCCAAATTTAATAATATAGTGCAAATTACACATTTCCTCCAAGTTTCATTAAAATCCGCTAATATTTTCGAGATGTTTCCATTTTTTTGCAACATCACTGAACTACAATAATAATAAACATCTATAGGTAATTGGCTTTAGTATTCAACTTTGTGAGAAATACAAAAAATGTTAAAAAAAATTAAATTCCAACTGCTTAATTGAGGCCCAATGGCTGTACCATGCCACTTTGCAAATTTTCACTTTTCATTTTGCAATTTTTAGTAAAAAAGAAGTACTTTGTAGAAAATACATATGTGACCCTGCATAAAGAAACCCACCTAGTGTGTTAAAACGAGCTTTCGAGAAAAACGTGTTCAAAATAAAAAGATGGAACAGCGACAGAAGATGATAATAATTTGTTGAACAAAATGGCGTTTTTGAGGCATTTAAACATTTCTTAGGACCAGGGATCGCGCTAACGTGATGGTACGGAGTATTTTGTATAAGAATCCGTAACTCGCTTTTTGATACACTAGGAGGGTTTCTTTATGTAGGGTTACACATATATTCCATCTATTGCATCAGAAAATAAAGCCAAATAAAGTTAAATAATCGATAATTAAAAATTTTGTCAAGTTCAAAGTAAAAGGTTTTGGTACAATAGGCACCTCAGATCACTGCAATGAAGTAAGAGAGAGAAATATAGTACTCTGAAACAATACCAGAAACTAAATACAGTCAAGATTTTTTTGACTTGAGCTACCAAGCAACTAAGGGGATGCATTAGATTGATAAGGGTAAGGGTATAATAAAAAAAGAATATATGGGATGTTCGTTCGCAAACCCATGCTCCAAATTGAGAGGGTATGTTAAAGAAGCTAACTTGAATATTTTGATATGCAGAACTTATGGTCGCAGATATCTTGATAACAAGTTATTAGAGCTTTTCCTTCTAAAATTCTTACAGTGCTAACCCCAGTTTAGTTTAGTTTCGTCTTTAAGACTACATATCTACATATACAGTGTGTCTCCGGATGGACCTAACTGTACTTGTAAACTTTTCTGTTTAACATTTTACTAAAAAAGTCACTCTTCATAAAAAGTTGTGCTTATTCTAAAATGTCTTTAACCATACTTGGAATCTTGATGTAACATACGGGGTGCCAGAAAAATCACAAAACCTGAAATTATGTCAAGAGTGAACTTATCTTATTTTTAGAGATAGAGAAAAATTTTATCTAGAAAAGTTGTTTGGAATGAAATGTTGCATTAGTACTGGAGATTTATAGACCAGACTCTTTAATGTGTCTCCAAAAAAATCAAATTAAATTAAAATAAAGACACTTTTTAATGTAACGATCTTAGAAGAAAAAGGCCTAATTACCACTCTTAAGACATCTGCAACCATATGTTCCATATTCAAAATACTCAGGTTAGCTTGCTAAACAGTTTGGTGCATGAATTTGCGGACACCCTGTATAAAAGTACGAAAGTGAATTACTAGATGTTGACTCAAGTAAGCCCAAGTGTCCCATACACTGATTAACTAACTAAAAGGTAATGCAGAGTTGATTTCTGAATGTATGTGTTTCTACAAATCAAATCTTTTATGGGATGTTGAGAATTTTGGAAGTTCGACTGTACATAAATATTAGCATGCCTTCAAATAAAAATATAAAAAAGTAAATCATGGAATTAATTCTTAGTTTGTAATAGGAGAAAAACATGATTGTTGAGACTTCAATTAGAAATTTAAAAAACTACTGAGAGGGTGAGCAAGCACACTGTTGCCACAACAATGAAATGTTATAAATCTTCAGATTTGGAAATTTATAGCCAGCTTTGGCATCGTTGGTTATAGCAGTTGATCACCCTCTTGTTGATCATTTTGATACACTTTGACATTATAGTGACGAAATAAATCAAAACAATTTTCATTTAAATATTTAAATATAATAATTACTTATAACCTAAATGTAGAACAGACAAGTACACAAATTTATGTTTTTACAATTATACCAACCTAACCCAACAATATATAGGTGAGAAATAATATTTAAATATTTCATGTTCAATGAGATAGTAGGTATATACCATAAACAGAAACAAATTAACTTTGCAAAAGGACTGTCAGCATTCTAGATTCTTTTTATATCGTCATTCATAAGACATGCAATATGGTACATTTAATATTTTCGATGGTCAATGAATATTTTGACCTTTTCTGAATTTTTTTCCTCTAGCTGTTTAACTCATCTATCACCAATTATGATTTTATTTGAAATAAATGCACTAAACGCAGTCATTGCACATGCAACTAATTTAATGTAGAAATACAATAATGTTTGTGTGAGTGAAAAGAAGAAATACACCAAATTCGATTTGGCAATGAAAGTGGTCTTTGCAAAATTGTCAGACTAACTCCTAATAGGTTTTCTCATTTCCTTCAGTACGTTGATGTTAAAAAATAAAAATTAGTGTTAATCAATCAGAAACTATCTCAAGGTGTACTTATTATAATTCAAGGTATTTAATATAAATTAGTATTATAAATAAATTAAAGAAACAAACCTTCAGTTTTACAATTTCGTTTTTAAGGATTTGCAGTTCGCCTTTACGTTCGCCCAATTCCAAAGCAAGTTCGGATTTTTCTTTGGCCATATCAGTCAACTGCCGTTGAAGTAGTTCTATTTCTTGTAGCGATTCTAACGAGTGATCAACTTCCCTCGAGTCTAATTTATTATTATTACTTGAAATTCCTAAAACGAAAAATAAAAACAAACTTGGATTGGTATGATGGGAAAAGAGAAAAAATATTTTTATAGCTTACCTTTCTTTTCATTTTTCTTGTCGCTTAATTTATCGAGCCGATCCTTAGATGCAGATTTTTTCAATTTGGAAAATGCCCCTTTATTTTTATGATCGGCATTAAGGTTGGTGACCGACGAGGACCTCGACAAATCTTCACAGATTTGTCCTTGCAGCTGACCTTGTTCGCTTTTTGATGAAGCTTGAGCTTGTCCTCTGCGAAAAATCGCTTTGATATTTTTCATTTTCATCATTTTTCGTTTTTCGAAATGACTTTTTCGCACTTGAAGGAAACACTGCGTTTTTATACACTTTTATTGGTTATTACAAGAATTTAGTTCTTGTCAGTCTTATACATTTTTGTCAAAGGCAACATTATCACGTTCTTTATTTTAATTTTATTAAAATTAATTCTGAAACCAGCACGTGTTCAATGTACTATATGTAATACACGACGAAAAATTGTTTAACAAATACACTATACAATTTTCCGTGATAAAACACTATTAATCAGTTCAATTTAGTTATAAAATGAATCAACGTTTATTTAAGATTGTATGATCTTGATAAAAAGACAAGCAAAAAAAATGTCGTCTATACAAGTTTTTGGATACATCCTTAAAAGGTTCAATAAATTGCAGACAATTTTGAAGCCTTGGTGTACATAAAAAATGAAAACATACATTCGAGTTACTGAAAAAGCCATGGCCAACCATTTTTGGTAGGCAGGGCAGGTTTATCTGCTCAAGTAATTGTCCTCTTAAAAAGCAATAAACTCGTTAAGCACCTACAGTTAGTTTTTTTTTCTATCTCTCGTTCGAAAAAAAAAACAGAATCTAAATTGCTTCTAATTGGATAAATTTAATTGCGCTATTTTATAGAAAAAAATTTACGCAATGAAGTAATGAGTGTGATTTAAATAAATGGCCGTAATAAAACGATTACATCATCGCAAATTTAAGGGTATTAGCACTTTAACCAACAAACACATGTTAAACGATTGACGAAGTCGAAAAATTACTTTAATAAACAATTTCTTTAAAGGCGTTGTCGAATTTTTATAATATACGAGGCGAACCTCATTCTTAAATAATAATAAATAACAAATAAGAATTAAAAAGAAATTAATGGATATCTCTGGTTTACTTTGAACGCAAGGTAAATGAGGAAAGAGACCCACTTTCCAGTTTATATTTATAAATAGATTTTATAAACTCGCAATTGGTACTAAGATGTCCATTTCTAATGAAGGTCGTTTATGGAGTTTCTTTATTTTCACATGATATAGGTGTGTTGTTGCATATATGTAAAGCAAAAGAAACTGTTTTTTAAATAAATTTTTTTAATTTCTTGGTAGTAAATCTATCTGTGGTATATTTTGAAAGTACTATAGTATAATTAAAATTCCGCATTCAAGATTTATGGATTTGACTTTCAAGAAATGAAGACATGCAAAAAATTGGTATATCTCAAATAAATCTAGACATTCTTAATTTTCACCTTGCTCATAAATATTATTTAATAATTTCTCTTAATTATTATTTCCAATAGTATGCCAAGACTATTCTTTCTACTTGACTAATATTTTGCAGTTTTTTGGCTACTAATGAGTAGTCTCAACATAAACCATAAAGTCATGATCCAAATACCTTCAAATGTTTAAACAAAAACTAAAGTTTACTTGGCGGTAGCAGATTTTTGAAATTTGTAAACTTGTAAACGTAAAATGTACTTTTTCCTAAGAGATACATTTTATTGATCTTATTAGTTCTTTTAAACTAGTGGATATTCTTGATTTATTAAAATTCGCCTGTAGATGTTTTCTTATTTATTCTGCTACTTTTTGATATTCTAGATTAAATTTTAAGCTCCATGGTAAAAGGTAGTAAACAAATAGTCCAGTCAAAATAGACAAAAAAAGTCCAAACATAGCCAAAATGTAGATACGAATGAAACTTGGTACAGACCTTCAAATCCTAATTGTAAATGAAATGTCAAAAATCTCCATTGATTAGGTTTCTGCAAAAAATCTTATTCAAAGTCAAAGATCTAAAAACAGGTTTTTGCAAATATCTCTTAAATGGTAAGTTTTATTGCAAAATATTTATTATAAAACTTTCAGATCATACAACTTCCTACAAAAAAGGTTCATTTATATTTTAGTTTTATTAATTTTAAAAAATGGTGTGTAATTAATTATAAAAGAAGAACAGTTTTTTTATTGATCTTTAAATAAGGTGTTATCATTAACAATCTTCAATTTTATTTCAGGACTTACTGTTTCTTCTTTTTCGCTTTCTTCTTCTTCCTCCTCCGGTTGCTGGATATACAACGACCGATCATTCGAAGGAAAAAAAGTACAGAAACCTTTTTTGTAGGAAATTGTACGATCTACAAATTTTATAATAACTATGCTTACGATAAAACTTACCATTTAAGAGATCGAAAACCAGTTTTTGGCCTTTGACCTTGAACTACATTTTTGCAGAAGCCTAATCAATGGCGATTTTTGCCATTTCATTTAAATTGAAGATTTGAAGGTCTGTACCAAGTTTCATCTCTATCAATTTTTGACTGTGTTCAATGTCTATTTTGACTGGACTAAAAAGATCAAACTAATAAACCAGTAGATAGATTTGTTTGTACACCCTGTATACATATGAATAATATTTACTGAATCCAAAGATTATTTCAAACTCTCTTTCAGATTTCACTTAAACATCCCTATGATGTCCAATACATTACTAATATTTTTCCATCGAGATGATGAGAGACGATTTCAGCTTGGAATTAATTGATTTTCCAGGGAAAAAAACTAAATAGGCTGCCCTTCTTACAAGCTCTAGCGGTATATTAAGTGGTTACAATTTTTATATTTTTCTTTTTTTTTCTATTCTAGTTTGGCACTACAATAGATGCCGTTTGAAGATCTGGAAAGAAGGTAATGAAGGAGCTACCTTAACATCCTCCTTAGTTTTCGTTTAATTTTGATTCCCAACATTGTAAGCTATCGTTTAGCATTTATATTATAATTTGAAGCCTTCCAGGAAAGTTTAAAGTCGAACAGGATTCGTTTCAGGTAAAAATAATAAACTTTTAACTCCAAAAGCAATAATCTCTGTTTTCAAAGTCTCCATAATACCATTACTGTTGTAACCATTCTGAAAAGCAACATACTAACAGTTTTTCTAGTTCCCAGCTAAATCAATGACAGTAACTGACAACACAAACAATAAAGGGCCAAGGATGCTACCTTCAGCAACACCGTATACTACTTGAAAAAGAACTGATATATTATGTTGTACAGATTCTTCATCCAATGATCACATATTTTTATAATTTTTAAAGAAACCCAGGTAGGACTTAGGATATCAAATATTCACACAACTCTTTAACTTGCTTTCAGTATTAATAGTAATAGATATAAATGACATCGTGCTTCGATAGGTTTTTCTTATATCCAAACTGGTAGATTGATGATAAACTTTGTTCCTCAAGAATTTTTGCAAAAATAATATACTAAGCTTTTTAAAAGACCTTGTATGAGGTACTAAATTTCGTACTCACCCAATTACTGTTTTTTACTTTTGACCGGAAACGCATTATGTAGATTACCACTGTGTGGCCTCTTGTATGCAAAACCTCCTAATTTTATCTGGTGATCTGCTACAAAATCTCCAATTTTAAGGTTTGTTACCTTCTAGTTGCAAAAATGAAACGAAATGACTCTCGGACAAACCGAACTTTCACGACTTTGAAACTCTCCCAGTTATGGATTTAAATTCAACTCTGTCTTTGTAAAAACAACGTTTGAAAGTCCCAAAAACAGGATGTCTTTCGTCTAGCCAAGTCAAAACACTTTTGCACAGTTTTTTCTTACTATCAAGAAATAAATGACGATTTAGAAGAGCTCCATATTATATAATTACATTATTTCCACGGTTTGGTTAGTCATTTTATACAGAGTGGCTCAATAAAAACGAAACAGACTGAATAACTCCCACGAAAATAATTTTTCGAAAAAACGCAAAAACACGTCGATTTGTAATTGGGAGGGGAGTATTTTTGAAGTACAATTCGGATCTTAAACTTCAACCCCCTAGGGGAGGCATCAAATTCTCAAAAATGTCTAATAGGAAGGAAAAAAATTATTTTCGTGAGAGTTATTCAGGCTGTTTCGTTTTTGATGGGCCACCCTGTATTTTTATTTGCAGGTTAATAAAACAGCCTTGGCTGTGGACGAGATATAATTTGATTTCTAGGCAAGAATAATTGTGTCAACAAACGTGATCCTACTCGTTTAAATAAATGCGAGTTTTAAAAGCATTTAACATCAAAACAATTGGACTTGAATCTAGATCAGAGGAAAGCTAACAATTTTATTATCATTTAATAACCATTGGGAAAATGTGTGAACGAATAGTAGGTTTAATAGTAAAAAGGTGATGAATAGGAAAAACTTCCGATTTTCATAAGATGTTCCCTTCTCCTAGCCTAGCAGGTCACCTATATCTTAGAAAATATATAAAACCAGATCCTAGTA
Organism: Ignelater luminosus; assembly: GCA_011009095.1. Lineage (NCBI taxonomy): Eukaryota > Metazoa > Arthropoda > Insecta > Coleoptera > Elateridae > Ignelater > Ignelater luminosus. The sequence goes on from VTPC01000873.1 coordinate 42,724, forward strand.
CCCAAGCGAGGTTTAAGTTAGGTTAGCTGCTCTTCAGTTTTTTTTGTTGGGGGTTAGCAGACAAGCCGAATATTTACACCGACTACCTTCGAAGTGGACTTAGAGGCAACAGGTCTTTGTACGTGCAGTATTTTCCGAAGTTTAGAAGTGGGCTAGACCAAGCCTTACTTTTGATATCGCTGTGTTTCGGGGGCCTACATTAGATTTTTCGAATCAGTTGAATTTCTTGGGCTTACTGGGTTGCCTGTGTTCTTCAGATTGATTAAGTTTCTTCCAATGACTGAGATTTTCCTACAGTTCAGCTGTTTATGGAGTAGCTTAAAAAAATCTATCATAAACTATGTTGTGTTTTAGCTTTAAATTTTAAAACATGTAAAACACTAACGCTAGTGAATACTAGTTGCGACTTCATTTTCAAACTTTCATATTGGGTTTTTCAGCTCGGCTCAACTGAACTTTTCCATCCATTCGAAATTTCTAGAGATTCTTTGTACTGAGCTTTATCGACAGACTAGGATTTTTACTTTTCACATCAATCCAACTTTTCGAATGCCTCGAAGAAAATGTTGTCGATCTTTTTTAAGGGGCGTTAAGTTTATATCCGTCGGGCAGGGCCTAATCGATTCAAACAGTTTTTGCTCATGCTCTTGATGTTATGATCAGTTTTTTAACTGTTTTATAAGCCTTGTGGACAATATGTATTTTAACTACTATAATGTTCAAAATATCTGATAACTACAATTACTTGTATTTGGTATTTTTTATTACATACTGACACTAGTTGTGACTTGTTGGAAAGATGTTGTCTTCTTCCGTGAAACTTAGAACGATTAAAAAGATTTACACCATAAAAATAGTAGAAAAGTCAATTACAATCTACCTCAACAGTTTGAAAATAGAAATTCCTCTTAATCTCTACAAAATACCTAAGCGTGTAAGCATGTATTCGTTCCAGATCGATTAAAAGGATAATGCAAAGAAGTAATTACTACGAATAAAGACGAAAAGCTTTTCGGTACGTCACGAGCGATAATATTCATTGCATCGTACACAATGCGTTGGTAAATTGATTTGTTAAGGAAATAACTTAAAATTCAGCATCCTAATCGGGTGAAATTTCAGAACACATTACTTCAGGGAATGTTTTAAATTATTATTTCGAAACGCTCTGTATGCTGCTTCATAAATAAATACGTAACAGATATCAACAAAGAGGCTTTGATTCTAATTATGGACAAACAAAAACAAGAAAATATGATTAATTTTATCTTTATTCAATCCAAACAACAATTAAAGTGAGGTTGGTTCTCAAGAATTCTCATGTAATAACTTGTAAGAACCTTGTAAAGAATGACACACATTTATCTAATCAAAAGGTTTATCCCCTTATCTTGGAATGTTTTAAAAGGGAAATATCGAAATCGTAATATTTACACTACCTGCGACTACTTTAAAAACAAATTTTTCCAACCAATTTCTACATTTTCAAATTTTCGACCTACTCTCTTTCATTACAAAATTCTTTAATTGGCAAATAACGAGTTCGTTTCACGGCCAACTGTTCATCACGGCTTGTAAAAGGATTTCCTGTCGTCTTTCACGTTTGAGTAGTGACCCACATTTTGCTAATGGTATACAAGAAGAGTATAAAACCAACGTAGGTTACATCTCTTCCGTTATGGTGATGAACATTTGGTTCTTCTACCGAGAGATTAATGGGCATGGTTTTTAACTTCAAAAATGGAAAGTCTAACAGTAATGTGAAGAAGGAAATACATAAACAGTCAGCAATACTATTAAAATTGAGCTAAAAATAAAAAAAAAGATTTCAGTACTATATCGTATATGCAAATTATTACTATTACAATAGAATCTTGTAGGTGCCACATATCTCTGGCGCAAGATTGATTATGCGAACACCCACAGAAAAAGATCATTCTTCTATATATTATAATTACACACGCTCACGTTTCGTTAATAATTATTATCTGCAATCTGTACTACGATATATAGCACAGATATAATGCAATAACATGTAACTAACTAGGTATACATAGAGAGATGTGCGTCATTTTTACGTGTTATTTGCTTGTGAAATCCTATCAATACAATTAATGAAGAAGAAACGAACTGAAATTAGCTATTACTTATAGATGTTTCAACAAAATGGGGCGTCTGCATGTAGCTGAAATTAATAATAAATACTAATTATTATTAATGGCATAACCATTAAAAGGTTATTATCTTCAATTATCGCTATCAAAAATATTTATTGTTTCTCAATCAATACATGATCATCGAGATTATTATCATGTATCCATACATCCGGCCACCTAAAAATATCAATGCTTGTATATTAATGTCCTATTGCTTAAAATGGTTATAGCTTTAGACATTTCGTGATTAAAAAACAGAATTATTTTTGTTTTTATTACTTTAGCGAATTTTATGTTTGGAATTAATAACAAGTTAGAGGCGCCATAAAAAACCATAATAAATGAAACCGACTTGCAAGCTGTGTGAAATTTATGAACATTCGAAAAAATTATGAGGAAATAAAAAGCAAAACACATATGTTGAAAACAAGCATAAAAAACTATGGAATAGCTCTTTGAAGATTACACTTAAACAAGTGGATTAGATTTCAGATCCAGGAAGTAGTAATTAGATAAAGGAAAAAAGCAAGAACACACAATATTTCGAATTTAATCAGTAAAACTTTGCAAGTTGAAATATACCATATCTCACTTACGCTACTTGTTTAAAATTAATATGCGTGATATAACAGTGACGCGTAAACCCGCCCCCACCTTAGCAAGCAGCTCATTAATTCTTGGTTCTCGTATCGCCGAAAACAAACCTTTATTTCCGGACTTCTTTTGCTTTAACTGTTCAGCGCTAATTCTTTTTTTAGAACATTTACTTGTTCTTCCTAACATGATGCTTGCAAAAAATATTTTTCTTGATTTTGACCTCAAAATCAAATCTAGGTATTAATTTCTATACAAAGATACACCATAAAAAATGTCAAAATGTTTAGTGGCATACATAGAATCCACACAGAAGACTCATCTGTACATATCTAGGAAGGGATTATTTTCGCCTACTTTCAGAATCGACCCTCAGTAACATATAAATAGAACAATTGTTTCGAGATTCATTTATCATCCTACAAAAGATGAACACAATTAAAATTAAAATTAGCGGTTTATTTTTACTTCAACGTATTTTCCAAAATTGGTACAATAGTTGTTACTATAAGAGCACCGAGACAGTTTACGTTTCTATCAGAAAACTCCATTAATCTAGAAATTGTACATTACGGTACTAGAAACACAAATAATATGCTTAGAAAGATAATCCTACTACTCAAAGTCGCTTAGAAGTGTCACATTTTCATGACGTAGAGGAACAGGCAGCAATAATACAAAGCGATTATTTCTAGCGTAAGGATAACTACATTTTGTTATTTGTGTTATAGGGTTTTATGGTCTATCGTCAGCAATCCGCGGTCGTATAAAAGGTCGTTTTAAATTAGAGAAATTAGGTGTGGAAAATTTTTATTTCTTATGGGCTATTTGTGGTTGATTTGACTTAGCATTGTGTAACTGGCTTTGATATTTTGTTGCAACTGTTGGGTTGATCAAAACAGTTTGCAGTAAAGACAAGAGAGTTCCATTTTTGGCTTCGGGCTGGCCGCTCGCGCCTTGGGCGCGGTGCGACCACCGAGGGCTCGGTCGCTAACAACAATTTGTCTGTCGTGAATTCGCCCTATTTAGTTTTTGGTGTAGTTGCTAGATATTTTCTAGCAGGAGGTACAATTATGGCAGCGACAATTTTGTCGGATCTGGCCTTAAGATTCACGGACGACGAGAGCTTACCCTGAATATTTGTGTGGAGATGTGCCTCAAATAAGTGTCAATGGACACAGTGTTGGCCGCATCGGCGTTAAAACAAACCACTTTGTGGGAATAATCAGTTGCGACGTGCTATTAGAAATTTTTGCTGTTTGGGAAAACTATTGTTTTATCTTTTGGAATAAAAGTTACCATCATGTCATCTCGTGGGAAACTTTTCATCGAGGAAAAGGAACTCCGTTTCCCATTTCCAATTTTAGTGGAACTACTTTGGTTCCGGATATCTTGTGTGATGTGTAAAGTACACTCTCTTTTGTGGCTTTAAATTAAAGTCAGTGTTTTGTAAAAATGGTCATTATAGTGATTTTAAAATTTTGTGGATTTAGTTTTGTTAATAACAAGCACCGATCTTTCAACAATGTTATCTTTCTGCCTTTATTGGATTACTGGAACTTGACGGATGAACTGCACATTGTTTATGAGTAAGAACTATGTTTTAGTATGTTTTTTGTATTGTCCTTGTGTAAACTTTGAGACACAGCGATTAAATTTGTTATTCACGTAAGTCAGGATAGCATTGTAAATGTTTTCCGGAAAAAGGGCTTTGATTTTATTATTATTATGGTTGGAGATTTATTCTCACTAATCTACTATTTTTGGTTAATGTATATTTTGAGAATTTCTTGTTGTTTAAGTATTGCAAATTTATTTGCAGATTATACTTTAGCGTGTTTATCATTTAATGGTTACTTTGGGTTGCTTAATAGTTTTTTTTTAAGTTTGATAACGAACCCCTCAGGTTTCGCGTGAATATGATTATATCGTTTTTCTTTGTGTAAAGTTTTAAAGTGTTTCTGTTTATAATTGATGTTATTCAAATTTATTTTATCAATCCATATTGAATTATTTTCAACGTTATTAACTTCATTAATTTATGTTTTCATGAACTAAATCTTTGTTAACCATTTTTTTTTCTTTGCATATTGAAGATATAATAAACCAACTGTGTTTCATCTATTTTGGTATTTTATTTGTTAAGCTTTATTTGTGTAAACAATCAGGTAAGGTATTGCGTTATGAGTGTCCCAGGTTTCCAGTAATAAAGAATCAAATTGTTTGCTTCTGACAATTTAAGGGTGTTATAGAGTTAACGTTTTGTAAAGTTTATTTGAATCATGAGAAAGAGAGAGATGCTGAAGTTATGTTGCACATTATGATGTTTTATTATTTTATGTTTTGGTGTTGATGATAATTTTATTATGGTCTGTTTTGTGTTAACTAATGAAGCCAATGTAAGCTTCGTATAGAGTGGAGAGTGCATTTTAGCATCCAAATACAATTTTAAGTTTCTGTATACAGGGTGATACTTCCTATGGCCACCCATATACAGGATTTTCGCCGATATGGGGACAGGTCGGCGGATTATTTCTTTTTAGCATAACTGTTTCCTGGCGCCCTTTTGGTATCTCTTTTAGGCTTTTCAGTCAAGAGCTATGTTTTAGGTCCAGGTAAGATCATCAAAGCCTGGATTATTTACTATTTTGGAACCTACTCCCGTCTTCGACATGAGCTATGGGCTTGAACATCTACCGACATCTGACTTATGCGGGACTTGTGCATACTTTTGGGCATTTTGCCGTTACAAATTGCTTTTGTTTTCAAATTTTTCCTATACGTTTCATTTCGTATCTTGCCCATTTTTGTTTTGCCCTCCATTTTTCTTAACTATCTCATCTCCATGACTTCGATTTTTCTTTTATATCTGTTCGTACAGTTCCATGATTCTGCCCCATACAGCAATATAGCAGTGACCAACTTTTTAAATATTTCTACCCTTGTATTTTTTGAAATTTTCTTTCCCAAGGAATGTCTTTTTTATACCATAGAATAGTCCCCCTACTGCTGCTGCTCTTTCCTTTATTTCTTAATTCATACTAGCTTCTTCAGAAATGATTACACTGAGATATTTGAAGTCCTTTACTTGTTGTCATTCAGTACCTAGTTTTATATTGGCTGTTCTGACTTTTTTCCTATTAATATCGATTTCGTTTTATCCTGATTTATCTTCATATTTATGTTTTCGAACGCTCTTCTGCATATTTTCATCTTTTGCTAGTAATACCATATCATCAGCGTAGCATATTTCTGTGATTTTTACACTTTGCATTTTCAACTTTTCTATTTCATACTGTCTTATTTCTTTCTTGACTTCTTTTATGGCATCATCGAGTACCAACGAGAACAATAAAGGGCTTAAAATGCAACCCTGCCTCACCCCAGTAGTTGTCTCGAATTTCCCAGACGTTTCGTGCCTCATTCTTACGTAATTTTCTGGCGTTTCATACAAAATCTGTATCATTCTAATCAATCTTTCTTTTGTACCTCTTGTTCTCCATTTATTTTATCGAACGCCTTTTCAAGGTCAATAAAACAGACAGAAAACTCTAAAATGGTTCTCTTCAGTAATATGTCTGATTATGAAGAAGACTGCATCTTGTACTCCTCTTCCTGGTCTGAAGCCCACTTGAGTTTCCACTAACGTATTTTCTAATTGTTCTCTTAGTTTCTTCTCGGTTATCCTTGAATATATTTTGCTACATTTCTCAATATTGTTGTACTCCTCTAGTTTTGAAGTTATTGACTGTCCCCTTTCTCATACAATGGGGTAATAATACCTGTACGCCAGTCTTCCAGTGCGTTTCCTTGTATACAGCCGCGTTCATTATTTCTTTTAGATGTTCTACGGCTTTTTCTGTAAATGCTTTAATCATCTTCGTTGATACCTTATCATGCACCGGAGCTTTTCCTGTTTTTGCTTTTCTTATCGTCCACTTTTATTTCTTATTTTCATACTTTTCCTTGCCTATGTCTCTTCCATCTAATAGCTCTTTAATATACTCTCTCCACCTTTCCATAATTCTTTCTTCTTCAGTGATGACATCTCCCGTAGCTTCTTTTATAATAGTATTTGGATAACTTAACAGTTACAAATATTGAGAAAAGAGTGTTAAGGAAAGTTTTCGATCCTTAGAAAAATAGAGATACTAGAAGAAACAAAAAAAGAAAAAAGATAAAATTTATTAAAAGTCGAAGATTGGGATAGTTCGAGCAAGTGGAACATGGAACAGTTACGTTGGATCCGTAATGTTTCTTTCCTACTCGACAATAGGTAGACGATTGACGTAGAGGGAGGGGAAGGGCTTTGAAATAATTTGGGTGATCCACCAGCGATGAAATCTCGTTTTCTTCCTGTTTTTCTTTAAACATCGTGAACAAAAAGTGGTATCTAGATGGAGCTTAGCATTGGTAGAGACTAGGGAGGCACTTTAAGGCAATTTGGCTAGTTGCTTTTTTTGTAAGATATACCATATCTGTAGAACGACTAGTAATACTGAAATAGGGCTTTGTTTACTGGTGGTGATGGGAGATATACTTTCAAACAATCTAAACATTACCGATAACCTTTTGCTTGTTTTCGACCGACATTCTATATTTCAGCTGGCACTAGTAGGAGAGCGATTTCTAGACAACTGGGTAAAAGTTAGTTGAGGGGAAGCCTGATCATGTACCATCACAGGTGGATCGTTGAAGGGCGAAGCTTGAGCATTTTCCGAATGTAGCTCTCTTAAGGTTAATAGAGGTGATTGCTTGTAGGGCGAAGCATGTTCAGTTTCCAAACAAAAAAGTTCAAATCAGTAATTGCCGTATAAGGTTACACCAATGTTTACTCCAAGAGAATTAAAGAAAGAGAAGCCTGACAGACTATGGTATCAAAGTCGGTTGAGCGACTATAGTAGATTCAATTTTCCGTTTGAAATAATTCTTCCAGTGGACATCCTGTTTTGTTCCATAATTTGTCCAAATATTTTGTGCCTAAGTTGTACATCCATTAGACGTCTGTCAAATGACCATGTGCAAATTACATGCAGTACCGGAGGTCCGTTACATCTCCAGAGTTGTGACAAGTATATGTTCTATGGACATTCACTAGACGCCCGTCAGCTAAAAATTTGTCCAGTGGACATCCGTCGCCAGAATTAGGATACTGTTCTCGGAAGAATAGACAAAGCCTGGTATTTTTAAAAGTAATCAACAAAATAATGAAATAAACTCCACAAAAGCTGCTACACCTGACAATAAACTTAGGACCGTCACGCCAGTGGTCTCTAGCATACATTCCTATGCCTGCGTATTTCCTGAATTCGCATTTACATTGTATGCTTTAGAAGAACTAGAACGACTTTAAATCCTCAACTTTAGATAGAAGATGTTTTTCGTTACTTTATACAAAAGCTTTTGACTGTACGTAGGCTGATCTAATAACACGATATTATTATACTTGTTGCAATTACTTCAGGAATATTTCACATAAGAGCTGTCTTCAGTATTACTCAGGCTCCGAAAAGGCTAACACGTTTTTCAAAAACAAGAAAACAACGAGAATGAAAGAACTCAAAACTAGACAAAAATGAAAAATTGGTCCTTCGAGCCGGATATAAAAAGTGCACAATTGTATTTTAACAATTACTTTATTACTTTTCTAGAAATTCGACAGAATTTAAATTTCAGAAATGTTTCGAATGGTTGGCATTTTTCTAGGTGTTCCAAACGAAATAAAAAAATTACCGTAAGCATTAAAGTCTCTTGTATATGTTAGGAATTATATCTTTTTAAATGAGAAATGTAAAACTTCAAACATGATTCAATTAATATGGTTATTTAAAGAAACATGTAAAGATATCTTTTGAAGAATTGATACCTGTTCGGCAGCTTTGCGTCCTGCTGTCTTTCTAACGTTCTCGAACATTCATTTTGTTTAAAATTTATATGCAGAAAACAACTTTTGACAGGGGAAAATAATTTTATTTTAAAAGGCTTGAATGTAAACAGTGTTATTCAAAACGATATTTGGTATTTCTGGAATCCGCTAGAAGAGGCAAGTGGTATTAGTAAATGACAATTTTAAATTATAAGGAAACGATGTGTTAAATGTGAGTTCTGTGTTGTAACTTATTAACGAGGCTATAAACTGTAAACTGTTCAAGTCTTGGAGATTTACCGATGTTTATTAATTTCAATTGCATAACAGATAATAACAGTCTTCATTAAAAAAAAAACACAGTTAATGTAATATAATTATATAAAAATAGAGTAACAGCATATGGTAAATATGTAAAGCTATTACTGTTAAGGACCGTAACCATCACAGCTATTGATTATGACGGAATTTTTAGTTAGGAAAAAACTTTGAATTCTAAAAATGTTTTTCCTGCTAAATTTATTCATTAGTATTGACCCCAATATTGCAAAGTTCAGTATTTGTGTAATAAATGAGTTTATTTTAAGAATAAAACGAAAACCATATAACAAGCAAGCAGCAAGTGGGGTAACGCGAAATTTTTTGCCCGAAGCACACATACTTGGCAAGCTTACAATGCACAGCTTTCATTCTGAGAAATTCTTAATAAAAGTGCCTTCTTGCAAAAGATCGAAAATAAACCTAGAAATGATCCATCGGTTTACCATTATACTAAAACACAAAGTAAAAGAAGTGAAATTTAAACTAAACGCCGCGCGTTATACGTTATAATTATAGTTATGTATGCTAATTGTCTATTCTCCTTTTTTAGAAAGTACGAACGCCGACGAAGTGGTACATCCATTCCTTTAAAACGTTCTCCATTTTGAAATTAATTCTCATGTTCTAAAATTTCTTATACGAGGATGTTGGTCTTTTTTTTCGGATTGCCTGTTGTTATTATTATTGAAACATCTGATTTAAGTTATGATGAATAAAGATCGTATCAATGTAAATTAGTTTTATATTTTGTATGATATGCTTTTATGTTTTAATGACTTGAGATAAATTCCCAAGAGTGAAAATTCGTGAGCTGTCTCATTCACTAACCTAAAAGTAGATCTGTGTTTAAAATCTGAGAATGTCAGGGACAGCTTTTGTAAAGCACGAATTATAATTATTATAATTATTGAAAAATAGAAAAAATCTTTTAATGACGGCTTTGATAAATAATACACTAAAACCCGACCAAAGCTTTCAAAACATTTTAAAATTTATGGGTTACATTATTAGATATTAAGAAAGTAATAGTTACCAAGAGCCAAAACTTGCAGTTAGCACATAACAATTACATGCATTCAAAAAAAGGTAAGAAAGATCGAGCATAGGTACCTCCAATTCGTAACGTTTTGAAATAGTCAGAATAACTGTTTGAATTTTCTTTCAAACTGTTAATTGAATGATGTATATAAGATGGTTATAAACTTATAATTCGCCTTTTCTTCTTATAGATGCAGTAAAAATGTAATGAAACGGGTTGTTGAATTATATCTGATATATCACAACCTAAAGAAAAAGAATTGAACGATTGGAGAAACCAAATAAACCTATACAAATTGATTAAATAATTCTAGACTAAGGAATCAAAACTCTAAAGCTCAACAGTCCACAAAAACACAAAAAACGTTTCTCGCTTTAAATTTCGCAGTGAACCAACCCTCGTATCACGCGAATGGGTGATCAATACGTCCTAATCAAATCAGAAAACAATCAACTGTTTGTATTTTCTAACGCAAAACGGTCATCAGACTTACATATAAATAAATTCTCATTGACAAATCAATACATCAAAAAAGCAACAGAAAAAGAAGAATGCAAACTAGAAGATGGAAATGCAAAGTCAGAAAGTAAAAAGAAATGAAGATGGGTAGTAAGCCAAATTATACTACTGTGATGCACAAGAATTGCTGAAAAGCATGACACCCTTAAGCTCAGGGTCGTGAGTTTGTACCCCACGTTAGGCGCCATTTTACTGTAACACTAAAAAAAATTTATTTGAAATGTGGACGGAGAACAAGAGTTCTGAACGTGTGAGAATACTCTACACGAGAATCGCATTGGAAAATTCGTAGCTTTTTCGCCCAGTCGGAGATGTAATCTTTATCTTGGTACTCCGCTGATATATTCATTTTAAATTACAAAATCCGAGTACATGGAATGGAGTGCATTCAACAAACCAAGTCGATCTATGTACTTCGAACTAACTTTTCTAATGCTCAAGAAGAAATACGAGATATTTAATTTGGCAATACAAACCAAATAAATTAAGAAAATTAACTATAGAATTAAAAAATAATTGTTTCAATCCCAGTTGCGTCACTGAGTTTGTATTGTACGGTTATTATCAGCATCGTAACTAAACCATTCTCTCGACAAGATTTGGGCCTATGGATTAATTATGAGAATTATTTAACTAAGGCAAGTCCTCTCTGGTGTTGCGCCCTCTACCGGTACACCTATTGGACGTGCTTAGTTTCAACAATGGTTATGATATTAATTAGAGCATAACTCACTAGAGTCCCAACGCTTTTTGCGTTTTTCTAGAAATGTTGGTTATCTAAGGCAAACTTTCTATATGGCAAAAAAATGAGCAATAAAACTCTATCAAGATCTATTAACAAAAGATATTTATATCATACCGTTTAAAAAATGGAACGAATGTGGAGACTACTACAGCAGAATTAAGAGTCTTCGAAGCTAACTAACTGACTGTGTATATGCGTCCAAAAACTGTTTCCGGGAAACAGAGCGTCAAAAGTGTTGGTCTAAGACTTCTTGCTTTTTCTACATCTTGTAAATATTAAAAACCAAGAAATCTTGAAAGCCTCTTTTGATGAAAATGTTTTTATTTAGGTCTTGATTATAACCGTAAAAATACCTACTGTACAAACATTATCTCGTTAAAAGTTAGTGATGGCAGTGCGTAGCATCCCTTTGTCAGCATTATCGAGGACCGTAAGGATGGGCAAATTTACACTCGGGGCCAATTTGGCTCGTATACAGACATATTACTTTTGAGTAGATATTTATCCAAACAAGTTGGTTTTAAATTTTGACGTTCGAGCCATAGGTCAAGTTTGCCCACCCTTAAAGAACTGCGAAGTCTTGACAATTACTCCCAGAATGTGTTGAAATGTTGCTGTGGTATTTTAACAGCAATGCGATAATGTCAACATATTCTAATGTCTTGGGATGTAATATCATCCTCAGATTCTACCGTTTCACGTACTATGGAATATTTTTGTCTCTATAAAGTAACTAAACTATTCCAATTGGAAAAACATAGACCTCAGTGAAATGTACAGTCTAATTAGTTTCGTAAGAGAGCAGGGCAGACATGTATTAAATGCCTAAATTAACAAAAGAAAAAAAAGATGTACGCTTAGACAGAAAAGATATCCATTTGTCCATACTAGTTAATGTCACGGCAACATTCGTTTCTACTTTTGGTTCTGACTTACAGCAAAAATATTTCTTACAATGTAGTAAAATGCCTGACTTTCCAGTTTCAACTCATAAAATATTCATATAAAGAGTGGAAATTAGAAATTTTGATTTTGAAGTTAGATGGTCTCTCTTGTAGCTTTGTTTACAAGTTAAAGTTCCATTATTATGTTGTTATTGTAACACCTTGAAGAGTGATCATTGGGTTATTCGAACCTTTATAACCATTTTTACCTCTTTGGGATGATGTCGCAATAACAAAACAAAAGGTACCACATCATAGTGCTAAGATCATACCAATAATTCAATTGGCTCTCATCAATTCCACATTTTAGGTAATTTTGATTTCACACATAGTACTATATTGAAAAAACTCCAAGATATCACGAGCAAGCTTAAGTTATGTTGTGCCTATAAAGTGTAGAGATCAGAGTCAATGAAGAACATGCTGCAAAAAGTGCTTTAACTATTGATGAGAATTTCTGTCAACTTAAACTGTCAACAAATTTCATTTATTATTATTAGTCAAGTTTGTTTCTGATCTATGTACGATAATCTAAAAACATACATGAAGTTATCAGATAATGACGTCATCCCAAAACGGTAAAGATTGAATTATATGTATAACAAGAAAATTAAGTAAATGTAAAACTGCTGTGATTACATATTAGTTTATATTCAGGTTACCTCCAGATGTCCCACAAGGCATGCATCTTGGACCTTTCCTCTTTAATCAGATTTTAAATCTGTATTAACTCTTAAAGACTTGCAAGGTAATCATCTACAGCAATTTTACTTCAATTACTACAGTTCACAGCAAATATCATCTGAATCTTTAATATTTAAAAGTCCCCGTATTCTATTAATATGGTACATACCTTGATGTGACTAAAACTAAAGAATGAAATCACTTGATAAACCCAATGTCAAGCTCTTAATTTTTACTGACTTCTTTGTGTGGACAGATTTAACCCCAAGATCTGTTCACAAGATTTGGGTTATGTTCTTCTTTTGATAATATTCGTGAGACAGATACTCAAAAGATAAAAAAATGGGCCTAATTTTAAATTCAGAAACTCTTATTAATTCCAAAATGATCAATTTAATTTTGAAGACCTTCAAATTTCTTTTGAGAATAAAATTCATCGAGCTGAATAAGTGAGACCATTACATTTTTAGTTTTATTAACATAGAACCCTTGAAATGTGCAAATGAGAAAGTGGAAGTTAGATAAATATCACATTATGAGTTTTATTTGCATTCTTTTAGATTTGTTAATGCACATTGATAACTCATGGATTCTCGGTGTTGTCAACAGTTGGAGTTAATTGCAATGGTTATGAATTTTCTATTTACAAAAAGCTTCAATTGAATCTCTACTATAATCTGCAGTCATGGTGTGCTAACAATCTATCAACTGAGTAAGTTTTACATCTTGACTTATATGTCAAAATTAATATTTTTCTTTTGTCCAATCTAGAGTGCTTTGATATCAATTTGATGTTCGACATTGGACTTTTTTTACTTCCAAGTGGATTATCGTATATCACGTTGTTGACCACTAAAGCTTCTTCTTTGGCTTACTAAAATTCCCTTTCTATTCTACATTTTGGAGATTGTAAAGAAGTTTGGTCATTTTGGATAAAAACCCAGACTTTTCAAGATTTCATGGTTTGTCCCCTACAATTTATCTACCCTTTCCACTTAATTTTTCTAATTCTCTTTCCAGAATTTTGAACAGCAATGTTTATCTAAAAGGTACCCGACTGTCTATTATCTGTCTGGTGATACTTTCAATGTTATTTTTGGACAGTTACACAGTTAGAGATTCTAGATTCTTGCAATATAAATTTTTTATCTGGCGTTACCCTGCTCTTCGTAAGTAACCAGCACATTTCACTAACACTTTTATATGCGTGTTTTTGTTTCGTGTTGATATTTTTGTGTCGCTCAAACTTTTGCTTTATTGTTTTTCCAATTTTCCTTAACACACTAAGAGAAAAAAAGTTTCTAGAGGGCAGATAAAAATGCACAGTTTAGATTTCCACGTGCAAAATGAGAATAAGAACACAATGCAATAAACTATCTATGCAGATTGTCAAGAAGACTGATTAGACACGATGAAGTTCACAAACACATAATTGCCACTCAACATAGAACGAAATCAAATATACAACTTATAAAATATTAAATTTTTAAACTTCATTAAGGGAGTGGCACATGGATAATTTTAAGGGCCAGTGATTTGGTTTTCTAATTATTATTGTATAGAACACTGTAAAACAACGTTGTAAGACTCTTCATGTACTATTCTATTCTCTAATACAATATGCAAACAACTATGTATGTCTAAAAAATTACTCAAACATTGATATCATTTGAATTTTCAAACACACTGACACACATTACAAACAAGTCTATTATTTGTAAATGAGCAATTTTGCAAGTTTGTGTACGCCATAGAAAGGTTTATTTTTAACAAAGAAGATTATTATTAGAATCTTTTGTCTTTTGTGTCTTATTAAAATTTGAAATTATAAGATGGAGCTGAAACAACTGATTTAATTTTTTTAGTGAAAACTACTTTAAATAATAAAAAAAAGTACGTGCATGTTTTCTCTGCATTTTTAATTGACAACAATCGTTCCAAACGAACAAACCAGTTCTAAAAATCGAATAAATAATGAAATCATCTTACAAAAAGCAATTATGATAAAAATACAATTCACTATAGAAAGATTACAATAGGCTTTCACAAAATAATTTTTTAAGGAGTAAACTGCTGTTATCATATTAATGCAAAAAATATGGAAATCTCCAAGTTAGAAATGTCGAAGCATTTAATGATTTTCAATTTTAGTTATAGCACGACGGAGGATATGCATACAGATACAGAAAATTCTGGATCAAAATTTAGGATTTCTATTGTTACGTACTATACCAATAAATATCAAATTGCTCACCATTATTTACTTTATTTAATAATGAAAGCATTCATACTAAAGATAATTTCTCTTATCTACTTTACAGTCGACTACATCAAATCACCTCCTAAAGCAAAATCCAAACACCATGACACATAGAAAAACTTAAACCAAAGCTAAATTATATTAGTTATTTGAAATTAAATTTGAAAATAATTAAATTCCTAAAAGCAAAATAAGTTAATTATTATGCAAAAAAAACGTAATCGATTATAAAACAGGAGCAGAAAATTTATTCTTTTCAGTGATTTTAAAACAAGTAATACGTAGTAATTGTTGACTACTATTTATGCTTTGCTAAAACATCGTTTATCAACTAGAAAAAGGTGAACATATAAAAGCAAACAGATTTGTATTGATTGCCGTGTAAAATCGAACGTGTTTTCGTAGGATTTATAAAGTTTCCTTATTATGATTGTTGGTCAGAAATATAATTGGAACGGGAAAAAAAGTAAACGATTTTGTGACTAACATTTATCAAATTATAACTAAAGTAATTCTAAATAAAATATTGACGTCAATTACTCAATGTGTTTCTTTCTTCTTTCAATTCTTAACAATTTGTTAATTTAACATAGCCTTTACATATCAATGGTAACAATGGGTACTAGAAATGTTAAGAATATAAAAGACCTTAATTATTATTTTACACCTTCATTGATTTAAGGTTTTCTTAAAATTATATTCAATATTCCTTTGATAAGTAAAATGTATAATGAAGGAGCTTTGTTAAATTTAACACACTTGTTAAGTCAGAAATGAACTATTATGAAAATAATTAATGATAAATAAAATAATAAGGATATGTTAATGGGGTTCTAGATAGGTCATTAAATAATCCAAATCAACAATTTCTTCAACTAATAAATTTCTTAAATATAATATAAATTTTCTACCGATTTTATCTGTTTAGATACTGCAATTGCTTGAATACCTTTCAGAACATATTTATCGTACTAATAAAATCCTTTGTTTACGAATTATCAAGAATTTATTATCAATCTTCTTCGAGGTGCTTAAACAATTAATAAACATTTTACCCCATAAAAATAAACAACCATGCATATTTTAGCATTTAAAAAGCGTTTTTTCCCAAGCAACTTCATCCTTATATTTTTAAACTTCTAAAATTTTAAATGATAAAATAAAATAAATAATAAATATATAAATACCAAGAAAACCAGAATTTCTTTTTAAAAACCTTGAGAGATTTTCCCAAACAATTCAACACGTGCTGGTAGGTATATTTTTTGAATACGCAAAACAATATTATTATTACAAAACCGGAATCTGTTTTAAATAATAATAATCACTGGAGCACTAAACAATAATTAAATTAAATTAATAAATAATGCACTAAAAATTCCATCACACACTTAAAACAATTTTTAAATTGTTTAATATCACAAGAGATTCCTACTGTACAAGTTCTCACTTTTTCTTGATAAAATATAAAAATCTACTTTTTATAAAAATGTCTCCACTAAACACAAAATTCCGAAAAAGTTTTAATTTAACGTGTAAAACCGTATACAAACAACCCGAGAAATGCAACAAACGCAATGTGCTACCTTGGCAACGTACACTGTTTCAAATGACTGTAGAAGTGACCGTTGAGGGAATCGCGGGGTCAGGGGTTCACATATGCTCCAAAGTGACAGGGACGTACTCATTGATATTCAACCGTGATTGATGAAATAATAATTTATTTAAAGCGATTTTTTATTTAATTCCCATGAAATCTCCACTGGACATTTTACTGAGATTAATTCAACGAGGGAAACGTAACGTTTTAATAATCTAGTTAGAGCTAAAAAAATTATTATGATTATGAGCACCTCAATAAAAATTTAGTTCTTTATAATCATATTAAATATTAATAAAAAAAAAAGTAATAATAAACCATAAGATAATTTTCTATAGGTAAATTCTTCGTAGGTATAAAAGTAATGCATTCTTGAATATGAAGTGGATAGTGAAGATTTCAAAATGCATTGTGTAAATTAATAATTAACAAATAAACATAATAAACAATAAAATTTGTGTAAAACTCCCATCGATTCAGAACGTTAAATGTTGAGGTCTAATAATGATGGGAAAGTGAGTCAATTTTGGAACTGTAAAATGCCTATGGTTATCAGGACGTTATCTAATCTACTACCACTCCACGGAGATTTTGTTAATAAAATTAATAAATGATTTACGTTCTTATGTCGTAGTTACATTACATCCCAATAGAACTGTTCTATATGCAATTAGGAGAAGCTAAGAATTTCCACAATATTCAAGAATAATTCTTTGTCTTATTTTAAGACACGAATAATTCTGGAATTTTTCCTCAACACTTTCATCTCAGTAAAGAATCATAATTGGGATGCTTTACAGTACATGACTGAAAGGAAAAAAAACAAAACAAGAAACTTCAAAAAGGATCCAGTATTAAATACAGGGTTCTGAACAAATCTTCTCGATAAAAATATATAATTATGTACCATAGTCTTCAAAAATATGCACCAAATATGTACCTCTAGTTAGCAATTAGTACATGCAAAGGTGGTCAATGCTATGGTTTGTAGGTTTACCACAAACAAATGTTATCGACGTAATGCTTGAGCTTACATTCATAAGCTAAATAGTATAAAACTTGGTTTGCAGAGTGTGTGCAAACCTAATAGTTACATTGAGCATCTGCACATTGCGAGTAACCCTTTTCATTTTAGCTGCGTTGCATAAAGGTATGTATCGGTTTTTGAGTAAGCTCAAAAGCCACCTCAGTTAAGTGGGCTCTCATTGTGGAGACGGACTTCTTGTGATTTGTTTGCATGTTTGCCGCACAGTCACAGTCTGGCTAGGCATCGAATTCCAACGGCTCATCATAGTAGCTTTGTAATGACATCTACCTAGTAGTACCGCAAGTTCTCATACAAATAAAATTGACTATTTTTAAATATTTTATTCAGAATTATAACAAAAGTTTCTTATAATAAATTCATATATACATTACAACATCAACACTAAACTTCAAAGTATCTTTCCTTGGCAGCCACACAAGCTTTTAGTCTTGGTCTCCAGGCTTCGTTCGCAATACGTACCTTTTCTTGAGAAAAGGCGTCCCATTTATTCACTAATGACTGTTTTGGGCTTTCCAAACTCTTCCAAAATTTTCTCTTTTAGCCAGTTTCGGCCCATTTTGACTCCATGCCAACGTCCAACTCTGGCCATTAAATATGGATGCGTTTAATGGTTCCACTGTGGAGACTAAAATGTTTTCAGTATAATTTCTTGCTTTGATTTTGACTCCTTAAGGCACAAAATAAAGTTTTGCTTTACCAGTCTAGCTTGCACCCATCCAAACCATCACAGAAGTTGGGTGATGAGTTCTTTTCGATTTCTTTTGAGACCGGGGAATGCTTTTAGTTGATTTTGCATAAATTCGATCGTTCTGCTTGTTAAACTTCTCTTCTACTGTAAAAACCTTCTCGTCAGTGAAGAGAATTCTTTTCCAACTCTCACCTGCGTATCGCTTCAAGAATGCTCGGCTTTTAATAAGCCTATTTTTCTTTTGCATTGCAGTTAGCATATGACAAGTGACTCGTTTATGCTATAAAGGTAATTGTTAGCTATAGCTACCCCTAGGAGAACGCTGCTTTGAGAGCAAGTTGTTGGTATCAGTAGGTAGAGAATTACTCACAGAACAGGTTGGAAGCAATTAAGCATTCATTTTTTAATGAATTTCACCCCAAGCTTGCAGGGTGGCCGAAGTGAGAGGGTGGTTAGGTTAGAAGTAATTAAACGTCCATTTTTGTAATAAATTCCACCTCAATCTTGTGGGGGGCCGAATTGAATGAATGAATTCATTCATGCTTGCGCGGGGTCAATGTCCTCCAGGTGATTTAAGGGAAATTAGGTTGTGGTACTGTAGGTTGGTATACTGTTGGGGAGTACTAGGAACGTAGCCGCAATATTATGGTGTCATGGCAGTCGGTGTACTTGTGAAGTGTCAAAATTGTCGATTTTCGAAGTTTTCTTAAAAATTCTCTAAGTGCTTGGCGGCGTAGAGGCCCTCCGCAGGTGTCTTGATTCTCTGAATGGATATACATGCATTGGTAATGTTGAATTTTTACTGTAAAAGTTAAATCCCAGGGGTAGCTATATCGAACTGTTACCTCTATAAGTCCCAAGTCTTTTGTAAGTGTATGATTCATGGTCATTTTTTGAAACTCTCATTTGTAGAGCAAATTTTTTCTGAGGAATTCTTTTAGAGCGAGGAGCACCACTCCCTGGTCTATCTTTAATACTTCCAGTTTCTTTATATCGATTTACAGTACGGTAAACATCATCTCTCTTAATTTTTAGTTTTCAGCACTTTAAAAATTTTTCCTGCAGGTCTACTTTGTAAGTGTTCATTTGTAACAGTACAACGTTTTATCTCAATAGCTCACATTCCAACCGTTTTGATTTTAGACAGAAAAGCTTATTGCGGTCTACTACATTAAAGTACACACTGTCAACTGACATCACTGACGTGTAACCCTACTTTGTTTTAAAAACAGCCTACTTCAAAATAGTGTATGAGAACTTGTGTATTACTAGGTATAAATGCTACAACCTCCTCCCCCCCCAACTTTGCACCACGAGTTGCCACCGCGGATCATACAGTGACAAATTAGCAAGCCGTTCCTGTTTTGAGATTTTTGTTGTTCTTTTTGAATTCTTTGGTAATCTGTCCAACATGGATTATCTTTAAAAAAATACTTTATGGACACTAAGGAAGAACTCAAACAGCCCGACCAGGCCGATTGTTTGCGATCAACTAAAATTTCAAATGTAAATGCATGAGTAACATCTGACCAAGGTTCTTAGACTATAATGGTTGCCTCGTAGGCTGCAATCTGATATCGTCACGTAGCAAAATTACAGAACATCACTATTTAAGATGGTTATGATTTTATGAATTAATGAATTAAATAGTATCTTATCAATTGGCAGCAACATATTTCCCGACGTCAAATAATCAGCTGGCGGCTTACAAGGCAACCGTAATAGTCTAAGAACCGTGGCATCACACTGCATCGATCATAGGTCATCATCATCAGTTTAAAAGTACGAATTGGTTTGAAAGTTGATCGCTGTGGTTGACACAGACGATGTCTTTTGTACCAACCTGAAGAAATACGTACTAATACGTGCTTGAATTAAAAATATGTATGTACCAGTACTTATAATACGTACCATTTCCGAACCCTGCAAATACACAACTTCATTGAAGCACTTACGCTAATTCAATATGGTGCCAAAGATGTAAGTTTCTTAACAGATAACATACAATATTTGAACGTAAAAGAAAGAACATTTCAATCAATCGCAATGCTAGAATTGTATATAATAAAAAAAACTGCTGCTGTCAAATGGTGTACTCAAATTCATTATTAAAAATAACCCACAAAAATTTTATAAAATCAGCACAGTACAGTAGCAATGCCTAAATTACCACTGTTGATATGCACAAGTCAAAATATTGGTGGTCACAGCAAAGGCAGCTTGGTAAAAATTACAAACCAGCAAAATTTAAGGTGGATACAAGCAATAACTAACCTATTCTAAAACGGACGATTCCTGATATTCATGGGAGATCGGCGGGATATCGGCCCTTTTTTAGTCATAATTTCCTTTTTTCAAAGTTTGCCTCTGGGTGAACCTCCAAACTGACTACAAAAATGCATCAGGAATAAAGTTTGAGACTCGCAGACAATCAAAAGAGTTTGACACTAATTAAGTCATTAGAAACGTCAACTGACAAAAGTCTGTTATCTTGTAGATAAAGACCAAAGCAGTTAACGAGCAAGAAAAGGGAATTTTCGTAGGCGCCTAAAAACACGTTTTCCTAATTTTGTCAAGCAGAGATAATGGTTTTACTATGTTAGTAATAAGGTAATTGGAAGTCTTGTGCGGAAATAATACTCCTAATTCTTTGTACAAGTAATGAAAGCAGTACTCCACTTCAAAGTCATGAAAAAAGATTGTTTTACGATATACCTGTAGTACACGTAATTGTTTTTGCATATCGACTTTATAACCAGAAATTTGCTCAAAAGAATTCCACAATTTACAACTGTCAAATTGACAATTCACAATTTTGTTTTTCGTTTTAAAAACTCGTTAAGAAATTTTATAAATTTAAACTCAACACAATGAATTAATAAAGAATTAAAAAGTAATTTAAAACGTGACGTGAATTTTGCGGATGGGAATATAACAAATTCAAAAATTATTAACTGATTAACGTTGAACATTTTACTTTCCATACGTGGTTAACAGCTGTTGCAATTGTGACCAACGATTCACCTTATCAGTGGTGATAGGTGTATAGCCCATGTTAGATCGCATGGATCGACACATTTTCCATCAAGAGTGACTGTGACGCGTAGCTTATTATCAATCTTAATGGTGCAAGTAATTCTGGGACTTTCTGAGAAGTCGACTGTATAAAAAGTCGTATGTTGCTCTGTACTAATCACCAGCCATCTGCTTTCTAGAAAACTTGCAAAACGTTGCGGATACATCAATTTAAAGTACCAATAGTTAATAAGGTAATCTTGATCATCATCTTCAATTTTGTTATTGCTTACGATTTATATCTTTTGGAAAGTTTGTATGCTTTTCATCATTAATAAGACTTTCTTCATCAATATGAAACAAAATAAATTTTAGAGGTTAAGGCATCAAACAGGATGGAGAAGCTGTTGTAGGAGATCATAGATAGATGAAAATTTAGGAAAGACGGCCGAGTAAAAAACAGGAACGTATGTTGAGAAGTTTAAGAAGATTGGAGACGTACAACGAGAAGAAGAAAATGATAAAACTCCAAGACCAAAGAAATATCAAAAAAAAGGAAAGTAACATGGAAAGAGATTAGGAAAGCAGAAAAAAGTAGGGATCGAGAAGGTGCGATAAATATTGAGAAAAAAGGAAGTAAGCCCAAAAAATAAAAATAAGACGAATAAGAAAAGACAATTATGAGAGAACACACTTTTGGGGAAAAAAGGAAAAAGAGCGAGAAAATGAAGAAGATAGTAAAGAAAATAAACAGTAAACAACAATTTATAAGTAAGTGAAGAGAGAAGAAAAAGCTTCAAAAGAAAAAGATACAAGAGTGATAAAATGACATAAAAACAGAAAAAAAGAAGGCGATAAAATCCCTTAAGTGAAATTGAAGTTCTATTATCACCTATCAAGCGGTATGTTAAACTGATATATCTGTATAGAATTCGCTACCAGTTCCAAACTCCGGCGACTGGCATCGATTAGTTGTTGTTCGCCTTAATTCCAATAGTCACTAACATAAGAAGATTATCAAATATGAATTATTATTTATTTCACTTGAATCTCCCTGATATTTCCTTGAGTTTCTCTTTCTGTTCGTTTCTGGTCTATCCCCGACATTTACCTTTCTCTTATAAGAATTCCCTGGCTATTCCAGAATTCCCAGGTTTTACAGGTTGGTAAGCACTAGCCTGAAATAACGTTAGATGCAAAGAGCAAAAAATTGGATTTCAGATATTTCCCAGCTAATACCTGAATCTTCCCTTATTAGAAATCTTTTGGCATAACAAAACAGGATTATAAAAAGACATGTTTCCTTTCTCGTTTTTCAAAATTTTATAAATTGCAAAAATAATTCAAAACAAAATACTGCCTAAGCGTACAAGCTGTCTGGTTGAAAGAAGAAATTAATAATGAATCGCTTACTCTTCGGTTAATTCCTGAACGTGACTGTCATCTTAGGCTATGCAAAAAAGTGTCTAAGAGACTACCAAGCATTGTTTCCATCTCTATCAATTTCCGTTTTGTGCAAATCGCTCTTAAACTCACTTGAGCACATGTTCTCTGGTTTTAATTAGTATTTAGTTCCTTGTCATCTTACACAAGCTTCTTCTTCTTCTTTACTAAGCCTTTCCAAATTTCGTATCTGAGTAATAACTTGTAATTTACAAAACAAATCAGAAGTAATAGTTGACTGAACGTAAAATGTTTTTTATGCAAAAATCACAAAAATTAAAAATTGTTTGAATAGTTGTTAAGAATCATGCTGTCTGTGTCTATGTATCCGAGGTGACAAATGGTAATTTGTTAAAAAGAAGTAAATAGTTTCTTGGGTTGTGATTTATTTCTTCGAGTCTGACTGCCTGAAAAGTATTTTTCTGACTTAATTCAGTAAAGGTCTAGTTTTCATAGCAAAACGCTTAGTTTATTAGACGTGAGTTGGAAAGTTTTGGGTAGAGATGCAACCAAGGCCCGAAAAATTCCAACCAACGCCTAATACATTTTTCACTCGTGTTGCATGTAACATTTTTCCTACGACTATAAAACTTGAACAAAATATACCCATGAAATATTTATGTTGTTATATAGATTTCTGACGATTATGTACTTACTTTCTACGCATAGACAAATGAACTCAACCAAAAAGATTAATTCTGACGTATTTCAATAATGCATACAACCTAGTTTTAGAAGCGGTCTTAGAAAAAAATACTTTCAACATCTAGAAAGTTAATATACGATTCTCTATTAAAATGAAGCGGGTTTTCTTGCTAACTGTCTTACAGCTTTCGGCATCCCATCAGCTACATAATCAGGTTATTGACTTTTTTAGAAAATAGGGAACACCCCATAACTATTTTTTGCGACTTAACTCGTGTCTTTGATTGTGCAGTTCAAGATCGTTTACTAGATAAACAAATATGATTTTAGGAGAAATGTAACTGCGTCGTTAGAAAGAAGGATTTCTAAAGCAATGATCTCAGTTTGTTATCTTGGAGCATGACGTAGGCTGCCGTCAAAAAAACAATAAACTCTCCTCTAATCGACATGGACATCGGAGTATCTCAGGGCTCTGTCATTGATCCTGGATTATTTATGTATATTATACGTCTATGATTTTAGTACTTTTTAAAGCGATAAGACGGCTAATATCTTGTAAATACTGATGATACATCGCTAGTAATATCAGATGTGAATGATTTAAGATACTTTTACAAGCAGAGTGTAATGCCGTTTTAACCGACTTGTTAGCCTGATTTCATAACGACTGTTTATTGCTGAACAAATGAAAGAAATTATATTAGTAGGTACTAATCTACAAAAATATAAGCAATTCATTAATTCCTGGAATTAATAACACTGGATTTTCTAAGTAGAAGAAAGTAGTTAACATTTCTAGTTGACGTGCTCCCCAATATTATCACCTGCACCGTCTTCACTATAGCCAACCATTGCACGACTCTGGTAATATTATTATTATTCTTCTTTTTCCTCTTCTATTGTAGGTCATAGACCTGTTCTTCTTCGTTTGTCAAGCCTCTTGGGATCTAGATGACCAGTTATCCTTCCATCTTTTGGTGGCCTTCCTCTTGGTCGTGTAGCTTGAGAATTATTTGTCATGTACATTTTTGCGAGTCGTTCTTCTGTCATTCTTGTCACATGATCTCTCCACTCTTTCCGTCTTCTTCTACTCCATCTCATCATATCTTCTATTTTGTATTGTTGTTTATTGTGTCTATCAGTCTTTTGTTTGTTATCATGCTTAATGTCTTCACTCATTTACTCGTCAGATTCGTTTTGTCTCTTTGTCTCTCTTGTTTCTAGTTATGTTAGACCAGGATTGGCTTAAAGAGGTTTTATATATTCTTGATTCTCCCTCGATGTTCATGTCTTTATTCTTCCATATAACGTCTTTTAGTGTGCCTGCTATTATTGCTGCCTTGTTGGCTTGTCTTTTTACTTCTCTGGTGACGTCACCATAATTCGTGACTTGTACACCAAGACAGTCGAATTGCATTACCTGTTCGATTGATTTATCCTCCAACACTAGTTTACAACGTAGGGGTTCCTTTGACAATGTTATGCATTTAGTTTTGCCTATGCTCTGTTGTTCGCTTATCGTGATTCTTTTATTAATTTCATCTTGTATTATCTTTGTAAATAGTTTCATAATCGATTGTAACAGTGTTATTCCTTGGTAATTCGTAGGACCCTTTTTCTTTCCTCTGTTAAATACTCTTCTGCTATACCTGAAAAAGCCTTTCTAATAAAATGGAACTAAAAGATGAATTTCTAGTTTTTCTTCTCTCAACAAGGTACGGTTCAAACTTGAAAGTTGCACTTCCGTTTTTAGAAATTCAATTTTACTCGAAGATGAACATCTTATGGAAAAAGTGGCATACTTTGAACCTAAGAGAGCTACCTGGCCATCAGGAGGATACGAGGAAAAATATCGTTAAATAGAAAATCTTAAAATTTTACTTAGATAGAAGAGTCATCTGAAAATCGTAAAAAATGCGAATTTCTTTCTCACTAGGCAGATTTGCAGAAATCTTTGATATTGGGCAACGCAGTCATGTTTTCATTATTTAATTTTTTTTCTACGTATAATTAGTCCATGTTTCGTAAAAGAATTGTTTAGCTATCTGTATTAATAAGATTTTTTTTTGTTGGTTATGTTTTAATTTTTATTTTTAATGATATTTTCAAGGATATTTAATTAAAAAATTTGAAGAACTAAAGATTTTATTCAAATTTCAATTTCTTATTTAAGATTTAAATTGTTTTAGCAAATATTTGGAATGTTGGGTCAGTATTTAATGCTGGATAAGAAAGAAAGTGTTTACGAACATCAGTCAAGTGGAGTTTCATATTCTGGAAAAATCCGATAGTTTGGCACCATGATGACTCCAACGATGGATGGTAGAACTGATCGAACGAACTTCTACAACCTTCTTTCTCATTTACTGAGATTGATAGGTAACGTACAATAGTTAGATAAATTAGGCTGTTCTTTTGTTTTCGTAATTAGATAGATTTTATCAGATGAGGTGAGAATTTGCAAATTTTAATCTATTAAACAATGTTTTCGCGCCTGGTTGATCAATTTTAAATTATACCAGGTAGGATAATCATTAATTTTGGCAAACTCGAAAACGTTTGCGTAATCAACGAAGCATGGTAATCCTCAATGTGTTTTAGCATCAGAGCTGGGGCTTTGAGTAAATAAAAAGTTGGCCAATAATAAAATGTTAATTTGAAGGGAGAATATAAATTGCTAATGTGCAACGACCTGTAATAAAAATCAATTAGCGTTTACGGCAAACGCACTCTTTATTATACAAGCTGCTAGCTCTTGCTGTCCAGTTTATTTACAATATCGTATACCAAATCAGTTCTTTTGAATTTTTCCACTAAAGTCGTAAAAGTTAGTAAAAAAGCTATCATTCTATTTATAGTCGAAATATAAAAAGGAGAAACCGAAAAAGTTGTGAGACCAACGACGAAGTACAATAGTGAAGTGATGAGTACAGTAAGGAAAGATAAAGAGCAAGAGAAAAAAGAGCTTAATTAGGAGGAAATAAGTAGACGGTGAATAGGAAAGAAGTTCAATCCTAGCATAGCAAAAATTGGCATCACGAACTGAACACTATTGACAGTGATAAAAAGTCAAACATAGATAAATGGGGCACGTAAAGAATGTGAAGCAAAAAAAAAAGGATACCGAAACGAGTAACATAGAGCAGGATTGAATTTTGCAATTAAAAGTTTCTTACTGAGAATTTTCTATCAGCTCAAATCTCAAACTCAAACTGAAATTATTCATTATGCTAACTTGTGCATTACAAAGTCTTTAGAAGAAAAGTATGCAAACCATCGCATACGTAAATAATATAGATTAGACTAAAAAAAAATTGGTAACTTGGCTTTGAGGATTAGTAAAAGAGTCTGGTTAGATTCTCTCTAAATTACATTGAAAGATATATCGGGAACACGCCTACAGCTATTTTAAAAGTAAACAAAAAAGACATTTAAATCGTCTTCATTCTTAAGAAGGTCATTATCATGTACAATATAGATGTCTCAGATTTGTGATTATTTCTTGTAACTTCAAATAAACCAGAAAAAGTCAAAAAACGGTTTTAAAAGCTTCTAACCTATAACTTTACAATTTGTCAGTGAAGAAGTCTTCGGTCCGATCATAATTTTGTTTTTTCAAGGCAAGAGCCTCTCAGTAATGAACATAGAATATGTTGGACTGCTTCGGTTTCAGTAATGTTTCTTAAGTTGCGGTCATGGAGTCCCATAAGTGTGTTTTTTCAGAGGTATGCCCTGTGAGTAGCCTTATTACAGCCCTCAGCTAATGCTTGGTTATTAATATCAGTTTTTCAGTTGTGCTTCTTACATGGTTTAACGACAAAAGGTTTGCCATTCCTATTCTTATAATTTTCTTAATTGTCTGTTTCTTGTTTCCTGAGCCAATTAAGGTATAGTTTTCCTTGAGAGGTTTTCGTGATCTAACTATTGCTTTAGGTTTTACTGTGTGCTATCACCCAAAAAGTTTGTATAACACAATGGATGAAGGATGAAGTCAATACAAAATATTCCTGAGTTTATATTCCTACGATCGGTTCTTCGGGGAAAAATGCATTGACATTAACCAAAGAATTTAAATCAACAAGAAGAATAGCGACAGGGGATATGAGAAGCATGTTCCAACCAGGCAAGATGCAAAACATTGTAATGGAGAAGGAAAGATTGTAGCTGGATATTCTGGGGATATCAGATGTTAGATGGCCAGGAAGTGAACAATGTGCAACTAACAACGGAACTAAGTATTATTCTGGAGCAAAAGAAACATGCAGAAAAATAAACATCATTCAAATATACGCCCCAACGCGCAACGGTAGAAAAGGGAGAGGACGAGATACAAAGATTTTATACAGAACTCAATGAAGTGCTGAAAACAACAAAAAAGAACGATATCACAATTATTCTTAGCAAAAGTTGGTAAAGGTAGTGTAATGACAGAGGAGAGAGACTCATAGAATTTTGCCAAGTTAAAGAACTAACAGTTGCAAATTCATGGTTCAAATTGCGCGTGGGCACATGGACATCACCTAAACACACAGAAGAACAAATAGTAAGAAATCAAATAGATTGATTAATAAACGCTACAGAAATTCAATTCTCTCTGCAAAAACATGTCCAGGATCAGACATAGGTTCAGACCACAACCCGGTGGTGGCAACATTCAACGTAAAGCTAAAGAAGATCATTAAAAAGAACAACAAACCTGTCCTAAACCGAGAACTATTAAAGGACAATCTCATTAAAAAAGAAATAAAAAAAAGTATCCAGAAGAATTTACAAGAGTTCTAAGAATAAAGTGATAAAAACGAAAACGATAACATGAACACCGAGTGAGAAAAAAATAAAGAAAGCATTAATGCATAACGCTAACGACACATTAAACGCCAAAAAAACAAGAGGGTAGCAAGAATGGATGACCTCAGAAACTTGGCGCATGGAAACACGTCGCGTCGTAAACATAAGAACAAGGATGTCTCAAAGTATAAATATAGCGTGTGTCCACATTTCGATGCTCACTATTGGGATCTCGGAAATTGTAAGAGATACGAAGTCGGTTAAATTAGAAAAGATTTGGCTATTTTGGAGATCAGTTTACTTATGCTTTTGCTTTTTTAAAAAAAGTTCACGGCTACTAGATATTTGCTAAAAACGAAATTATCTTATTTTTTGTTAAGTGAAATATCTCAGAAACAAGCAAAGATAGAAAAAAATCGCAAAGAGGGTGTTTTAGAGAATTTACTCCGAAACGCAAAAAATTATTTTCGCAATTGTCTTCTGTTTTACTTCGGCAGTGAAACGTAAATCCAAATTTTTTCTAATGGAACGCCTACTTGATTTCCATATTACTGAACTGCACGCCTTAAATGCTTTTCAGTGATACGTGGTTTGACATAGCTATTCTTTTGTTTTACCGAGTTGTGAAGTGAAAATCATTTTTCATCATAGGGTGCCATGACATCTAACACACAAAGTCGTGGAGTTTTATCCAAGAAATTCATTTGTTATGCAAAATTTGCTAAAACAAGATAAATACGCTTTTATGGGGCCTTATCTGCTTATTTGATGCTATCTGTGAATGCTCAGTAAAGTATCTTAAAAGCCTCTTTTGTTTTGTTTTAGCAATTGTTACACAACAAATGTAATTTATCTGACAAAAATTAATGATTTTCATGTTTAAAGCCATGGCACACAAGTGGGAAATGCTTTTTATTTAAAAAAATAAAATAATTTCGTTTTTAGCAAATATCTAGTAAGTCGTGGACTTTTTTGAAAAAACAAAAGCATACGTAAACTGGTCTCCAAAACATCGAAATCGTTTCTAATTGAACCGACTTCGTATCTCTTACAATTTCCGAGATCCCAATAGTGAGCATCGAAATGTGGACACACTGTATACATATACAGATTAGAAAAAAGATCAAGCAACCAAGGGAAAAATATATGGAGGACGGATGTAAAGAAATAGAAGCGCTGCAGGTTATCCACGATACATTCAATTTACACAAAAGGGTGAAAAAACTTACAAGCCTGGGCAAAAAGAGGAAATGTGGTCTATTAAGAGACCGAGACAGTAACATCATTCTAGATCCTAAACTCTGAATAAAGAGGTGGGAAGAATATTTAAAAGAACTTTTTCGAGGTAGCAGAATCCAACTACAAGAAATAAACATCGACATACAAGCAATAAAGGTAACAAAAAAAGAGGTAAAAAAACGCCATTAAAAACACGAAGAACGGTAGAGCAGCAGAACCAGACAAAGTATTTCCCAAAATTATCAAGTTGATCGAAGAAGAAGATCTACAACATCTGATAGCAAAATACTTCTAGAATGGCTAAAATCAACATTCGTAGTAATGCCAAAGAAAGATAATGCAAAGGACTGCTCCGAGTACAGGACTAATAAGCCTTATCCGCCACACACTTAAAAATCTTTTTGAAGATCATACATATGAGAATATACAGGAAACTAGAGCGAGAGATCAGTGACACATAATTTGGATTTACAAATGGATTAGGAACAATGTTTGGTACAAATGTTCTGATAGAAAGACGCTTGGGCATGAACAAAGAGTATATACAGGGTGAGTTTTTTTAGATGTTTAGTATGGGGATCTCGGAAACTAGCGGAGATAGAGAGACGATTAAATTTAAACGGGGAAAGAATTGCAGTTTTACGAGCTCAATTTAGTGAGCTTTTTGTTTTTTGGAAAAATGCATGGCTAACTAGATATCTTGCAAAAACAATGTTTTTGTTATTTTGTTCGGTGCCTATGGCTCTGTTATTATCGATTTTAGAAAAAATGTATAAAGGAGAAAGTTGCAGGTAATTATGTGCTTAATAATACAGTCTAACCGAATTTTTTATTTAAGCTGTAATGCTTGAGTTATGACACAAGTTTATGTTTTTTCTAATAGAAACCATAGTCGGCCATGACTTTATAAAAAAGGCCCTTTTTCAACGATTCTAACGATATACCACTTGACGTAGTTATTTTTATAAATAAATAAATTATGACCTTTTTTTCTTTTCATTTTCGAACTGTTCAAGTAGTAGGCTATGGAAACAATTGATAAATGCACATCGCATTTAATAATAAAATTCAAGCAAGTTATTAACACTTTTTAATTTCGAAATTATAAACGTAAATATTTTGATGTGAAATATTTATTCATTGGACTTACAATTTTAAATAAAAATAATTCCCGAAAAACTAATTAACAGAAAATGACAAACGATAAATTAAGAAACAGTAAAGGAAATTAGGATATAAATAAAGTAGTACCAAAACAATGTAATTAAAGTATTTAAGATATGCAAATAAAGCAGATTTAGATAAAAAAGGTACTTTACTTATAGGTGTAACTAAAAATTAAAAATGCTGTTAAAGTAGTGAGCTATGGAAACAATTAACAGATGCAAACGACAATTATTGACAAGTGCAAATCATTTAGCTTCTAATTAATGTTGAATGAATCGATGAACATAATTCTCCAATTATACAGAATTTGTACTGGGGTCAGACCGCAAACATTAAGATAAATGATGAGACAACAGAAGACATTGAAATACAAAAGAGAGTAAGACAAGGGTACGAATTGCCACCCTTGTTATTTAACCTACACTCCGAAGCCATATTCGAAGAAACTTTAGATGGTGAAACTGCGGTGCAGGTACAACAATCAACGGAAGACCCATAAATAATATTAGACACGCCGACGACACAATAATGCTAGTCAATAATATTTCAGATTTGCAGATAATGGTGGAATGTTTGAATGCAGTTAGCCAAAAGTATGAACTGAAAGTTAACGCCAAAAAAAACTAAATTCAAGGTAATCTGCAAAAACGCCAACTCCAGCATATCTAACAATAAACAATATCCAAATTGATAGAGTCAGTGCCTATAAATACCTGGGGACTATAATAAACGAAAGCAATGACCAAACACCGGAAATAATATCACGAATAGAAATGGCTAGGGCTGCTTTTATGAAAATGAAAAATTTGATTACCAGCAAAGCAATCCTTTCAGATGGTATGGAGGCATGGACGCTCAAAAAGAGAGATATTGATAAAATCCAAGCCTTCGAACTCTGGTTCTCTGTGGAGAAAGACAAACAAAGAAGTTCTACGCCAGATAAATAAAGAGAGAACTTGTTTAAACTGTAGAAATAAGAAAACTGCAATATCTCGGGCATGTCATGCGAGGAGGAAGATATAGCCTGCTCCGAGTGATTATACAGGGAAAAATATCAGGCAACAGAAATCCCGGAAGAAGACGAACATCATGGCTTAGAAACTTAAGAGAATGGTACAACAATTCCTCTAAAGACCTATCCAGAGCAGCGGTATCCAAGATCAAAATCGCCGTTATGATAACCAATCAAGAAGAAGAATCGCCCAAATCAGATTTATCAAAAATTGAGCAGGCAATACAGAGAGTCGAAGCCACTATGTATGTGTTGAAAATGGCGTATATTTCTTCTTGAAACATGGTAGCGTGCTTACTGCTTACCTAATGAGAAGTGACCAGCCTTAATTGCTAATCCTGTTTCCTTTGGTTGTATTGGATTTATCTGTGTACCAGATCAGTATGTTCGCATGAAACCTGGGTCTACCTTCTTTCTAGAATTCTCGATCTATGGTAACCCATAGTTTTCTAGGTTGCTCCGTATTCACAGTCTACTGTATAAATCTTCGGGCTATTTAAAATTTGGAAAACCTTTTTAACTTCCTCTCTGATTACAAAATCAAGTATTAGGGGCGAATTCAGTAGAATCTACTCAGTTGCAATGGAAGCCATTTTTGTAGCTCATGTGATTCCTAAGTACTTTGTACAGTCCTCAGTTTAGTTTAAATTAGGATGCGCAGTTTATGGCAGGTCTAATAGGTGACAGGTCTAGAGTTAATGAACGAACGCAAAGTGTAAACCTCCACATTCTTCTGTTACCATGGTTAAATCACTACAAGAATAATTAGTTACCGATTTACTAGTTATTTTGATTATTATCCTCCAAGTACTTTACTTTTCATAGTAATTCTTTTTAATCTATCATCAAGTCATGGAGGATCCAATTATTTCAGTTTACTCTTTGTGAATCTGCATGCTAAGTTTTTTAAGCGGCCCATCTATCACTGAGAACATTTCCCAGAAATCTGGCTGGCAAGAACGAAGAAGCTCTTTGAACTGCTCGAATTTAAAGAAAATTAAGAATAACTACTTTTGTGTAATTATTCAGCTACTTCCAGTAAAGTATTAATAAATATTGGGAATGGATATGCAGGCATTTTTGTAATTAGTAAAAAGAAATTACAATCCAATAGATTACAATAAATAAGCGCATCATCTCCCTGAAAACAAATAAAACAAAGCAAGGCGTTCTTCAATGATAATTTAACATTTGTATTCCAGCCAATAAATAATAAAAACAGATACACTGCTTTTAACACAATTAACAAAGATTTATTAACATAATTATGGAAATGTAACTTGCAAAATTTACTCGTTAATAATTTTCTATTCCATGGAATCTATAATCCTGCTATAAAGAATTAATAAGCACTAAACAACAGTAACGATAATTAAAAAAAAACAGGAAAAAATAATTTCTTCACGATGTGTAGAAATGTGTTAATTCCGTTCCTGTACACTTACTTTATCCCCACCACCCACTTTGCCAACCTTCGCGTGCAAGTCTACCTTTTATATCTTGCTTTTTATCCACGTAACACAAAATAAGGTTAATTTTCGACAACGTCGCACGAATTTAATATCACAAATAATCTGTCACAAGTCACAACACAAGAGGGCAAAAAACTATCGATTTCACTTCCCGGCTGATAATAGGATGGATTTTATTATCATAACTTGATGCGATATGTATGATAAACACTTGTCAACGAGGATTCGCCCTGTTGCTTTCAAAGAGAAATTTATGGGAATTTTGCAATTCTATTTTTTAAGCAACGGAACGACGGTTTGCCAAAGAATATTTATCAAAATAATTAATAAGTAATGATCGATTTAAAGGAGAAAAGGAGAAATCAAATATAGCAATAACTTTGTTTTAGGTAAATATTTTTAGTTTAATTACATAAAAGATTACCACTTTAGAAAATATACACAATTTCTCAATAGAAAAAGTTGACATAAGCACTTGTTACAAGTACGTAGAAATTAAAATGTTTCTAGTTCACTGCACAAGAGTTTCTAATACATTTTCCTTGCATGCGAGGCAGATAAGGATGAACTGTTGACGTATACTCAAAAATTATGTCACGAGATTTTCGAAAAACAAGAAAAAAACTAGTGCAGCAACAGCAAGTTCTGAAGCATGAAATAATATAAAGTTTCTTTTGTAGGGTATCTGGAACACATGGTGAACTTCCTAATGATGTTATAAAAATTATAGAATGTACTGTTATATGACAATATAAAAAGCAAAAATTGAAATTTCTACTTTAGTTTTTTTTGGTTTCTCTTTTTAAATTAAAGCTGAGTTGCACTATTAGAAACTTTGAAAACGATAAAAACCAAATATGCGATATCATCAAAATGGAAACAAAAGTGTGACGAAAGGAAGTCTTTAAATAAAATTATAAAATTTCTCTATCATATTTAAAATATCCTTGGTTGCAAACTGTTGATGGAAATCAGAAAGGAAGAGACATCTGCAAATTAAGGACAACTCAAACTCAAAAGGGTGTTAGCTGAAAATTGAAATGAAGGTTCTTCATTTGGGATTTGTTATATAAAACCATAAGAGCAACCATTTCTTGTATAAGGAATTATTTCAAATGTCATTTAAGGTGGATCTTGAGCTTTCTTTACTTGCAGGTAGATTACTTTTGTATTCTGTATGCAGCACATTTTATAGTTTGCTGTCTGAAATTTCTCAATAAGAAGGTAAATGACATAACCTCTAGAAGCTTCTATAGTGTAGAGCAATCCACAGAAAACTATTCAAAAAATTTTCGATATACTATGTATTCTTTCTCTTTTAAATTGTATCTCCTTTATAATTCGTTCACACCATTTACGGTCTTTTTAATTCATTCAAATAGCTCTGTTTGATATGAAAGACACTTGATCCCTCAAAATTTCTGGAATGTCTAATTCCTGCCGGTTTGTACCTCTGCCACGGTTAATATCAGACTTATAATCTCGTGCAAAAAAGTTAATTATTATCTCTGACCAATACGAAGAGTCTCATGTAGCTTAATATTCGATGAAAGAATTGAGATGCTAAAAAACAGCTCAAAACATCATTCTTGTTCTTCTTCTTTTTCAAATCTCGTCCTTCTTGCTCTACTCGGTTCTACCTTGCATATTTCAGCGTCATTGTCTTTCCACTATTCGTCTTGTACCATCGAGCCATCTCAAAGCTAGTCTATCTATATTCCTGTGATCTTCTGCAAATCTTCAGTCATTTCTCGTCCACCTTTCAGCGATTAGTTTCGTTGCATGTCTACTCCAACCAGCGGCGTAACTTCAGATTTCTGCCCCCTTCGCAAGAACTTACTTAAAAAGAAAGTATGACAAGTTAGTAAAGATTTCCAGACACCCCAACAAGTGTAATCCTCTTCGAAAACATTCGCTTCGAACCCTAAGGCAACCACCTCCAGCTGTCTCTCATCACTGTCTACCTGGGAATCACATTTTCGAAAACCTCTTGCGTCCAAAAAACTAAACAATGTTATGTCATCGTCCTGCGGTATTGCAGGATGCTCCAAGAGCACTCTTATGCTTACCTTACTTTCGTTCGTCCTATCTTGAATCATCAACTAATTCTGTACGAATTGTTGCACAGAAATGAAAGGGTCGTGTGTCAGAGATTATATCCTGGAACTCTTTCGTCGTTCTGCCTCTTTCAATATTCTACCACTGCCAAGGAAACTCAAAAGAAAGCTCAAACACCCTCTCGACAACACCACGCTAGACACAAAATAGCCCACAACCCCATATTCTAGCAATACAACAACTTAGCAAACAAGTCAGTTGCCCCTTTTCACCCCATCAAACGAAATCAAGTATCCAAGTTTCCCCTCCGGCTATTTTATGTTATAGGTATTAGAATGAGAATGCTGCATCCTTCATTCCAAATTATAAATTATCCCCCTCCCATGCCCGAAGGGGTGTATAACCTATAATAATTATGATTCGAAAAACAGATACAACAAGACATTGAACTTTCTCCTTTCATTGCTCTAGGTTCCATTGCAGCCGCGAAATTTGCGCCATGGGCTCAACTCCATTTTTGTTTTGTTATATTGATCATTAAATCTCTAACTTTGATTCGTTCCGTAATTCATACTCTTCCTTTCCTATTATTCACTGCTACACTTAACATGGTTCTTTCCTATGGTTCCTATTATCTTTTCATACCATAATTGACTGACTACAAGAGTACCACATCAATAACCATATCGAAAATCAGCAAATACTACAATTTGATTTACAAAGAGACGACACGCTACGCCACAGTGACAAGGTCGTGTGCTTTGTGTCAAGATTTAAGTTAAAAAAATTTCAAAAAGCTGATGTAGAAATAATTGAATCAAAATCAAGATTAATTAAGTATCTCCAGACGAATTGTTGTCTATACAAAAAATTATTAAATAGGAAGTCTAAAATATCTACAGTAATAAAATAAAATGAATATGACAATATAGGTGATTTTCTTGTCAAAATAGGGCACTTTTTAAGGCTGACATGGTCTTGATCTTCTATATCAAAACCAAGAAAATGTTTTGAGTTTTCGCTTTTCATTTTAAAGTGCCATTTTAACGCAAACTACATTATTTCATAAGTGCAGTTCATTTTTTCAATTCTTAGGTTATTTTGGACATTTGGTATGTCTTTTTTAAATCATTAGATAGTCGCATTCATTCTATATGCTTTTAAATTACTCCTTCTTTGTTAGACAATGGTAATTGGACATTCCTGCATTTCAAAAATTGTAAGTAATCTGGATCAATTTCAGTTTTGAAGATAAATCAATCCACCGCATTTAAAATATCTATGACTATCTACAATTTTTAATCAACTCTATAGGATGACATTTTAATTTCTCTCTTTTTTAGTTCCCTTTTATCTCAAAAAGTAATAATAAACGCTAGGTGGTTTTATCGTTGACCTGTACAATTACTCCTGAAATGCCAAAAAAACAAGAAGTTTCTGGCTTTTTTCCACTCTTTAAATGTCACAAATGATTCACGTTTTCTACGGGATAAAACGACACGAGGAGATCCCAATGATGCGTGTAAAAATGTATTCTCAGAAAGTTAACAAGCCATTTCTTTTATTACAAGTTCTGGTTTTCGTTGTTTAATTCTTCTTTTTTTTTAAATCATGCGGTTTGGTCAAGAAGAGATGCTACATCTATTTTTGTAAAATATTACTATGTATGCCACAAGATTAATAAAACAACTTCCTTCGAAAAGCATGGCCAATTCCATTAAAAATTTAAATTATAATTTATACGCTATAGCCAGTCTTAAATGAGAACAAAACAAGCAAAGTCAACAGACTGATAATAAGTGAGTTCGAAGTAAAATGACAGAGTTTATTAATGATAAAATGAATCTAAAAATAAACAAACATGTAATTCTCTTAATAATATCCCTTTCAAACTTGGCACAATGCGTGATATGTAAATTTAAAACGAAATCTTGAAGAGTAACGTAATTTTTTTAGGATTCTCCTCCTCTTGAACGAAACCTTTAAAAATATCCCTTTAATGCACATCGATGTCTTCCTGTGAAATAACTCTCTCTTTTGAGAGTATAGTTTTACGCTTATTTTAACCTTCAACAGGAAGTTGTTTGTATCGGATTTTATTTATAAACACGTTAATAATAAGTAAATAAGTAGTTTTAATTAGATAACACGTTATTTTATTATACGTGACGATTCAAAACGATTTAATTATCATGTTTGTGTTTGATTTTAGCTGGCGCCTTTACATGCTGCAATAAAAAAACAAATATGGAATAATTATTGCGACAGGATGTTTAACCGCAAGTATAAAATCCGTATGTTGTAGCGGTCGTCATAAAAGGGAAACGACCGTTTATAACGAAATTAATTTAGCAATTTACTTTTGTTGTTATTGTTGACAAAAGCAAGGAAATAAATGCACTTATACCTATGACGTATGCTATTACGTACTAAAAATGTCGTAGTTTAGAATTTACTTACCGTAATAAGACAATAATAAGACTGATTCAAATGATGAAAAGAAATTTGTATGTCTAACTATTTAGTTTTTTGTTCTGCAAAGCAAAATCGACGTAACTCCTGAAAATAAAACTGAAAATATTGACTTGAGCAATATCACCCACCCCAAACTTGGGTGACTTGTCAAAATGTTTTGAAAGCTGTAAAGGCCAATTTTAGAATAGAAAAATAAAATGCAATTAGTTGACTTTATAAGATAAAAATGTTAACGTTATAACCTCTGAGAAGTTGTCCCAAACAAACGTTCTTCTGCTGCAACAACAAAACAATCCTAAGAAGCTCCTCGAAATAAACATTTCAATGAAATCACACATTAGAAAGGATGCTTGAGATTGTAAGACTAATTTAATAGACCATTTTTTAATTTGTGACAAACTCAAAGATTCTACCTCAGATGTTTCTACACAATCAGAAACTCCGTCGGTTCAAATCTTCAAATTATAGAAAAAAACAAAATTAAACGAAAGAAATATTCACTTCCAATTGGCTTACAGTAGGAAGAACGAGTATTCTTCCCTTTCCCGTTTTTAAGGATAGTTATCTATGGGCATTGTCAATCCATGTGGTTAAAGCAAAAGTATCAATTGTAGTTATAATGTGGATGATGCTTTTTATTTGTTTTTAAATTTCAAATAGTCAATTTCCAAGGTCAACTTTGCTCACAAGCAATAATACCCTCCTAATATCACCAAGATGTCAGTAGGGTAACAACCAACCCCATAACCTCTGTAATGCGATGGGCTCCAAAGAAAGGGGGCTTCCAACTCCCGCGTTCGGTTCGGAGTCCGGAGGGACATCCTCATGTTGAAATCCCGAGAGGTTTCATGTTCAGCACGAAACCCAAGGATACTCTCACATGTCTATTGCTAACTCTTGATAACTCTGTTACAAATCTCTATAAAGCTTTGGAAGCCAATTAACGTTTTAGTAACGCTTTCAACTTTAAGTCTAAAAGCTTTACTACTAACTCAAACTATTTGCTAAGGAAACAGTACATGGAGGATTATTAGAAGTACTGATGAAGTCTTTTCAACATGTATTTTGCGGTAGCTCAAGCGATACTAAAATAAATGCGTCACAGTATTGCCCAAGACCGAACAAGGAAATCTCTATCAGGAAATGTAAAAAACAAGCTGTGGCCCATACCAGAGTTTTTTACATCCCTTTTCAACCTTCTCGGGGGCCTAAATACGAGAACGAGTCCCCTGCACTAATGCAAAACTTGAGACTTTTTTATCCTTCTTGAAGGAACTCGACAGCAAATTGCCGGACTTCACTCTTCAATGCATCACCTTATGTGGCCCATGATTAGGTTTCACCACCCTTTAACTTTCGCCCTCCATTAGGTCATCTGCACTAATGCAAAACCTGAACCTTCTTTGTCCTTCTTGAAGGAGCTATTGACGGAGAATGGTCGGACTTCGTTCTTTAACGCGCCACCTTTGATGGCCCATAATACCATGTCGGTGTAGTCTAACGGGCATGCTTCATAAATGCTTTAAAGCGCAGAAAGAGAACGACACAAATGTGCCGAGCTTAGGTCCAAAGGTAACGGTAGAAATTCAAATATCCTTAGATCATTCAGGATGTTTCTGATTTAATCCTGGAACCAGATGATTTCTTTGCTAACTATGAAGTAGTTTCCTATCATTATTCACTATCATTACGCCAAGATAGTTAATATGTTTGTTGTTTCTCCCACAATCCATTTTATCAAGTTTCTGTCATCACCATGAGCCCACTACTGTTTCTAATTCTTGCTTTTGAGGTATCCCTTGACAGTATAATCCTTACACCTTTACGATACTAATGAAAGACCTGCTTTCAATAAATGAACGCTATCGTAATTCACGGTAGACCAACCGTATCCTATTCTTCTTTTCTAAAACACGTGACTCATAAACAGCATGGTTGGCATCTAGAGCATTCAGCTATTTATCAACTTAATGATAGTACACATCATTATTCCACACAAATTCCACTTCTACAGCAAGCCAATTTTAAACTTTTGTCAATAAGGAAGCTTTCCCTTGTTTCTTTCAGGTCAGAATGGTTTTACATACGCTTCCTCAGCACCCTGTGCGTATCTAATTTATTATTTAGGAAAAAGTAAAAGAACTCCCCGAATCATACCGGGTTAGGTAAAACTTGGACCCATTCAGTAAGCAGAACAGATATCCAGGACTTTAGGTGCTCATCGAACACATTTTGGATAAACTTCTGGCGTACTTGTTCATGTCTTAATATGCTGATACTTGAACCGATATGGTAAATTTAATTCTAACCTCGTTTAGTCGATTCCTTACTAAAGTTTAAATACCGTCATTCTTGGTATCAGGTTGGAAGTTTTTAACAACAGTGAGATACACCTTGAACAAATGTAATGAGGGACAAATCCTGATTTGATGTCATTTAATAGCTGTACAGCTCACCTTTCAGATTGATCTGTCGTTTATGCCATTCATTGAGTAACCTTATAAATAGTTCTGTCTAGTGCAGGATTACGCCAGCTAATCCTAACATTTTTCATGTCTAGTAGTATTATAAAAGGCTTTATAAACATTTTTCTAATTAAAACTACTTTTTATGGACCAATCATCTCGTCTTCCCTGGCAGTTGTTGCAACAAAAGAAAGTCAATGTGTTTCATTACCCGTTTGGAGTGGGCTGCTTTAGGAGCTCAGATGCTTCTCTTCAATCAAGAACTAAGATTCTGAGAAAAGTGGAAGATGAGAATGGGAGTAATAAAGGGAGTCTAAATCCTCCAATATTCATAAACACCGCTAAGTAAATCGGACCATAAGTATCACGTCACCAAGTTGATTAATAGTCTCTTTGTGAAAGTCTCGTGACCAAAAAGTTTACTTCGGTTACAGACACTTTTTAAAAAAATTATACGTAATTCTTTCAGTGGAAGATAGACTCATTTCATGGCACACTATTCAAAAGTCGCTTCTTTAATATTTTCGTTAACAGATCGAATTCTCTGTAGAATTAGGGTTTTGTTATATATATCAAGTTATCCTCTTCCTCCAAGGCAAGGTTAAACTGCCATATTGAAAAATGGCCTAACGATTTGAGTTTTTTTGCAAATATTTCATTTTATATCCGTTTTAGAGCGATATGACCCAGACAGAAATCGTGTAGAGTTAAGTTCTCTATAAAAAAAGTTCGATACAGTTTTTCTTTATAACTAATGTTTTGATTGTTAGAGGGAAAAAAATAAAATTCATCTTTTAAACTAACAAACTAGTAGCGTCAATGTTGCTGAAGTTTTACCATCTTGCAGCAGAGGACTGGTTAATAGTTTCATTAGCTTCATCTTCTTTTTTCTGGCTCGCAAAACCCACGTCATCTTCATAGGTTTTTCTAATAACATCCTTTATTGGATATGGATAGTACAATCTTACATAAAATATAATTTGTTTACTAATGATAAGAAAGAACCTCTTAAAATAAAACAAGCGCGACGAGTACGAGTTTACCAAGCCAGTGCTTGGCTCTCAGAAGTTGTGTAGTATTCAGTTGCTAAGTTGTTAGTTGTCAGCTCTTGGGCTTTTAGTCGTTTCAGTCTTCTCAATTCTTGAATGAAGTCCAGAAGTTGTATGGCTTCTGCATTGATGTGGTCGAGCAGGCTCTTCTCGTGCTTGTTGGCATATTCTTGAATTACATTTATCCACTTTACTTTTAAATTAGTGTAGATTTTCTGGTTGGTTACATAGTGGTAAGCATTGGTAATCGTGTTCTGACTTCGTTGTATGACGTTTCGATTTGATTCTTAGTGCAGCCTCATATCTGGATTCCGTACGTCCAAATCAGTTTGATGGTAGATTGATATTTATATCAATCTTTTGGAATAAAGTGTTAATTGGACTGATGTTCAAACAATCAGTATAGCTGACGTGTTTTGATTTTGATTTGATTTGCTTTTTGCCTAATATGATGTTTCCAGTTCAACCTGTTGCCCAGATGGAGGCCAAAGAATTTTGCTGATTTTGTCTTGGGTATTTGGATCCCATTGAGGTACGTAGATATGTTGCTATTTTGTTGACGCAACGTATAAGTACCATAAACTGATTTCGACTCGTTAAGTTTAATTTTACGGTTCATGGCACATCTGTTTACTTTGTCAAGAGCGTGTTAGAGCTTTTCAGCTGTTTTAGGCTGGGATTAATTTGCTGACATTGTTACAGCATCACGAACGAAGGTACCAATGAACGTTTCTTCTGTTGTGGAAATGTCAGCAGTGTAAAATAAGCAGAGGAAGAGCCCGAGGACACTTCCTCGCAGCACTCCAGCCAGGATTAGATACAAGCTTGAGTATGCCTCTTTATATGCAACTCGGAATCTCCTTCCAGATACATAACATTCGAGCAGCTGACAATAGTACGTTGGTAACAGTTTACTCATTTTATAGATGATGCCTTTAGGCCACACTCTTGTCGAATGCCAGCGATATATCCAGAAGTACAGCAGGACAGTATTTCTTTTCATCAAAAGTTTTCCTTATTACCGTTGTTACACGGTGAATTTGATCGATGATTGAGTGTTTATTTCTGAATCCAAATTGGAAATCAAGAATGTCAACAACAATTTCAGATGTTTTAGCGGTAGTTTCTCGAATAACTTAGATATTACTGACAACAGTGGTATTGGTCTATATGATGTTAACTGTTCATGTAGTGGAAATACTGTTGCAAGGTGCTGAGCAAACAGTTCTGTTTTTCTTTTTGGTTTCTTCTCATCCATGAGTCTTGTGCGTTCTTAATTAGTGGCACATGGACAAGGGACGTTTAAATCTGCGAGTTGCCTTCCACTGTGTTTGCTTCAGAACCTAGTCCATTCAGTTAGTTATCGATGCAACTCTGTTTGTAATTTTTAATTAATCGGTTATCATAATTGGTTACACGATTAAAGATTCTTTTGTCCATTGAATTTTTGATTCTATGCCAGGTAGGTCTCGCTTTCATGGACGCAACATGATCAGATCCCTGATTTCTGGCAGGTAATTAATTTCTTGCTCAGATTTCTCTCTCTGATCAGGAGCAGCCGCCCTAATTGCCAATCGTGTATGTTCAATGAAATTTTTCCAGATGATCCTTAGTTTTAATTCCTATTTTCAAATTGATTAGGTTATCTAGGTTGTGTCTGAATAAATCCCAATCTGTAAATTTGTTGATGAGATTTTGTTTGCGTTTATTTTTAATACTAGACGCATTTGGCGTTAGTAGCACTGGCGTATGATTAGATGTTATATCATCAATTTCTTCTGTTTCAGTGAAGTTCATTGCTATTCTTTTCGAGATGAAAAAATGGTGTATGTGAAGAGTGATATTCACATTTTGATTCGTTGATAACGGTTAATAATTCTTTCCCTTTAGCAGCAGAGTTAAGTGGCCTTGAAGGTCAAGCTGCATGCTTTACGTTGAAATATCCTCCAATGATGAATCTTGTAACGAGTTTTTTGAATATATCCATATATTGCGTTTTTGTAATGCTATGTGGTGGGCAGTATACTGCAGTAAATGTCTAATTCTACTCCGTTATATTAGACGACTACGTATAATGGTAGATTGGATATGGGCTCTCTTATTTCTTCTTCTAGAAATGACTGTCCCTACACGACCGCATTCACTGAGGTAGGTGGTGTAATATGCACTGTATTCTTTTATTCTGATACAGTTTTTGTTAGAGAAATGCGTTTCTGAGATTAAGGTTATTAGTTCGCATGAAAATCTCCAGTTCTTGAGCTCTTTGATTGAACCCGTTTGCGTTCCACGTTATTATGCGTAGGAACGTGTTACTCATTTCGATTTTTTTTTGTCTTGTTGTTTAATGGTTTGGCTTTCTTCAACTTGTCCGTCCTGTTGGCTAACAGACTATAATTATTTCTTATTTCAGCCTGAAACTGACTGAGCGTCTTCATCATGTCCTTGATGGTTGATTCGTTGTCCCCTATTGGTGTTCTTTCTGGTAATTGTGTATCAGCTAATTCATTGGTGACTTGCGCAGTTATTCCCAGTGTGAAAGGTTTTCTTTGGTTGTTAAGCTTTCAACTTGTTTTGGTAGATTTTATATCCTTTGTAGTTTGCTAAATGTTCTTTCTGATTATAAAGTGCACAGGTTAGGGCACTGTTGCACTTTTTCCTGCACTCTTTAGGAACTTCCAAGTTCCAGTGTGTTATTGACGCAATTTTACACGGCGTAAACAATTGTGCAGCTTTTTTGGAAGATATTTTGGTCGGAGGAAAGGATGTCCAGTCATGTCTCAATACTATACTGTCTCGTCTTAACAAATATAACGTCAAAATCAATTCTCAAAAGAGTGAATTTTTTGTAACAGAATTGGAGTTTCTAGGGTATCAACTAAATGGAAATGGAGTGAGTCCTTCCAAGTCTAAGGTCAGCAAAATTATATCTACACCCAGACCTTCCAACGTAACTGAGTTGAAGGCTTATCTGGGAATATTTAATTATTATAGGAGTCTGATATTTTAGAACCACTCCATCGTCTCTTGAGAAAGGATGTAGAATGAGTATGGTCTTCTGAGTGTGACGAGACATTTGTTAAAAGTAAAAGCGTCATCACTGAAAAGT
This sequence comes from Ignelater luminosus, assembly GCA_011009095.1. Classification (NCBI taxonomy): domain Eukaryota; kingdom Metazoa; phylum Arthropoda; class Insecta; order Coleoptera; family Elateridae; genus Ignelater; species Ignelater luminosus. The sequence continues at coordinate 87,122 of VTPC01000873.1, forward strand.
GTCTTTTAGTTTTGTTTGATCCATCCAAACCCCTAGTTTTAACGTGTGACAGTAGTTCATACGGGGTTGGTACAGTCCTCAGTCACGTCAGTGATGGTGTAGAGTGTCTTATTGCATTCGAGTTAGCTACACTCACACAGGCTCAACGCAACTATAGTCAGCTTCATCGCGAGGCTTTAGCTATTATTTTTGGGGTGACAAAGTTCTATAAGTACCTTGTAGGTTAATCAGATGGTCAATATACAATCAAGTTTAAAAAGGGGGAAAGTATTCAAAACGCTGATATGCTTTCGCGTTTATCCAACAGTGTCATTGTTGATGTCGAAGAAAATCAGTCCACGAATTTCGTTTATATGTCTACACCGTGAGTGTCCGTCAAAGAATTGCAGAGCACACTAAAAGTGATACTATTCTCACTGAAGTCTTAGATCAAGTGGTCCAAGGTTGGTCAAGTCATTGTCCAAGCAATTTTGATGGCTGTAGGTGGTATTATAAGTTAAGGAATTTGCTGTCTGTATAAGAAGGTTGTCTAATGTTCGGGAATCGTGTCGTAGTACCTGAGTCATTGAAAAAGTCAGTGCTAAAGCCTTGGAAAAGGGTGCACTTAGACCTCTTGGAAACTTTTGATGCTAAAAAGTTAGTCCTAATTGACGATTTTTCTAAATGGGTTGAATGTTGCATTTTGTCTGTACTAATACAGAAGCTGTGTTATCTAAATTGTCTGAATGTTTTTCTCGTTTTTCAGTTCCTTCTATTATGGTTACTGATAGTGGGCCTCCATTCAATTCTGATGCGTTTAAAGGATTTTGTGAAAAGCGGGGAATTAAGCTTTTGTTTGCAGCTCCCTATAACCCTAGAAGCAACGCGACGGGTATGTCTTCTATGTCATTAATGTTAAAATTTAAACCAAAATGTCCTATTTCCGTAACTAACCCGCGTATAAATAAATCTATTTCAAAATCTAATATAGCTACTCGCAGTCCCCGTAAAAAAGTAAAATTTGAACTTAAACAGTCTCAGCCTTTCAGGGTATTTGAAATTAATGAGAAGGTACTGGTTAATTTACATTATGTAAAAGGGTCTAGAAAATGGTCTCCCGGAAGAGTATTGCAAAAGTTAGGAAACGTGATATATATATTGTAAGACTATCTAACGGCCATGCAAAAAAAGTTCATATGTCTCAATTGGTGCATAGTTATTTGAGTGATAATGAACACATTGAGATTGGACAGAATTGTGAAGATCAAGATGTTCCATGGGTTCCAAGTGAGCAGTCCGTCCCACCAGCTAGAACACCAGCCCGGTCTCCTATGCACACTATACCTCAGCCGTTACCGAATCCACAAGCCAACGAACTTCCGTCTGGTAGGCCATAAAGAGTTACGAGATCTCCTATAAGATATTGACCCAGTACCTATAATTGATTGTAAGGGGGGGAGTAGTGTTGTATCGATTAGATCGAAGATTGTAAGATAGGGATTGTTTTGGGAATAAAAAAAAGATATATGTCATTTTGTCTTTACAATCCTGAGTCTTAACTAAATTACGGGATTATAGGCAATAATATAACAGTGACTAACAGCGCACTTGATTATCTGGACAATTGTCACCTTGAGGAATGCCTCTTGCTTCTTTAGGAGGCTCAACAGAATCTTACAGTTAAGTAAGTCTTTGATATTGAAGACATCTTTGTTGTTCTCATTTTGTGTAATATCAACATAAAACATAGGGAAATATTTGATAGTGTTCTCCCAATTAATGGTTGATTTCTTGTAAATGTTGATGCTAGTAGCTTCATGTTGAAACACACATTCTTCCAGTTCTAAAGATTGAATATTGAACTTGTGGAGATTTACGTCATCGTGTGAGAGATCGAGATTACAATTATTGTTATTTAAAAATGTCTAATCCCATTATTTTGGATCTTTGTTTCCGTCTCTTGGGTTTAAAAAGTAGATGTTACTTCGAGTTGAGGTAGGCCAGTTAATATTTTTATTATTGATAAACACGAGATCACAACATGTTCCCAATTTGGGTTTCGTAAGAACTTAAACACTATTAAGGCTCTGAGTGAGATAGTGATCAACATAGTTGAACATTTGTTCGTTATCTACCTTACATTAATAACATAGTGATTTTCCTTGCACCTCACTGCTGTATACTTCTTGCAGATCTTAGAAAACAAAGCTGATACTTGATCTACGACTAACAAATTGTAACTTAATAAAGAAAAAACAAACTCACCGCAAAAAGAAATATCACAGGAGTCAAACTTTTAGGAATTACTTTAGACGTAGTAAATAACTTAAATGGCAGTTCTTTAATCATGGCCTTTAATATATGTGCAAAATTTCCCCTAAAGACACGTCTCTTAGAAAGTTTGCATTTTTGGTTAAGGTTACGCAATAGTCGATCATGAGATCAAAAGAGAATCCGAAGGTTTTATATATGGTAAAAGAAAATAAATCTACCGTGATGGAGACGAATTTGCCTTACGATAAAATTTGAAAAGATTACAATACTATTTTGCCACTAACATTAACATATTGTTTTCTTTGTGATCTAGAGAAAAATGAAAAAATACTTTCAGAAGATGCATTATTCATAATATTTTTCTGTAGGCAGTCCTTACGGAAATCTGGCGTTTTTGATTAATGGTTGTGCACTGTGTGGATGTGGTTTGTTAATAATAATTATTATTCTCCAAGTTTATTGTTATGCTTTTAAAGAGGTTGACATTTATAATGCATAAAAAATAAAGGTAGTTGGGTTTTTATGTAACTAGTTTGTTTGAAGGTATAAATATTTAAAAATTCGGTTGTATGCATTTGCATATCATCTGTAAAATTGCATGTGGTACGATTTTCTGTCAAATCAAACGAATTAGTAAAGATATAACATGTAAGGAAATGATATCAAAGACGCCCACCTTCTACAAAAATACCAGTTGAGAGAGTGTTGTCCGTTATGCAACATTAATAAAATATACCATAAGGAACTTCTAAGAAGTAGATGACTGACATTTATGATGTACTTCTTATCTCATAGGGTATTAACTAATATAGTCTGAATGTAAATCATTGTTCATTTTTTAATATTTTAATTGTCACTCTGGTTAAACTAAAAGTTGCAAAACACAAGAAATAATTACGAAAGAACTTTTTTGTTTTTATTTTTAATTTGAATTTCTCTAGGAATAGATCTTGAATGTTAATCAAAAAGAAGAAAACGTCTCTTAAAGAGCTGTCTCGTCCGAGAAAAACAAACTTCATTTTTTCTACTTCCAACGAAAAAGATTTTCCAAAAGTAGTTTTTTGTGTCTTACCTTGAGATAAAAGTCTTTAGGTGACCCTTTCTCGACTCTTGCCAGAATAATTTCATGAGGTCAAAACTCATTACGCTACGAAAGGATAGTCTAGATCTGCCACTTGTGGCCTTTAGTGATATTCAGGAAAAAGGCAGCATTTCTAGAGTGAAATGATTCAACACAAGTTATCTTATAGGACTTGGACTGTATACCTAATTCTATCCTATCCTCTGCATTAAAGTTCCAAAATGCTGCTGAGTGGCACCCCGTTTAGTGTGATTGACTATTTGCACAAAGTTTTAAAATTTGAAGGACTTTTTGTGGATACATTTTTAAAATAAAATTATATAATGAACTAAGGTCTCGTAAAATTAATCCAACAAAACACAAACGAGCATAACTGGCATGAGTCGAAAAAAAAGGTACAGTAAGAAGAAACCAGTATGAAAGTATAAGACGCAACAAAAAGATTCTCCATAATGACAGCAGGAAACGCGTCAGGAATTCAAGAATGCCATGTAAGCTTAAATATTTTTTAATTGCTGGAGATTTTCTGCTTACAAGGTAAAAATCTCCATAATCAACATCAAGCAAACATTACACATATTTTAATGGATTTTCGGGATTGTACTACAAATATTAATGTCGAAACTTTAACAATTAATAAAAATAGCCGTAATTAATTTCATAATCTACAATCAACAAATCGCTAATTGCCTTTCAAGTAGTACTAATACATATATATCTATTAATTATTCTTCTATAACCAGATAAAGACTTCCTATCAGATAAGCTTTAACTTACAAGAAATATTTGCATTGGTTTGAAATATAAATTATTTACTAATAATTTATAACTTATGCAAAAGTGGATACCACTTTTCTTTTTATTGTTACATTTTTGTGCTAAAAGCTATGTATGTATATAAAACAGGTAAGCTAATAATATTCATGTGAGCATGAACAAATACGGGATAATATAAAACGAATACCCACAGCGATATGTTATTTATGGTTTTATTTTAAAAGAATTCAATTGAATGTGCGCAAAATTCCAAGGCTAAAATCAATATGGCAATTATTATTACACAAAAGGTTACCAGAACTTACACATTATTCTGAAGAAATTATTCCTTGGATTTTTTAATCAACCATCTCTACATTTCTTTATTCTATGGAAATGATCTTTGACAAGAATTTTTATCAAAGCAAATCAAACTAGGAAATAAAATTGTTATTAATAACTTTTAAACAGATGCATTTAAGTTATGAATTTATAAATAGGAAATCCAATATCAAAGAATTAATTATTCATTAACTTAAAATATGCTGCAGTCTCCGTTACATTTATGCAAGATTGTTTGTTTCTATGTATTTATTATGTATCATTTAACAGCCTTCAACAATAGATAAAAGATGAAAGAATAACTATCCAGGTGCAACAATAAATTACAGAATATTCCCTTAACAACTAATTATTTATTATTTATCTGACTCATATAAACGTGAATTAAGAGTAACGGTTTATTCTAATTACCTTCCGCAATGATTACTATCAACAATGTCATGAATGAAAAGACAATAGCAAAAACAGAAAAACAAGTATACTAAACAAAGAAAAGCTTTGCAAATGGTACATCTGAAAAATGTAGAAACTCATCACGTATTTTAAAAAAGGAAATCGTGCACACCTTTTAAGGTCCAGTTTGTTGTTAATACACGTGTTGAACTGTACACGTGTTGTCTGTTTTAGGTTAGGATGCCAGGATAAAACTCGAATTGAATATGAATGTGATTGACTCACCTACATTTAATGCGTATCTAATGTCAATGACAATTATGGTTATTAATTATTATGACATATTTAACCTGATCTCATGAAAGTTTAAGGACGTTCACTACGAATTTATTTGCTTTTATTTCGTCGCTTTTTAAAATAAATTAACCGGATTCGTTTGTAATGAATGTGATAATTAATTGGTTAATTGCTCTTGCATGTTCCTTCAAGTGCTTCTTTAAGGCAAGGCGTATATCAAAAAGAGCAAAGAGGAAACTTACCGTTTTGATGCCAAATTGGGTGATTCGATTGGCTTCCTCAATCTTCCATAAATTTTAGCTTCATTATTATTATTGTTATTATAATAATTATTATAATGCAATAATGTTGTAGACTTCGATGAAGATTTAATCTGAAAATAAATATTTTGTTTCTAACATGTATTTATACAAAATTACTAACTTACCTGCTCTTTAGACGCTGGTGGTTTTTTCGGTTTCGAAAGTGCCGACCATCTATTGTTATTTTCAATTTTAATATCAGGTTTCTTCGTCGATGATAAAATATTATTGGTTTTCACCCTTGAAGGAATACTTGGAGCCGATTTGCTACCAGTACTGCCATATTTGGAAATTGATACCGAATCGTTTGATGTGGTTTTATTAGAGTTATGTGAACGGATACTTGAGGCTGAGCTGAAAGGACGTGCTGATCTGTAAAAAATAAATAACTTATCAGAAGAAATAAAAAGGATATGAAGTCTTTTTTAATATTCAGTAACTTGAGAGTTTCTTAATGATTTGAAAAGTATTTCGGTTACACGTCAACTAAAACAATCGTTTTCAGGAATATCTGCCAAAAAAGATAAGAATCTTGTAAACTACTTTCAAAGAACAAGTGGTCTAATTGGCTGTTTTGTGCTGTTGTTAATTATTGAGAGAAGCAATAAACTTTAAGCGGCCTATTTCGAAACTGTTTTTTTGTGACTTTACTTTTAAGTTTACTAACTTAAAAAAACAGCAAAGTTAATTAATGTATAAGGTCCAGTTCCGTAGAATGATGCTTTCTGTAAATTCTTGCTCGTTCAAAAAATAAAGTCATTTACGTGACATGTCCTCGGACCATCATGCAGAAACCTCTCTTACATGACTAATTGTAAGCTTCAGCTGATTTTATTCAAATCCAGTCATGGTTATTGCAGCAGTGACCGGTATTATAAATATTATACGCCTTTTCAGTTATGAAGAGAGAAAGACATAATTTGGGATAGTAAACGTATCTCTGCTTGCGATAAAATAGAGTAATAAAAAGGAGGGAGGAGCGATTTCTAGCTTAGGTCTCTAGTCCTCGCCGACTTCACCGCTTCACAAAAGCATCCACAGTGCTGTTGCTGCCTACAAGCCACGATAAATCTCAACTATGCTGAATATCAACGTCATTAAGCCTTCCTTCCATGCCAAATCGTCGTAATCAAAAATCGATTTTCAATTTTTTTACCAATTCATTCCAAGAACGGATAAAGCTCTTTACTAAGCGAGACCAAATTAGTATTTATGTTCTCAAAGAGGTCTAGAAGCAAGGTAAAGAACTGCTCTTTATAGACTCTAGTAGCGACATGTATTTTAATTATTTCACCCGTTTCATAAATGTCACATTCGCATAGTTACCAGAACAAATCTAAGTGTAAAGATCCTAAAAAGTTACCAAAATTATTAGCTCCACTTCCAGATCGCATACGTATCTAATTCAGATGTCAAACTATAAGATTATTCTGGCAAAGGCCGAATTGTGGCGCTTGTTGTTTTGAAGCTAGATTGGTATCCATCAAGGAACGGTCAATAAAACTGGGTATTGTATATGCTAAAGGAACCTTTTCGACTTAAATCTAGCTTCCAGATGGCCTTTCGAACAAGTACTTTCCACTGATTAAATATGCCTGCATCATCCAGAGGAGAGTTGCCCATAAACTATTCTAAACTATAGATAAATAAATAAAAACCAACCACTCTTTAATATCTAAGCCTATTAGCATTCTTATTACCTCTACTTGGGTTTCATAATCATGCACTGAATTCAATGGATTATCCTCAATATGTAAGCCAGTTCAAGAACTCCAGAACATTTTTAATTTCAAATCGGGAAACCTGTTGACAAGGTCTGTACTGTGGTCTAGCTGGGATCGTCCTCGAGTGAGACATTGTACCTTTTTACTTGTCTTTAGATTATGAATTAATGACACCGGTATGCGTTATAATTTCTTCAGTAATATTTAATGACTTACTTTACTTAAATCAAACTAGATGTTTAATTAATAGACTTGTTAAAAACCTTCTGTAATAGTTTTGGCTTTTTGAAAAAAACCCTGCAATCCTTAAGTTGATTTTAATTGGTTTGGGTCTTCTAGAATTGTGTTAAAACCAAAGATATTATACAGGGTGTCCCACGACTCAACTGCCATAGGTTAAAGGTGTGTTCCTTACGTAATTTTAAGTCAATGACTTGAACACACCTTTAAGCTATGGCAGTCGAGTCGCGGGACACCCTGTATATTACTTCGTAATAGATATCGGATTGTATAGTCAGGCGCATGTAATCGGTCGAGCAAACATACTTATTAATAAGGGGCAGGTGCGGAGGAAAGAAGTATCGTAAAAACCACGCCTGTGCGACGAGTTTGCGTGGATTACGGAAATTGAGAAGCTGCACGGGACAGTTAAAAATGGTTTAAATGTTTCGGACGTGTTACTGCCTATTTTGAGCATCACTTTTGCGCACGCGTCGTCTTTACGGTGAAATTTCCCGCCCGGCTTGCCCTTCACTCATAAAGATGTTTGCCTCAAGCTTGAAACACAATCCTGCATCTACCGAAGTATATAATATGCCGCGTTTAGCAGTAAGTTTGAACACGCTTTACTACTAGGAGATCGCAACGAAACAACTACCAAGCAAGAAATAACGACGTTTTCAGGCAAGGTAACATTCATTACATCGGTAAGTAATCGGAACGCAGTTGGTTTCTGCGCAACCATCCATGAGATTTGAGCACTAACACTATCAACAGAATTGTGACGTAATCTATATCTAGCAGATGACGTAATCAAGCAGTCTTTTTGAACATCATCCTACTGATTTTTAGCAGTGGGTACATCTTGTAGGCGTCTCAAGAGTCTTCACTGTCGTATGAGATTGCATCGAACTACAGCAATGTTCTGAAACATTGAACAGAGACAATGTGCATCGGTGAATGATTAACATTATAAAATTCTACGCCTAGGTTTCTTATCTTTTTGTTGCATTTCAGGAAATGTGGTTTCATTATAAAAGATTTTAGAAAAACAACAGAGAAAATTATATTTACGTACTAGGACAAGAAAAACTGAACACCTTCTGGGACGATTAGATACTTAATTCAAAGGAGATTTTGTTATCGCATGCTATTGGGTATCAAGCGAGAACGATTCCCTGAATCTTGAATCTGAATGGTTCTCTGAAGTTCCTAGCTCCTTGCTTTCACTCCCTTCGTTGATTATTTGTCGAGATAGAAAATTAGACATGTGCTGCTTTTAGAAGAAGGTCGCATGCGATGCTGTATGACTTCTGGGTCTTAGCCCCCCAAAGTCTGTAACAAGCGAATTAGTGGAGCTCGATGAGTTTCAATATAATTTCTCAACATCTAATGAAATTCTTCGATATCGATAGTGAGAATGTTGGCGTGGCTGTGAAGATCGACGTTCCGAACGAATTATCAGGTGTTGAAAGAGACTTAAAAATATATAAAGTCTGGAGTTTTTTTATGAAACTTTTCGTTGTATACATCCAGGTGAAAGTGCATGTCATGGCAAGTCGGATGATTGTTTTACAGATGAGAAGTTTGTTGGGTGAGTTAATCTACTTCTGCGGTTGTAGACTTTGGCGTTTTACTTCCAGTGAAGTCTCTTGTCGAACATACTCCTAGGTATATCGTGTCATTTTCCCATGGAACGAGTCTCTTGTAGATATAGGTTTGACCAGTCTTAGATGGATTCTACAAAGTGTTTATAAAAGTTCCTGGGTCCAGTGGGCTGTGAAATTAATCTTGCCGCTGCATTTGCCGCCTTTTGAAAAACAGGATATGTATTATGTTTGTTACGTTACACGTATTGCATTGTTGTTATGATGGTTGCCTAATCTTATGTTTCTTAAGAACTAATAAGTTAAAATTAGTTGTTAATAAACAATAATAAATAACAATAAATGAATCAAATGTAAAACAATACAACAAATTTCAACACAAGATTAACTAAATTGCTAAATGCAAGTCAATGACATATTTGCAATTGACAAATGACAGAAAACAAATAGGTATTAGTTATTGAAATAAATCAACAAGGCGGCACATCAAAATTAGATTCCATAGCCAACTGGACTCGGGAACTTTTATAAACACCTTGTGTTATTGCAGTTCATCTTCTGGCTACAAGTCTGTAACATGCCACTGTCACAGTTACATATAAAACTGTGTTGATGGCTTATGTTTGTCTGGAATTACAATGTGGTCCTTTGAATCTAGGCAGTATGACTCCTTCGGTGACGTTGTTCGTCGTTGACAGCAAGTAGATTGATCGATAACTGTGGAAATGCGTTATTCTGTCCCGGTTTCAGAATGACCATCAAGCCTGCAGTCTTCCATAGCGTGGAGAAAGATAGAGAAATCTTAAAATTGCATTAATGATCCCGACTAAGACGGCAATAGAGTGGGGTTGGTGATTTCATCAGGACCGGATGGCTTCTTCTCTTTGGTTGCTGGGATGAGTTGTCGAACTTTTTTCCGGTGACATTGGTCGCAGTAAATTTGTAATTTGTGATCAAATTTCTCAGTTGCTCCTTACAAATAAAGTTTGTTCAGAGGGTTCAGAGGTTTCGTTTCCCAGATGAAATTACAATTTTACTGATTACTGTCGTTTAGATTATTTAGTTTTCTTTTGTCGTTTGGGTGGAGGTCTTGAAAGGCCGGCCAGGAGATAAAGGTTCGGCGTTCCACACGTGTCCCAAAATTGGAGTATGACTGAATCGTTCGTATTTAGTTCACTGAATGACTGCTGATGTAGCTGTCATAGTACTGCACGCACACAGCGCTTGTCTTTATTGATTGTAGGTTGGATTAGATTTGAGGTTACAAGACTGCCCGCGCTGTTACCTATGACATCCGACAAACTCAATCTACAGTAAATTTAGATGCCGAAACTCTAGTCGCTTTTTTTTGTCAACGGTATGTCAGTTTGTTCATTCCGGGAAGCTGCTTAGTATTGTTCACACGGATAAATTGATATCCTGCAAGATCTCTAGATTTTGCTATTGGGACCACACGCACTCCTCGTCGCCTTGTCGTTGGGATTTGTCTTTCATCAGAACACCTGCTAGGGCCCACATTTTATAGAATTTCCAGGTTTTCATGAAGATAATTGCACAGTTTACTTGTGATACTCTTCGCAAACACATGCATATGTAGGTAGAACATTAATTGCTAATAACTGTTTATAATTCTTCATTTATAAAAAGCTTTGTTTTCTAAGAAAATGAAACTGAAATACTACATCAAACAATATATCATTGTTATCTTATGTGAGTCAAAAGAACAAATTGAGTGAACACTATATAACATACAGAGACCTAATTAGGAAGTAAAGAAAGTATTTTCATTGCTACTGTCAAAGCCTAACCTCGACGGTGAATTAAGTCCTCAAATGCAAAAACCTCAAGTAAATATTATCTGAACAGGAATTGGGCCTGGTCTTGTTATTTAACTAACGTATTTATACTAATAATATAATCAACTCTTTCTTTTGATGTAAATTGTGATTAAGCGCTTATTACGAATCGTCAATATTCGATATAGGTCAATATTAAGCAAACAATGTCAAAATTTCTTCTAAAGGTTCCTCTCGATTTCACTCGCCTTCTAATCCGAGGATTATAGTATAAATACATAAATAACTAATAAATTCAGTTATTAATCTCATAAAAATATTAAAATTAAGAAACAAATTCGAAGTGATTTCGGCCCACGCAAACTGCAATTTAACACCTACATTAAAAGACATCAGCCTACAAAAGGCTTCTAAAGATAAAATCTAATGACTCTCCGCGCATTATTCCAAGAAGATACAGATTAAATCCTACACGAATCCAATCGGCTGATATTCGCCGCTTAATATAGACCTGTTATTAGATAAAAAAAAAGATTTATTCTGAAGATCTTTTTTTAACTATCAGTTGTTTCTTTGAACTTGGCCTTGAAAGGAATTCTTAATTTATATTTTGGTATTTCTAAATGACTTTCGGTGAATGAAAAAGAAATTTTTTATTTTACTGTAAAAGTGAACAAGCTTTCCTATCTCGAGAATATTTTGTTCTGAACTGATTGACTATTTTTTTTCTTAATGAGTGTTTACTTTATAAGGCGGGTACTAATTAAATTCCATATTAGCAAGTAACTATCAGAATTGGTTTGAGTAGACAGAAGTCGATGACCATGAGACCCTGATAAACTACAATGGAGCAAGGATATTATAAAAAGAAATACAAGAAGGTCAATTATTATTCGACAAAAGCTTAACAAAGATTGCATTGAATCATAGGTTACAATTTTATAATACAGGGTGTCGTACATCGAAGTATAATATATTAGAAATGGTATGTCACTATCTATGTTTTACTTGCTGAAAATGAGAAAATGCTCATTTGTAGTCGTACTTTGTGATCATCTTTATTTACTATTTAGCAAAGACATTTGCAGTGTTAGCGTGCCAAAATGTCAAGATTGAGTTAAGTATGCTCTTAGATCCCGAAGAAAATTCGGTAATAATGATCAAATTTGAAAAATAGTATTCGAACACATCCAAGAATCGTACTTATCGTCAGAATGTCAAACTTCTACAAGTACGTACAAATGAAATCGAAAAATCCTTTATTTGTGCAAATTGGAGTAATAAGAATATAGCAGTCAAGTTTACAAAAGACAATCATTTGTTTATTACTACGTATTATATTTTTTTAGACCTCAAGTAACAATTCTATGTACATTCATTTAATAGACGAAAATAATTTTAGTTCCTTTTCGAAAAAAAATCCAAAAAACCAGTAACATAAAAAGTAGGTTAATTGATCTTTTATTCTTGTTCATAAAAAAATTACTCGACAATTACAAACCAAAAAAAAAATAAATCAAATAATATGGAAGTTCCATATATCATTATTATTTGAAATTTCAAATAAGAGATAAAGAGGTCAAATGATCTAAACTCGCAGACAGTCAGTAAAGTATTATTATTCAATGGTATAATAAAAATAAACGACTTCCATTCATAAATTTTTAGTTCGTCACTTCTATTAAATTGATTTTATCTCTTATTAGACCAAACGTATTTTCTTGACTCACAATATTAATTAAAGCCAGGAAATGTAATTCGCGATAAAAGAGATGAGCGAGCAAAGGTCTATGACACAAAAATAATAAAACTTCAATTTGTCCGTTATATTGCAATTAAACTGTTGCAAGCAGTAAATACAAAAAAAAACATATAAATAAATAAATCTATCATTATACATCGTAACTAGCAATATAAATTATTATAACAAAAATTTTATGATGAATTCGTGCTCATTTTAAACGTTATTTCGCAAGTTATTAGTTTATTACAATTATAAATAACAAATAAGCGAAGTAAAAATAAATAAATGGATATCTACTAGTATTTAAGGACAGTAGTTTATTGGTCATACATACAATGATCTTTATCAAAGATCTATTGTCTTTATTAGTCTAAGAAAACCATCAAGTAATTAGAAACAATCAACAGTACTTAACGAGAAAATTTAAACTATGTTTAAATTTTAAATAATGCGGAAAAATCGGCCAAAAAATATTCCTTGGACATACTGTATACAGTGTGTCCTAAATTCATGGCTCACTATGGGGATCTTGGGAATCACGAGAATCGGTTAAATTAGAAAAAAGTCGCCTATTTTAGAGTTCAGTTTACTGATCTTTCTGATTTTTTTCAAAAAAGCTCACGGCTTACTAGATATTCGCTAAAAACAAAATTATCGGATTTTCTTTACAGTGGAATATGTCTTCATCAATAAGTTGTAAGTGCATTAAACAAAAATGTCGCAGTACAAATTTGGTGATAACTTTTTAGCGCCTAGGCTGAAAACTCAATTTTTTTCCAAAAAGATATTTT